>CAUIVZ010000001.1:3600000-4200000 GCA_961763995.1 Juglans cinerea
TATTCTATAAATGAACTAATATATAATATCAATTAATTAATTATATATTAATTATATAAATTAATAATGTAATTTTCATCCAATTTATTATCATTGACCATATAAAATATTTTTTTATTGAGTTTGTTACATAATCCACGTTAATAAGTCACTTAGTTTAATTTAGTATTTTAAATAATTTTTTTTATTAATTGATTTAAAAAAAAAAAAAAGCCGGACCGGACCGGATCGATAACTACCAGTTCGGTCCAGAAAAATGATGGACCGAAAATATTCAATCCATCGTCGGACCGGACCGGACTGACCGCTTTACACCCCTAACTGCATGGATTTGATATATAAATGCACAATATTCCAAAAAAAAAAAAAAAAAAAAACTAACCCTAAGACTGTTCATCGGTCCGGAACTAAAAAAACCAAATTCCGGTTCCGGGTTATGGCCCGGATCATATACGGGCCGGAACTCGGATTGCCGAAACCCGGACCTGCCCGGTCTGGATAGGGTTTGAAACTCAGATACCGAATTTTAAACCCGGTACCCAGATTCCATTTTATTCACCCAACCGCCGCTTTCTATTTGTGTTTCACTCTCTCTCTCTCTCTCTCACATCCAAACACTACCCCTGCTCCAGCCGAAACCCTCATTCTCTCCATCTTCTCGTTCTCCAATCGAAACCCAGAGTCTAAACCGAAACCTCTTGATGTCTCTCTCTGAGGATGCCTTCATATCAAGCTTAACAAAAAATCTTTTTCCTTTATTTTGGGGTTAGTCTTCGGGATAATCTTACTAACTCAAAAATTGGGATCAAATGAAAGATAGACACGAAATAGACTTGGGGTTAGTCTTTATTGGCTCTGCTTTCTCATATTATAGTTTCTCTGTTTTATAATTCTCTCTTGGAAGAAAGTAACCTCTATCTAAAGAAAAGAAGAGAAATGGCAAGATTTACACCAAAAACTAGTATTGCTTTTATATGGAGAAAATTAAGATATCAATCCAATTGTGAATGTGACATTATTGTTGGCTCTCTAGCTTTTAGAACTCATAAATTCTATGCAGCGGTCATTTTCTAGTTTAACTCATATATGATATATCAAAGGGAGAAAATTAGCAGGCCTCTTTATCCATTGAAGATCTCTATCGTTTTTTTTTTTTTTTTTATTGTGGGTTGGGGTCTGACTTGAAGATCTGTTATAAGGATTTATACATATATATATATATAGGTGTTATAATAGAGTGCGTTCATGTGTCTTCATTCCAAGAACATTGTACTGATCTGCATAGCAAAATGCTGGGCTTTTTGTTTGTGATGGCAGGTGTTGACTTACCTTCTGATATCGGCCTCATCAGCAGCTGCCACTAGAGTTTATGACTGGCAATCCAACTGGGGTAAAGACAAGTTTCCTGAAATGGCAAGTGCATCCGTTGGATTGTCCTTTGTTGCATTTGTGGCCTTTGCCTTAAGCTCTCTCTTTTTTGGTTATACCCTCTTTAAAACCTCTTAGTTAAATTAATACCATAGCCGGTCATATCAGAAGATGATGGGAAAGTCTTTTAAGTTTTAGAGAATCTGTCCCTTGTCGCAAGTTCTAGCAATGATAAATTGTTGAAAATAGAAATTAATGCGCGAAATGCTTTACAGTTATAGTGTTGTGTGAAAATAGGTTCGTGTGTTTTTCTTGAACCATGGATGGATGATTATCATAGCATTAGATAAAAACATATTTATGCTTGAAAGCTCTGTTTTCTGATCTAATTTTGATTTTGGGCGCAAATCATGGAATTTGGGAAGTTAGATGGAGTCTGTGGGATGTTGTGGGGTTACAAGCTATTTATTTTTACTGATTTCCATGTCAATACTTGGTCATTGAGTTGCTTTTATATATTGTGTCTACTGTCAATAGCTTGTGTTAGGTGTTCCTTTCCATGGTTTGTGTTTTTCTTTGTTGAAATACATTCTTACTCTTCAGTTTGAGTGGCTACAGAGAATATATTAGGAATTCAATGTAGCGGTTGTCTTCAGTTAGGTGGTTACATCGAATAAGCTTGAAGTTTTATTTGGTGTGATTAAATCACATGGAAGACTATGTTATTGATTTGTAACTCATATATTGTAATTTTATATTTTGTAATAATGTAATATGTAGTAGATTGCATGCATTTTAGTTTTTTATTTTTATATATTTTATTATTCTGCACAATGTTAGGATTATGCTTTTTAACATTACCTCTTAGAAAAAAATTTCACATAATATAGGCTTTTATAAAAAAAAAAAAATTATGATTTTCAACATGTATTATTCTTGAAAATTTTTTAATATGGTATAGGTTTTTATTAAAATAAAATTATTCTTTTAAAACATGGGTCCCGGTCCGGGTCTACCCGGGTTCCCGGGTTGGAACCCGGATGAACACTCCTACTAACCCCCACATGAACAACTTGGTAGACATCAACTCATGAATCTTTTCTCAAGTTCGACTATGATGCAACCCATCCACGGCAGTTTCACCAATTTTGGTTGGACTATGCATGCAAAAATAATAATTTCTACATGCATTAATCCTGCGAAAACAGCAGTCTAATGGATCATTAATTTATGTACATGACCCCTTTAGATCACATGATGAATAAGCTGCCTAGCTAGCACATTATTTTAAAAGGAAACTCAAAGCTAGCTAGCCTGCTAATTGGCTCTGTATATCTCAAGTACTCCAAGCCCATTATGGCAGATTAAACGCCATCACATCCTCCGTCTCCTTGATCATAACTACTGTTGCCGTTTGGGATTGGACCTGATCACTCAATATATAACACACAAGTTTGCTCAAAGTCTAGGAAAGCTATAACCCTTTTACGTTATATATATATATATATATATATATATATATATATATATATATATTTCAGTACTTGGATCTTGTTATTCACGACTCTCTATATTGAACTCGCTCGGAATATAATCCGTCGATCATTTTGTCGCCGCCCCGATCATTTAGTAATATTCTATTATCTTGTTAAAAATTTATAATAAACAAAACATTTATGAAGTGACTTTATAAAAACTGTGAAAATGCTATGGTTGACGTAAGAAATTATTTGGGAGATAAGAGTAATGAAATGCACGAGCATCCTGATCGTTTCCGTCGTCAAAAAAGTGAACGTCCTGGCCAGCTCACTTCACAAGTAGTACGTACTAGGACCGGCCAGCAAGCATGCATGCATGCTTTGGTAGCTATGCGTTGGTGATCATATCTAACATCCTTTACTCCTCATGAACCTATTTAAAGCTGGCCTCCTAGTCTTGCTCTTCCGTACCTTAAAAAGACATCCTCATCTACGTTACAACAATCAAGCAATCTGCCAATATCTCAAGAATCATGTCTAGTACTCTCTTCGTGGCTCTGCTCATTCTCTTCCTCCTTATCAATCCTCCACTACTCCTCATCATGAATATTGGGTCGAATTCTATGTCTTGGGTTGCAGCTGCTACGAGGCCATTGGATTCAAATCCTCCTAATTATGTGACGCTGAAGCCCGAAAGAGTTCATGGTGAATTTCGAAAACCGGATGTTAATAGCTGCTTGCCAAAAGGATTTCGACGCTCATCTGCACCTAGCCGATACGTGAATTATCACACTCTTGGCTCGAGTACTGCGTGTTCGCCGGACGAGCGCATGGCTAAACCATGAGAGGAAAAAAAAAAATTTAGTTGGATCATGAGTATATCATATACGTAGCTTTAAGATGGTGATGAATACGTATATATCTTGTTTTACAGATATGTTGTGGAACGTACGAAAGATTAATATTGGGACCGGATGCAAGTCTTCAGGCCATCCATCTATATATAAATATTGTCCAAGTTGTAAGCGGTTATATTTCAATTCAATTATATATATTAATTGCATGGATACTTGAAATATACAATCTCTCTTGAATTAGATCCTCCATCGGAGCATTTTCTTTTCCTTTAATTAGTTTTTTATTAAATAAATGCTTATCCCAAAATTTGCTTTCTTCGTCCAAATATTAACAACAGCTAAAAATGGGAATTTTGTTCCTCGAAAACAAGTTAATTGGGTGTTCTTGATTTTTCAATATCATTTGCATCCAAAACACATGATCATGATAAGCTGTCGACTAACAATGTAATTGCTGTATAAGAGAATCTGGTGTACTACTCGATTAGAAGACCATTTTTTTAAACCTATATCAATGGTTGCGGCCGCCATACAATTGCAGCCAAGCTTCTTAAGTAGGGGTGTAAATTTAAACCGGAAAATCGGGAAACCAGTCCGGTTCGGTCCGGAACCGGTTCTTGAATTATGCAAACCGGCCGGAATCGATCTGGTTAAGGTTCTACGATTTTCGGGACCGGACCGGACCGATTGGGGGAAAAAAATATAAAAATTAATATTTTATATATAAGTTTTATATATAATATATAATTATATGTGAAATTTTTATATATAATATATATAATTATATATGATATGTGAAATAATTTCATATAATAATTTATAAATTATAACATAAAATGTTAATCTTAAAAATGAACATTTGTGATTTGTTTGATCATATGTTATTAATATAATTATATATAAGATAATGTTATTATAATTTATAAAATAAAAGTTTAATAAGATGAAAATTTAATTGATCATATGTTTTAAACATAAAATATATATATTATATTATATAATATATAGTCTAATATATTATATAGCTATACTAATATATAAGTTTATGACTAATACTAATATATAACTATACTAATAGTATAATATTAATACTATTATATAGTCTAATATATTATATAGCTATACTAATATATAAGTTTATAACTAATACTAATTTTTTTACTAAAACATATTTTTTTATTAAAACATATTTTTTTAGTAGTACAGATTTTGTAATAGGAACAGATTTTTTGAAGCAGTTTTTTTATTAACAAATTTTTATTTTTTAATGACAAACTTACATTTTAAAAAATTGAAAAATCGGACCGGACCGGACCGGAAACCGGAGATACCGGTTTAGGAGGGTAACCGGTGTGTAATCAGTTTTGGAAAATACAAAACCGGAACATACCGGTTCGGTTCTAAATTTTGTCCAAAAACGGACAGGATACACCCCTACTCCTAAGTGTTGCGCGTGGGAGAAAAAAAAATAAAGAAAAAGAAAAAGAGGTTTAAGTGGAAAGGAAAAGTGAGTTTGCTAGAAAGGAACGTGCGACAGTTGGATTTGGGAGTGGAACGCACAAATGATGAAAGTGGAGCAAATCCGATGGGGAGGGGAAAGAGGCAGCGACATACGGAACGAACTGGACTGGGAGAGAGAGATAAAAGGGAAGGAAAAAAATCAGGCGGGCGTTTATCATTATTTTATTTACTTGTTCCTGGAGCTGCAATTTCAAGGGGATTATTTTTTTCTCTTTGGATTTTATTTTTCCGGCTTTCGGGGTATGATATTTTTCATTTCCTTTCGATGGATTTCCTTTGATTTTTATTTCTCTTGCTTTTATGCTTGGTTGGAGGTTTATTATTTCTGGGATTGGTGCCGTCTAATATTTTTTTTAGAGACCATTTGTTTTGCACTTGAGGGTTTATCTCATTTAGGATTTTTTTTTTCTCTCAGATTTTTAATATGGTTTTGCTTAGATTAATTTTTACTGCTAGAAATATCATGTGTAGCTATTTTCTGAAGCTTGGGTTGTGGAATGAGACTTGACTTGTTTTGGGTTCTAGTTTAATGCAATATTTTGTTGATGATTATTGATTTCACTTGTTACTAGTCATATTTGAATTGAAAATAGAGTGTGCCTCTTACTCTTGATTTGTTGTTGACGTAAGGCATAACAAATGCTTGAAAATTATCAAGGTTCCTCTCAATTGATTGTTAAAGTGTGTTTGGTTAGTAAAGTTGTGAATCCCTTAGGAAAATATTACAAAACATGAGCATAACTTTTTATCTTCCTTTTATCAATGCCTTGACTGGATTGTTAATTGAGAAAATATTCTAGAAACCGAAACAATGAGAGTTCCATACCCAACTCAAGTGTTTGTTAATTTGCCTCTTTGATTAGAAACTTTAATTTCAATTTTGATTTAATTTTTATGGGAATTAAATTCATACTTTTTTTTTATCTTCTTAAATCATTTTCGAAGAAGTATATTAAAATCCTTTTTGCTCATTGTTTATACATACATTTAAAAAAAATACAAAAAAGAAAGAGTTTTATACTTCATTTTACTTCTTCACACTTCTCATACAATATCATATTTTTCAATTAAATTTCTCAAATGCTTTGATAATCTTTTGTCCTTGTGGAATACGATCCTGGACTTATTCTTAATACAACTTGACACTTCTATACTTGGAAGCACATTTTAGAAAGAGTCACTATTATATCTTAACAAGCAAGATTTATTTATTTTTTTAATATAATAAAAGCTATGTTCTTTTTCAATTAATTAGCAGCATTTCCATAGGCTTGGAGTGCCTCACCAATAAGCCTGCAAATCCTCCACTCCTCTGAGACCTTCGCACCCATTTCCTCATAGAACTTGATAGCCTTCACATTCCAGTCCAGAACCACCCACTCCACTCTCCCCCCGTACCCCATCTTCACCGCCTGTGCTGCCACAGCCGAGAGCAGCATTTTCCCAAGTCCCTTACTTCTATAGCAATCCCTCACAAGCAAGTCCTCTACATAGAACCCGGGTTTTCCCAGGAAAGAAGAGTAGTTGGGGAAAAACAAAACGAAGCCAGCAATCACAACGTCAAAGCCGTCGCTGTTGACGGATCGGAAGGTTTCCTTTTCTGGGTCATCGATGGGGAGGTCGAGGGTGAGCGTCCGTGTAATAGGAGAGAAGAGAGGATGTGAAGGAGGATGAAGGAGAGTGGGTAGGAATGGGTTCGGGGAGACCTCGAGGACGAAGATGGTGAAGGAGTGGAAGGGAGGGGAGGTAAAGAAGGTGGAGGATAGAGAGTCTTCGGTGGCGGAGAAGAGGTGGGTGAGGTTCAGGAACACGGCCAACTGGTGGATGAGCTTGTGGATGTGGGGGACGTCAGATGGGTCGGCCAAGCGGACACGGGCGAAGAGTGGGTGTCCCGTTGGGGTTGGGTTCGGCAGTGTTGTGGGCGCTGGGACTGGTGCAGGTGGAGGAGCGGCGGCGGCCATTGCAGCGTTCGTATTGGTCGGTTGCTTTGTTTGGGAAATTTGTCTAGAAAAAGAGAGATGGGATTCTAATTTCTAGACTTGCACGCACGCCTTGCCTTCTTATAAGCGATGGTTTTGCTCTGGTCAAATCATGAAAATATAGGTTGCAATTTTGAGTAATTTCATTTGAATATTATAGAAAAGGGAGCTTTTAAATTTTAATTCTCAAACCGAGAACCGGTCCCGTCCAGATCGAACTGGTTTTGAACTGGTCCGGTCTGGAATCGGTTCTTGGAATGTGAAAACCGGTCGGAACCGGTTCGGTTTCAGTTTTGGAATTTTCCAGACCGGACCGGACCGGTTAATAAAAAATATATAAAAAATAATATTTGTATATATAAGTTTTATGAAAAATATTTTATATATATTAATATATATATATAAGTTCAATATATAATGTATAATTATAAATTTATATGTGAAATTTTTATATATAATGATATATATTCATATATGAAATAATTTCATATTATAATTTATAAATTATTACATAAAATGTTGATACTAATATATAATTTTATAACTAATACTAATATTAAATATATAGTTTATAACTAATACTAATATTAAATATATAGTTTATAACTAATACTAATATTAAATATATAGTTTATAACTAATACTAATAGTCTAATATTAATACTATTATATAGTCTAATATATTATTTAGCTATACTAAATCACTAAAGTTTATAACTAAGACTAATATATAGTTTATAACTAATACTAATAGGCTAATATTAATACTATTATATAGTCTAATATATTATATAGCTATACTAATATATAACTAATATTAATATATAGCTATACTAATAGTCTAATAAAGACTATTGTTATAGTTATACTAATCTATATTAAATCACAAGTCTATAACAAAATATATATAACTATATATAAATATATATAACTATATATATATATATTATTATATGGTATTAAATTACTTTAAGAAATGGCGCCGTTCCCGCCCCTCCCCCCTCCCCTAACCCTCAGATTTATTTCCCCCCAAACGCACCCCCCCCTCGAGTTTTACTTTCAGTTTTCTACCCCCTCCCTTAGAAACCTTAGATCCCCCCTCCAGGAACTGCGCTGCACGTAACAGGCTAACAGCCTCCATCGCATCCTCTAGTCCCTGCATCGGTGCCCCTTTCTTCTTCACTCTCCGCTAGGTGTGATAAACGGTCCGGTCAGACCGAACCGACCGACCGTTTTGGTTTGGACCGGACCGAGACTTAGACCGGTCCGGTCCAAATTTTAGATGACCGAAAACAATCGGTCCGGTCCACGGTCCAGGGTTTTTTCGGACCAGACGAGACCAAATGAAAAATATATATTTTTTTTTATATAATAATTGTACAATTAACAATATAAGTTTTTAAATATATTATTAATACTTGTTAATATTCTATAAATTAACAATATTTTATATATATCTTCATCTAACCTATCACTATTAACAATATAAATTTTTAAATATGCTATTAATACTTGTTAATATTTTATGAATTAATAAATATATAATATCAATTAGTTAATTATATAGTAATTATATAAATTAATAATATAATTTTCATCTAATTTATTATCATTGACCATATAAAATATTTTTTTATTGAGTTTGTTACATAATCCACATTAATAAGTCACTAAATTTCATTTAGAATTTTAAATAAAAATTTTTAATTAATTATTTAAAAAAATAAAAAAAATTATGCCGGACCGACTGGACCGCCTTTGGGTGTTAGGTCCGGTCTGGTCCGGACCGAAAATGTTCAGTACATTGCCGGACCTGACCGGACCATTTGCAGCCCTACTCTCCGCCTCTCTGCGACTCACGGCCTCCATCTCTGCCCCCTCACGGCCTCTCTGCATCCAACGTTCCTGGCCTCACCTCTCTTCCTCACTTTCTCAGCGTCTCACGCAGCCCTCCCATCTCTCACACAGCCGGCAGCCCCTCTCTCACGTCTCTCTTCTTCGACAGTAATTTTTCTTGAGGATCTTCATTTGTCTAACGTCAATACTCAATAGTGAAGCATTGAAACTCTGTTTGTTTAATCTGCAATGTAGGGGTGTAAATTCAAACCGGAAAATCGGTCCAAACCGGACCGGAACGAACCGGTTTTACCAGTTTTGAACCGGTCCGGTCCAGGACCGATTCTTGGAATGTGAAAACCGGCAGGAACTGGTCTTGTTCCGGTTCCGATTTTGGGATTTTTCGAACCGGATCGGACCAGTTGATAAAAAATATATAAAAAATAATATTTGTATATATAAGTTTTACACAAAATATTTTATATATATTAATATATATATATAAGTTTTATATATAATGTATAATTATAAAATTATATGTGAAATTTTTATATATAATATATATAATGATATATATTCATATATGAAATAATTTCATAATATAATTTATAAATTATTACATAAAATGTTGATACTAATATATAAGTTTATAACTAATACTAATAGTCTAATATAGACTATAGTTATACTTATAATCAATACTAAAAGTTTATAACTAATACTAATATTAAATATATAGTTTATAACTAATACTAATAGTCTAATATTAATACTATTATATAGTCTAATATATTATTTAGTTATACTAATATATAAGTCTATAACTATTTAACTAATACTAATAGTCTAATATAGACTATAGTTATACTTATACTAATATAGCTATACTAAATCACTAAAAGTTTATAACTAAGACTAATATATAGTTTATAACTAATACTAATAAATAACTATACTAATAGGCTTATATGAATACTATTATATAGTCCAATATATTATATAGCTATACTAATATATAAATCTATAACTATTTAACTAATACTAATAGTTTAATATAGAATATAGTTATACTTATACTAATATAGATATACTAAATCACTATAAATAATACTAATATATAAGTATATAACTATTTAACTAATACTAATAGTTTAATATAGACTATAGACTATAGTGTTACACTTATACTAATATAATTATACTAAATCACTATAAATAATACTAACATATGACTATACTAATAGGCTAATATTAATACTATTACACTATATTATATTAAATGTATTACAAATATATATATTATATAGTCTACTATATTATATATTTGACTATAGTATATTAAATGTATTACAAATAGTTATTCTAATCACTATAACTAATAGTCTAATACTAATATTTATAATAATATTAAAGTCTAATACTATATTACTATTAGTAATATACTTTAAGTCTAATATTAATATTATTATATAGTCTAATATATTATATAGCTATAACTAATATATAACTAATACTAATATATATACTAATTCTAATAGTCTAATATTAATACTATTATATAATCTAATATATTATATAGCTATATTAATATATAACTAATATTAATATATAGCTATACTAATAGTCTATATTAGACTATAGTTATAGTTATACTAATCTATATTAAATCACTACAAGTCTATAACAATTTTTTTAATAGGTTAAATCACTATAACAAAATATATATAACTATATATATATATATATATATATTATATGGTATTAAATTACTCTTAAGAAACGACGCCGTTACCCCCCCCCCCCCCCCCCCCCAAAACCCTCAGATTTATTTCTCCCCAAACCGACCCCCAAATCCACCCCCCCTCGAGTTTTACTTTCAGTTTCCCACCCCCTCCCTTAGAAACCTTAGATCGCCCCCTCCAGGAACTGCGCCGCACGTAACAGGCTAACAGCCTCCGTCACATCCTCCAGTCCCTTCGTCGGTGCCCCTCTATTCCTCACTTTCCGCCTCTCTGTGACTCACGGCCTCCATCTCTGCCCTCTCACGGCCTCTCTGCATCCAACGTTCCCGGCCTTACCTCTCTTCCTCAATCTCTCAGCGTCTCACGCAGCCCTCCCATCTCTCACACAGCCGGCAACCCCTCTCTCACGTCTCTCTGCTTTGACGGTAATTTTTCTTGAGGATCTTTATTTGTCTAACGTCAATACTCAAAAGTGAAGCATTGAAGCTCTGTTTGTTGCACTGAAACTCTGTTTGTTTAATCTGCAATGTAGGGGTGTAAATTCAAGTCGAAAAATTGAAAAATCGGTCCGGATCAGACCGGACCGATCCGGTTTTACCAGTTTTGAACCGGTCCGGTCTGGGACCGGTTCTTGTTATGTGAAAACCGGCTGGAACCTGTCCGGTTCTGGTTTTGGGATTTTCCAGACCGGTCCTGATAAAAAATATATAAAAAATAATATTTGTATATATAAGTTTTACACAAAATATTTTATATATATTAATATATATATAAGTTTTATATATAATGTATAATTATAAATTTATATGTGAAATTTTTATATATAATATATATAATGATATATATTCATATATGAAATAATTTCATATTATAATTTATAAATTATAAAATATTGATACTAATATATAAGTTTATAACTAATACTAATAGTCTAATATAGACTATAGTTATACTTATAATCAATACTAAAAGTTTATATTAATACTAATATTAAATATATATTTTATAACTAATACTAATAGTCTAATATTAATACTATTATATAGTCTAATATATTATTTAGCTATACTAAATCACTAAAGTTTATAACTAAGACTAATATATAGTTTATAACTAATACTAATAGGCTAATATTAATACTATTATATAGTCTAATATATTATATAGCTATACTAATATATAAGTCTATAACTATTTAACTAATACTAATAGTTTAATATAGATTATAGTTATATTTATACTAATATGGTTATACTAAATCACTATAACTAATACTAATATATGACTATATTAGTAGGCTAATATTAATACTATTATATAGTCTAATATATTATATAGCTATACTAATATATAAGTATATAACTATTTAACTAATACTAATAGTTTAATATAGACTATAGGCTATAGTTTTACTTATATTAATATAGTTATACTAAATCACTATAACTAATACTAATATATGACTATTCTAATAGGCTAATATTAATACTATTAGACTATAGTATATTAAATGTATTAGAAATATATATTATATAGTCTAATATATAATATATTTGACTATTGTATATTAAATGTATTACAAATATATATATAGTTATACTAAATCACTATAGTCTATTAAATGTATTACAAATAGTTATTCTAATCATTATAACTAATAGTCTAATACTAATAATTATAATAATATTAGTGTCTAATACTATATTACTATTAGTAATATACTTTAAGTCTAATATTAATATTATTATATAGTCTAATATTAATACTATTATATAGTCTAATATATTATATAGCTATACTAATATATTACTAATATTAATATATAGCTATACTAATAGTTTAATATAGACTATAGTTATAGTTATACTAATCTATATTAAATCACTACAAGTCTATGACAATTTTTTTAATAGGTTAAATCACTATAACAAAATATATATAACTATATATATATATATATTATATGGTATTAAATTACTCTAAGAAATGGCGCCTTTCCCCCTCTCCCCCCAAACCCTTATATTTATTTCCCCCCAAACCGACCCTCAAACCCACCCCCCCTCGAGTTTTACTTTCAGTTTCCCACCCCCTCCCTTAGAAACCCTAGATCCCCCCCTTCCAGGAACTGCGCTGCACGTAACAGGCTAACAGTCTCCGTTGCATCCTCCAGTCCCTCCGTTGGTGCCCCTCTCTTCCTCACTCTCCGCCTCTCTGCGACTCACGACCTCCATCTCTGCCTTCTCATGGCCTCTCTGCATCCAACGTTCCCGGCCTCACCTCTCTTCCTCACTCTCTCAAAGTCTCACGCAGCCCTCCCATCTCTCACGCAGCCGGCAGCCCCTCTCTCACGTCTCTCTGCTTCGATAGTAATTTTTCTTGAGGATCTTTATTTGTCTAACGTCAATAGTCAATAGTGAAGCACTGAAGCTATGTTTGTTGCACTGAAGCGATGTTTGTTTAATCTGCAATGATATGTTTAGGTTGCGGACTTCCTAGTTTTTTTTTCCTAAGGACCACATTAGCCTAAAGTTCTGTTTGTTTTGTTTGATTAAGCATCTGAGATTCAGAGTTGAATGAAAGCTTTCAAGTGGCTTTGCTCCATTGCATATCATCTGTTTTCAACTGATTTTATCATCTGTATGTGCATATCATTATCATCGATTCATCTGCTAGGTCAAAAATTCCATTATTCTCTTGTATGTTCCAAAATGATTTTATCATCTACATCTGCATATTACAACATCTCATATTACAACATCTCATATTATTTTAAACTGTGAAGCTCAACAAAAATAAATAAAAATAAAATAAGGAATAATAACATATAAGAAATTACTTTGAAATTAACATATGCATGCAGATAAGAGACTTTCATATATGGATCGGGTGAAGAAATTAATTGGAGCTTATAATATTAATATATATATATTCTAGCATATATAAACCCACTATAGCAGATTGATGTTTATAGTTAAAAGAATGGTTGTACTTGGTCTTTGACACTGAATGAAGCAAAATATAGTAGTTGGACAGGTTGTCTGCATTAAACTCCACCTTTGGTTTAGTTATTAATAATTATATTGTTATATCTGCTTTTATTACGATGTTTATTTTTGTTACTACATATATAAACCGGAAACCGGAAATACCGGTTTAGGAGGGTAATCGGTGCATAATTGGTTTTGAAAAATACAAAACCGGTACATACCGGTTCGGTCCTAGATTTTATCTAAAACCGGACCGGACCAGACCGGCTACACCCCTATTCTTAAGCATGCAAGCGATAATGGTCAGCTCTAGATCATATATATATATATATATATATATATATATGAAAACTAACTATATATTTCGACCTTAGTAACTTTAATTGGATCTTATTCTGCTGCCACATAATAATAGATGTTTAAGTCGATGCTAAAAACAATTGAGAGTTAAATAAACGAAATGTTAATGCCAAAAATCGTATAATAGGAGAAAGGGTCATTTTCGGCCCGCTATGACGATCTATGCCTCAATTGGTGTAGTCTGGAGCCCCCAGCATGGTCCAGTGCGGCTATGCATACGTCCATGACAGTGAATGAAAAATAAATACTGAGAATGTAAAAGAGAGATAAATATACAGATTTACGTGGTTCGACATAAAACTTACGTTCACGGGGTTTTTGGAGAGGGAACATCCACTATAATAAGCTTATTTGTAGTCTCTCATCGCCTCTCATTTCTCACTATACAATAGAGATCTCGTATATATTTGCTGGAGAATATGTTCTCGCTAGAGTCCATTTCGAGAGGTTGAAGAAGCTGAAGAAGAAGAAGAAATCCCCTCAAGTCGTCTGGCTGTTTCATTTTATATCTCTCTCTTTTCGCATGCCCCTAGAGAGTGGTGAATATTGGCCGTCTTTCTTTTGCATGTCAGACATCTTGTCTTCTCTCCACTTTTTCATTTCTTTTTCCCATCACTTTCTCCAGACATCCTCATTTTTCTTATTCCCTCATTGTCCCCCTTTGCTCTCTCATTATTTGTCTTCTAGTGAGGGGACCTTCCCCCTTGGGCTCTTCTGGCCTGGTATATTTTATCAATTCTACGAAAAATAATGTTTGCTTGTAAAAAGTATTAACAAGTATCCATATACTTACTATGTTTGATCAAGCAAGAAGATGGATAAATTATATAAAATCCAATATCATGAAAGGGGAAAAAAAAATGGGTTAAAAGATCCACTGAAGTGGGTAGCCTTAACCGGATGTGTGGTAACAGGTAAGCCCGAAGGCTGTTCCCGACCCTATCAGGGGAGATGCCAACCATCTCTCCTTTCTACGAACACATTCTCTCAGGTTGCAAGTTGGTTTAATAAAGCTTAACTTATTAATGTATTTTATCGATGTGGGACTAATTAGTGCTTTGTGGAAAACAAGAAAGGCCACCTTACTTGGAACTTCTGGAAGGGTTGGACACGTTGCATATATATGTCGATTATTGGGCTTCTGGCTTGGACATGGTCGTATGTGCTGGTCTAGAAATCCTCATGAATAACGGTGCCAATTAATTAGCGTGTTCCTTGAAATTCTTTTATATAAAAGTATATATAAAACTAGAAGATTTTTCCTAATTAATACAAAATAAAGCTTCGATTTTCGAACGTACGTAGCCTGTAGCCAGGTCCAGATCATGTTCTTCTCACTAAACTTCACCTACCGACAATGCTCAAAGTTTATGTCGACCATTATGTGAGAATTACGTCTTTGCGAATCAGGTTCCAGCTTCCACATCCGATTTCTGCATGTTTTGGGAAGCCAGCCCTCCCACGGGCAAACTCGTGTATTCCTCAAGCAACATAGAATTCTAAGCATTATTTTTTTGTGAATTGGTTCTAGAAAATTTATTCTAATTCGTGATGATGATCATCATTTAAAAGGAATATTTAGGTTTTGAAGTTCAAATTCCTGACAGAACAGACTATTCGATCTCCAAGCTGGCTAGAATTCAAACACAAATTGACACACTATTCGAGATCAGACTCGCCTTGGAAGCCGGTTCACATGCCCTAGTCGGAAATTCCTACGTATCTTCCAAGCCCATCATCATGAATATATAAATAGATAATCTAGTAAATCCATTAGAGCATTGACAATGGTCTAGCTATTGCCAAGTCTAAAGTTTAGCTAGAATTTCAAATTTTGGCTATAGAGTTAAACTTTGGTGAGGTGAATCCACATTGGACTAGCTATATTAAAACTAAAATAGTAATATAATATTATATATTTTAATAATATTTTACAATTTATTTTTTAATACTTTACAAATACACTTCATATATTAATTAATAAATATAATGCATATAAATCAAAACCAAAAAGGAAAAAAGAGGTATAATAATTATCTCCTTACTCATTTTTTCCTACATATTACAACTTTATAATCTGAATAGTGAATGCAGTACTACTTCATGCACGCAGCACAACAACTTTCATTTGAGCTAATGAAACCCTATAAATAACAAGGAAAAATCAAGGATCCGAGCACTAGATCATATATAAAATGCACATCATCCAACTTATTCTTCTTTAATTCGAATTCTACACATCTTTGGTATAGAAACAGAACAACCACCCTTGCCACTGGAAATAGACTCTACAGACACAACCACCCTTGCCACCGTCCCCATTACAATATGCATTCTTCTCCACCTCAGTCACTGCATAGTTCATTCAATATGACAGTTTAGAAATAGGACATTGGAATATTAGCGAGTTTAGACAGATAATACCATTCCACAAGCTTGCCGTAAAAACAAGTGAAGCTCCTGCATCTGAAAACTTAAAAATTTACCTTTTGTGGCAGTTACTAACAAGGAAAAGTAATAAAAGAATTCGTACCGCTGTTGTATGTAGAATCACAAACATATATTTGATGACAAACTTGCAAATAAAAGACATAATATGGACAAAACAAACACTTATTTAATTGGTTTGCTATTTAAAGCGAACTAACGTGATTAAAATGGCTTATGACATATTTGGCATGGAAGAAAATGAAGTTCTTGATTTCTTTAAGCTAGTTGACGTAATGGAAAGACTACATAAAAATTGTATTCAGTTCAATTGGTCCACTTTTTAGGATTTAGAAGATAAACAGAGCATATTTGCGTTACCTTCATTTGGAGGCTTAAAAAGCATTGGTCCAGCTTAAGTTTCTCATTCTCAATTTCCTATCCAAACAAACAAAGGCATAATGAATTCTATAAGAGAAATTCTATTTGCAGTCCCCACTTAGGGACTGTATGTGCAGGCCCTTTATAAAATAAGAAAAAACATCATTTTAAGAGGGATAGTTTTATAATTTTAAAAAATTTTAAAGTTAAAATAACCTAGACTTGCATTGCAGTTCTCAAATGGGGACTGTACCTATCATTACTCATTCTATAAATGCAAGCCTTGCAAATATGTAAATGGGGAAAAAACTATACATCAATGTGTCTTCAATTGTAGCAGGATAATTAAAAGGTTCCAAACCATCAACAGCCAAAACAATTGAATCTATTTAGCCATTCTGATCCAAAACAGGCCAAATGATCAACTGAGACTGAATTTTCTTTTTCAATTCATTAATATATCTCCAGATACATACTGTTCTGAAGACATTGATGACCTGTGAATGAGACCAACTGCACAAGGCTATTCACTCTTTCTTGTAATTCCTTGTTCTCTGAACACTGAAAATAACCAGATAACTAAGCTCGATAAGTTGACCTTATTCTACAGCTACTCCTGAAGGATACGGTTGTCTACTGATTTAATCTGCAGGACCAAATACAAATTTTCTTAATTAGATGTTACAGATGAAATATTATGCTTCATGACATTCCATTCATACAATTCAATTTAATTTTTGTCTAACTTTTCACTGTCCAACCTTTTCGAGAGCCCCATAATTTAATTTCTTTTTGAGAGCACTGCAAGAAGAACAAAATCCTTCAAATCCAAAAGAAAATAACTAGTCCATCATTCAACATTGTGAATTTAACATAGATAATGCATCATTTCCAGATAATGACGCATATATTTTCATATATCACATAATTAAGGGGACCTATCTAAACCAAAACATAAAAACAAAATTAGCACAAAGAAAATCACAGACAAAACGAAGCAAACATAAGAATAAATTGGTGGTGGTGAAGTTCAGTTTCAGTGAGTAAAATTTACATAAGGGTAGGAAAAAAATGAGCTTTAATGTGCGTATCCGAGAAGGGAAAATGGAAGAGCAGCTATGTACAGAGAGAGGAAGGACGGATTTGCCACCACGACGACTCTGTTTAATTGCTTATTGAAGAGAAAATGAGAGATTTTTGGGAGTACATAAGAATCGGAGCAAAAAATGAGAGAAGTGGGAGATGAGAGACTCAGAGGAAATGCGCAGAAGAGGGAAAGAAAAGCGAGGAAGAGTTACCGTTTGGCCTGGCCTGGAAGAAGACGGGAGAATCCAATTAGTTCATGTGAGAGAAGATGATCGAACGAGGGAGAGAAGAGGACGGCGAGAAGGTTCCAGGTCTGAAGAGAGAGAAAAAGAACGAGAGAGAGAGGGAGAACGTTGATGAAAAGAATAAAATAATGAGATGTATGGTGAACAGTAACTCGCCAATAATAGAGAGGTTTCCTAATTTACTATAGCTCATATGTTGAGCTTTGGAGTATTGGCTAGTCCAATGTAGATGTTTTTTCTCACATCTAGTCAAATTATGGACTTGCATTGACATTTGGCTAGTTCAATGCTAATGCTCCAAGTTAATTAAGCCAATATATATTTAATGTGAAGTACTCTATATATAATATGACAAATTACTAAAAATTAATAAAAGATCGATGCATGTTGAATGTTGATAACAAATTAATAGTCGTGAATCAGTGATCATATTAATGAAAAAAAACAAGAGCACGCTCGAAACACATGTAATTGGTTTTTATTAATTCGGGGAAACTATAGTTTCTATCTTCGAATTGTAATATTATTGTCAGATTGTATTCATATGAAAAATGCTTTTTGTACTTAATAAAAACTTACAAAAACTTATTTCTCCACACATGTCATTTATTGATATGCCGTAAATTATGAAATTTGAAATTCAAAATTTGAATTTAAAAACAATACTGATAAAATAAGTTTTGTAAGTAAAAGTGTAAGTAAAAATTGTAAGTATATGTTGCACTACTCTTCATAATAACACCATTTAATTATGAGACATCATATTGTCGTATTATCAGAAAAATTATATATATATATATATATATATAATGTACATCTTTAATTAAGATCAATATTTGAGTATTAAATTAATGGCCGAAAATATGCATATAATATTAGTCATCCCCGTGGATTTCTCTTTCTAAAAACCAAAACAAATGACAAAAGCAGAACAGGAGGAAAATCTTAATGAATCTTAACGAAACTTGTAGACTTGTCCTTTAGTTATGATACTAATAACAATAATTAAGGACTTGCTTGTCAGCCATAATCACCCAATCCTCCAATTGCCATCTCAATTACTTGAAAGATAATATATAATTTAAATATTAATAAAAATAATATAAAGAACAAGCTATTGGAGCACCCGTGGTTGCAATGAGGGCCAGGGCAGCATATAGATTTTTTCGAAATTACCTCATGCTCCTCGTCTTGAAAATACCAGGAGTAATATGATATATATAATAAAAGGGATAAAATCGTATTTTCAAGATACATAGGCCATCGATATATCCTTAACTATTACTTAACTCAACTAATATATATATATATAAAAGCCACACATCCCCTGATCTCCCGAGTCCCATCCATACCAAACTACTATCCATATGATCCCCTTCGTATTCTTCGTTTTCCAGTTCAATAACGAAATAATTAGTCCTAGGTGATATATATAAATATATATAGCAGCTAGCTAGCGCGCATCATCAACACAAGGCAAAGATAAGATCAAGAAGAAGATCAAGAAGAAGACATTAAAAGTGATGAATCGAGATCAAGAAACAAGCTTCTGTAGCAAGCACCTGAGAGACCCATGTAGGGCGTTTGGCCGGAGATGCAGTTTGCTGGTGAAGGAGCAAAGAGCAAGGTTCTATATACTCCGGAGATGCATCACCATGCTTGTTTGCTGGCACGAGTGCGGTGACCCTTATGACTCTTAAATATTTTTTGGTTCAACTATTATATATATCATGTAAGTGTATATATCTTAACTAGCTACATACGCCATATCTAAGGGAGTTTTGAGATTTCTTGTTCGAAACAAACTCATAGCTCTTATTTATCAGAGAGTTCGTATGTTATGAACCAAGAATTAATCTTGTTTCCTGTACTCATGTGAGAGTTTTGTTTGAGTGGTTGTAATATAGTTGAAAATTCAAGCAGATTTTGACTCTTCATCGATTTTCTTTTTCTTCTTCTCTTTTTGGTAGTACTGTATTCAACAATACGATCTCTTGACTGGGCTCGCACTACTGTATTCAACATTTTATGGCGTTCTTCTAGGATTAACTCGCTTTAATTATTGAAAATGCTGGAATCGTTGCCACCTTATTACCCAAAATGTTGAATCCGACGTACGTTTCTCAGGAACTAAGCAGTAATTAAGCGTCCCACTACTAAAAGTACGAGAAAAGAGAAACCTGGTTCACCTAAATTTTATCATCTCCGATGATGACGTGACATGGCTTCGAATTAATTATAACACTGCTGTATGGAAAATAGAGAAGAGAGAAACCTAAGCCGACAGCAAGAATCCTTGGAACTGCGACTACGGCCACTAACAGCTCACTCACTTTTGATAGGATTGCCCCCTCGTGCGCTCTCTCTCTCTCTCTCTCTCTCTCTCTCTCTCTGCCACGCAGCGGACAGCATTTTCATATTCTGAGTCACTTCCTGATTAAAAGTTTTCACAAATCTTTCACATGATCACCATACATTACCCATATTAGGATAAACTAACGAAAAGGATACTTATGTACGTGTCATCAGTTCTCTAGCTACCAGACTCGACTGAAATGACTTTTTAATCAACTCAGATCGATAATGGTCATAATCATTTCTTATTTAATTTGTTTTCTTATGAACAAGAAAAAAAAAAGGGAAAGAAATTCGTTGATCCTACGTACCTACACTCCCAGCAGGCCGGCCTGGCTCATTTCATATATTAGATGTTAGAGATCATGTAGTTAAACTGCAAACTATAATATATATATATATATATATATATATATATACACAATATACACACACGTATATATAATACACACACATATCTAACAATTTTTTATTTTTTATTTTTTTATGTTTCAATGTTTATACATACAGGTTGGGAATAAGTAGAAGGAGATTTAATTATTTATATTATATTCTTAACACTCACGTTCACATGTAGAGCAAACTTTTCTTCATTGAGTGGGTCTAATACGAATATTTAATTAAATGTGATAGAGTGTAGAGTTAGGATTCAAAGTTAGGATTTCTGCTCCGATACCATGTGCAATTACTACTTGTTCAGCAAGTTTAAACTTATGAGAAGATGTAGATTTAATTAAAGTTTTTTTTTTATCGGCAAGTAAAGATTTTATTAATGAAAGAAATAAGTATATATAGTTTAACTACTCAATATAAATCCCATTTAAAATTATGTAAAACTAAAAATAAAAGAGTATTAGATGTGATTTTTTTTTTTATCTCAAATATACTTTATTCTCCATAAATCATATATATGCTCATTGATTCATCATGAAAACCCAAATTTTTTAATTTGATTTATTATGTTGTATGCACGTTAAAATTAGTTTTGAATATCATATATAATATGACTTTTCATGGGTCATTTTTTTTTTCACCTTTTATTTTGGAAACTTAAGTTGAACAATATAGACAAGCCAAAACTATAAAAAAAAAGAAAAGAAGAAGTTATAATTACGAGCAAGTCATTATTATTCAATAAAAATTCTTCAAAATCTTCATGATATAACTTTTTAGATTTTATTTTTTTCGTATCAGATGATTGAGATTTTACTTTTGAAAAAAAACAACAAAATGATAAGATAGGATAGATACTTTTGATTCATCTTTTTCACTCTTCACGTGGGCGCATCGTCGTTTAAACGTGATCGAGGCATTTGAGCAGCATGAGAAGTCAAGGCCAATTCCCTGGACGTGGGACCATTAATTTCAAAGCTCGACACGTGCGACAGGGTGCTGAATGACATATAGCTGTCATAGCAGTGGAATTTTATGTTCTTCTTTAATTGCGGAAAGAACCACATGCACCAGTACTGTGACTGAATTATTGTGGGAAGATCTTTAATTAGTTCGTAAAATAGATGGAAAAAACAAAAAACGTGTCCTCTCATTTTGATATTTTATATATTTTAATTTTTTTACTTAATAATTAAAAAAATGACTATTAATATATTGATATATTTTTATATTTTTTTAAAATATTTTAAAATAATAAAAAATATGAATAAAATAAATAAATAAATAAATAAATAAAAATATTATTTATTTTTAAAACTACCCATAATTGTTTTAAAAAAATTAATTATTACCAATATTAGACAAACATGATCAATTAAACGTACTGATATTCTTTCTCCCAGTAGTACTATGTTATTTATCTTCGAGATATGTACGATTGATACTAATTAAGCCCTCACCAATATTATAACAAAAATTTTATATGGAGTCAGTTTTGTATATTCTTTTACGTATTTTATTAATGTGATTGGTTGTATTATTATTTTTAATATAAAATAATTATTTTAGATAATCACATCAATAGAATGTACAATAAATATATAAAAATGACTATACATAATAGAACTCTTTTAAGACTAAATCCTTCAGCAACCAAACTATTTGTAAAAGTACCAAAAATAAGAATTACCCTTATAAAATGTGCAGGAAACAAAAAATATAATCGGATCTAAAAATTAGGACCCATTTGTTTAATTCCAACCTAATTCACATAAAGGCCGGATGTTCCCTGGAAAGTGGATAAGTCTAATCAACAACTCCAAATATCCCCTCCACGTTTTAGCATCATGCCCGGCCTCCTGCTCGCTCGATCGAGTTTCAAAAAAATAAAATGGCCTTGCACGCATGACAGTCGACATGCAGTACTACTTTCCCCTTCGTCCAGTCGTTGTCTTTGTTTCCAGTTCTAAAGCCTGGTTTGAAAATAGTACTGGCTCTTTATATATACATATATATAAATATTATTGCTACCCATGTCTCAAAACCAATGCAATCTTACATTTGTAGCAAAAAAAGTACTGCATACATGCTTATACCTTCTTTTTGTGGCCATAAATGTTTTCAGATCGAATATGGCTGGCCGATGTGTTAAAACTTCAACCAATTAACCAATGTACGTGATCATCAGGTAATTACGACAGGAATTGACTGGTTAGCAAATGATGAACCGGCCGGAATTTAAGAAATATTCATTATGGTAAGACGAAACGTACGTACAGTACTATATATATATATTAATTTACAATTTTTATTTTTTGCAGTATTTGACCATTAAAGATCAACCAGTGAATTAAAGACTCATGAAGTCAATGGAATCGCATCTATATATATATATATATATATATATATATATATGTTTGAGTAATACTATACACCACATGTGACAGCTTGCTTGACTGTTGTAACGTAGATGAGGATGTCTTTTTAAGGTACTGGAAGATCTAGACTAGGAGGCAAGCTTTAAATAGGTTCATGATCAGGAGTACACTTTCATCATATTTTGATCATACTAAATAGTATGTAGCACATTTATCACTAATAGATGATAAAGAAGTATGTAATAAATGATCATTTAATGGTAATAAATATACCATATCATACTAACTTAATGGGATGGTAGTATAGTGTATAAAATTTTCCATATATGTTTAGTACTCTTGGAAATTATCAAATATATAATATTTTACGTACATACAAATTAAAGTCTTTATCCCATTTCAAAGTGGTCCCGAAAATTTTTGCATGCACCAGATTTCAGCAATATTTGGTCAAAACAGATCACGAAAGGCGTAAGAGATGATTAATTGCCCATGGATATGACATCCAGCTTCTACCTAGCTCTATGCATGATATGATAGGCATCCTACCACTATGGTATAAATTAGTGCGTAATAGCTGGTGATCAGATTATCACCAGAAACTCCACCAGTACTACATCGATCGAGTTAGGTAAAATGCATCCAAAACTACTAAATATATATATATATAGTCGTTAATGTTAGCTAGAGTACTACTATATATCCACTAATTTAGTTTCTAAAATCACTAGCTAAGTTGGTTGAAACATCCCAAAAAAGAAAGCATATATGTATACATTGGGAGGAAGAAGATTTACATATAAATGCAAACGTGTAGACAAGAGCTGATTCGGAGATATTATGATGTAGATGAGTTTGATGGAAGCCAGGTACGTACGTACCATCCAGACCATAGCAACGTCGTTATCTACAGCTTAAAGATTGGGTTTTGAAAAGATTGTGATGTGATGAAGCAGCTTACAGGTATGGATCGAAGACAAGCTGTCAAAAATGCTTAATTCAAAGTTAATGATATTGCCCCAAAATGGACCCCAATTACCTCCAAACTTCAGATGGGTGTGTTCCCTGGTAAGTTGTTTAGTCTTATCGGTGAGTTTCAAGTATCACCCAGCAAATATATATATATATATATATATATATGCATGTATTATTATTATTTGAGCTACCTATATATATATATATATATATATATATATATCTAGCTAGCTGCTTTTCCTTATATTAATCATGTATTGACACGGTCCACTACTACAAGAAAAAATCTGGTTTTTTCGACGACAAAACACGGATGCTTGTTTATTAAGGGTAGGTTTGGGGGGTGGGATGAGAATTTTGTGTTTTGTTTTGAAGTTTAAAATATTAAGTTTTAATATTATTATTGTTTTGGGATTTGAAAAAGATGTATTGAGATTTGAAAAAGTTGAATTGTTTATTATATTTTGTATGAGGATTTGAAAAAGGTGTAATGATGAGATGAGATGAGATGAGAATTTTGTGTTTTGTTTTATGTCCCAAACCTGCCCTAAGTCGTCGCAAGATCGAAGTACTTCAACTCGTGATCAGTAGTACCATTTGGTCACGAAATATTATTGCAATATTATTTGTTTTATAAGGTTTAGGGGTAAACTGACAGACAACGTCAATATATTATAAATTAATTAATCGGTGACGAATTAAGTTGAAAAATGAATTAATAATAATAATTTGATGGGGGCCGGGCAAATTAAGTAATATCCCCCAAAATTAGAAATTATGGCATTTACGTTTGCTTGTCTTAACAATTAAGCAGACACTTAGTTATATGATCATCATGGTTTAACTGATCTTAATTAGCTAGCTAGGTGACAGTTAGGTCTCCACCATGATTAACGTAACCTCCAAATTAGGATCATGCAGCCTCTCAATTGACGGATCCTATAAGTAGATCCACAAGTTCAAGACTTATAAAAGAAAAATAGACCCGTTTAGATAGGGAGATGAGATGAGTTGACAATGTTTGTAAATAATAATGAGATTATTAGTTAAAATTATATGAGACGAGATAAAATGAGATAATTTAATGTCATCTCTGTATTCAAACGGGCCTTTATTATATCTCAATGGCCCGAGAATAAGGCCCGGTTAACGACTCCTAATCATGAATTCCTTAGCATCTAACATAAAAGACAGGCTTTCCATATATATATATATATATATGACAACAATATGGTCTGGATATCTTGCCCAAAAAATATATGGGCTGGATTCCGTGAATAGTTTTGATCTCGGTTGTTCTGCGATTTTTGGGCTCTTGGAAAGTTGGGCCAATTTACTTTCAATTTCCGACCACAATTCAGCTTTATATTACTCAATTTTCCGTAGCTGTCGGGAGGTATTAAAAAAAAACTAAAAAGAAAAGAGAACATATTCAGCCGCGAGAGATTTTTATTATTATTTTTAACAATTAAAAGAAGTTTTGTATAAAAAAAAACTTTTTGGATCAATTATGAATCGCAAATATGTAATTAAAAAGAAGTGACCATTCCACGTTAAAATTGATTGGTAAAAAAAATTTATAAATTGAAATTTTATAAATTAAATTAGGCCGATACTACAGCTCTTGTTGGGAGCTCCCGCTGGAGTTATAGCATGTATTTTCATGTGTTTTTTTTAAGTAATTTTTTATATAGATTATTTTAATATTTTTAAAAAATAAAATAAATTTAGAACATCATTAAAAACACTTCCTTAATTAGAAAGTAAAAAAAATATTAAATAAAATATTTTTAATAATATTCTGAATTTTTTATTTTTTAAAAATATTTAAAATTATTAAAAAAATTTATATAAAACATAACTTTAAAAAAATACATAAAAAACAAATGTTAGAGCTCTAACATTATTCATTCAATTATTCTGAATGATATTTTAATTGCGAACATGTTATCCAATCGTTAATCAGTTCTTTTCTGATTTATTTAGATTTTAGAAATTATCAAACCAAGATATAACCCAAAAAATAAAAAATAATTAACCAATTTTAATTTTTTTTGTTCCCTTTTTTGCTACGGTACGTATAAAATGGGGTGCTAGTTTAGCAGCATTAACGACCTTTTAGTTTTAATTCCACCAATAAGCCATCTCTCCCCTACTACAGAGCACTTCTTTCTCACCTAAATCTAATACTCCTCTCCAGCCATTAACCCTAATTGCACGCATATAGTATTCCCATTAAACGTACAGTTTCTGCTCGCCATGGGTTGCTCTTCCTCTCTTCCAGGTAATACTCGTATGCAGATATTTGATTCTGTCCCCTGTATTTCTAGGGTTTTCACTTCACTGGTTCAGATTGATTGAATCGGAAATCCTATTTTAATTTTCAAAAATTGTAGCCGAATTTGTAAATTCTTATCGGAGTTTGGTTGATTTATTTAATTTCTGCGCTATAATCAAGGCGAGTGCCGAAATATGGGTTTTCGATAGGGCGATTTTCATTAAGTGACTTGTTAGGGGCCCTTATGGGTGATTTCGGTTAATTTTTATTGATTCGAGGGGCTTAATGTTTGTAGATAGGACTCCCGGGCGGTTGACCGGCCCCAATTCTGAGAATGGCGGAGTGCTGGACCCAAAAAATCTTCGGGTGAAGGTACTTTTTTTAGAGGCGAATCTTCTAAAGACTTGTTGGTCAACTCATAGCTTCTAAATATTTTTGTCAATTTGTATATATACTGTTACTGTGTTCTTGACAATTCGCAATTGGTGTGGTTGAGCCAACTATTGAATGAAGAGGGCATCTTCGTAGGTTTTATTTTGGATCTTTCAAACTTATTTTATTTAACAAAGGTCCTTTGAAACAGACTTAATGCGTTAATTTGTGGACATTAACTGATGCATATGTCTTGTTGGTGAAACGTGGATTGGTTTGCTTAGCACTCTTTTCTACCTTTCGAAGTGATAATGGTTATGTCCAGGTTTTAAACTTCCCCAGAAGCATCGTTGTGACGGATGTAACCTATTTATGTACATAAATATTTATGTGTTTGGATCCAATTAGTTGAAAAACGATGTGTGGTGTTGATCCCAATTAGTTTGTATGAAAGTTTATATGAGTTGAGGTGAGAACAAAAATTCTATTATAAAAATAGTTTTGCATAAATTTTGTAAATACTTGGCTATATGCTGTTGGTTGCATGTTTCAGCTTCATGATTCTTAGATGGTTTACAATTTAGTACACAGACATAGTTGCAAATTGAGGGGTCTTGTTGTCTTCCAATCTGTTCATTTCTGGGGAAAGGGAAAGGGTTGGATGAAACCTAAATGACTTTGTGAACTCACCAACAATCTTGTCTTTAAACCTTTTACAAATGAATGTAACTAACCTTTCAATTACATGGTTTGGTGCAGCTGGTATTATTAGGCGACTCTGGTGTTGGTAAAAGCTGTATTGTTCTTCGCTTTGTTCGCGGTCAGTTTGACCCAACATCCAAGGTAAGGAGTATGCTATCCACTATACTAATGATACAAGCCAACATTTTTTAAAGTAATTTTTTGTCAACCTGACTGATCAAAAAAATAAAACTAGAAGCCTGCCATGTTCTACGTGAACGTGTATGGCTATTTATCCTTCCTCCTAGCCATATAGTTAATTTCTGATGCATTTACATTTTTTGGTTTAAATATTTCAGGTAACCGTTGGAGCTTCCTTCTTATCACAGACAATAGCTTTGCAAGACTCCACAACAGTTAAGTTTGAAATATGGGACACTGCTGGACAGGAGAGGTACTGTTAGTCAGATATGCTTAAATGTATAAAATAGTTAAAATTCTGAATATTGTAACAAAAGTTCATTTTATGTTGTCCTTATTTCTGTTGGAAATTTACCCCATCTGTCTCTTGCCCTTGCATACCAATTTTAGCAGGAGATTATTGAATGTGATTGTGTCTTGTTCAGATATGCAGCATTGGCACCACTTTACTACCGAGGTGCTGCAGTTGCAGTTATTGTGTATGATATAACTAGCCCAGATTCATTCACCAAAGCACAATATTGGGTTAAGGTAGACTTTTCAGGGATTACTTAGGATTAATCATAATGTTTTGTTAATTATTTACAACTCATGATAAGTTATTTTTTTCTTGCAAAATTTTATGGTGAAAAGGATAAAATTATGATAACCTTTTTACAAGGTGAGAAATGACCTTCACGATGGGACATTAATGTTCAGCACCTAACATCCTTTATAGCAAACCTTATAGAATAAAAGGATCTGGTTGAAGTAATCATACATGGTGACCTTTTGTGAGATTAAATGTACCAGTACAAATAACGTTTTGTTTGTGGGTGTGTTAAGTGGAGACCCTGGCTGGTCAGAGAAATTACATGTTATGCATACAGTAATTATTGTGCAAATGAAATCAGTCTAATGTTGCCTGTGCACAGCAGTGCATGAATTTCGATTGGAGTTTCTTAGTGGGAAAACCCCTTGATGCTTCACAAACCGCCTGAATACGATCTTGACATCTCTCTATGTATTACTTAAATTTCTTCATAATGAGGTTGCTTGGTCATGGTTGCAATACTTCAAGTTGGGAATTAGGCTGACTAACTGGGTCAGTTCTTATTGTTGATAGAGGTTGGGTGAATATGGATATTCATTGTTCACCAATCACCTATATCATAAATATCTTATTCTAGTTGGTTCACTTTTTTTTTTATATGAATTATTTGGTTTAGAAATTCTCTCCTAGAACCTCAAGCTACGCTCAGAGTTTTTTTCCTCTGATTTTTAATTTATCTTGTAGGGTTGCAGTGATATTTTAACTGATTGCACCCAGTTTTTCCTATTTGCAGTTCAATCTATGATTTATTTATAATTTTTTAAAAAAAACAAAACAGTGAAAGATGACTCTGAGAATATGTTGTAAAGCCCTCATCAGCATGCTACTGAAAACCTAGGTTCACCTCTCTCAAGATGAAAGTGTTGTTATTTTTGAGGGCTCAAGTGGCTTCAAATATGTGAAATTGTTAAGTAATGGCTTGGCTTTGCCTTTTAAATGGCAGCAGAGATTGACTTGCTGATGATGATAATCCATTGAAAACGTTGGACTTATCAGATTCTCTAGGAGTTGCAAGAGCTGTAGTAAAAAAAGGGAAATAAAACTATAGCTTACTCCAGTATAATCGGGTTGTCATCTGTTCAGTGTGCTATGAGTGCTAAATGCTTATAGATGGCATCTCTGGCCAGAAAGATGTGCATGCATAGATTTTGTTGGTAATTAGTTCCTATGGTCGCAGTTGAAATTTGATTTTCGAAACAATTGAAGAATGTGATATTTTACAGGAGCTACAAAAACATGGAAGCCCTGATATAGTCATGGCCTTAGTTGGTAACAAAGCCGATCTTCAGGAAAAGCGGGAAGTACCAGTTCAGGTGAGTGCATTCTCTGTTTCAAGCATTCTGTATACTTGCAAACTAACATTTATTTTTCAGTTGTATAAAATCCCCTTTTCGGTCTTGCAGGATGGCATTGATTATGCAGAGAAGAATGGAATGTTTTTTATTGAGACATCTGCAAAGACAGCAGATAATATAAATCAGCTGTTTGAGGTATTTTTTACATTGACGGCCTAGAACTGTTTTTTCTTGAATAAGAAAGAAATATCTGTTTGGAGCCGTGGTCAGCGATGTTAAGTTGATACAACATAAATGAGATTGTGGATAGGTTTTAATGGTGTTTTTCTTCTGTGCTACGCTAGATACAACTTAAGTATTTGTTTATTTTCTTGTAATTCTAAATACATTGTACTTTTTTCCTAATAGAAAGACAAAGATACATCATTTCACCAGTCGCCATTTCTTTTTATAGAGAAGTTGATTTACGTGAAACATTTTGTGGACGTATTTGTTTGAGCATCTGCCAAGACTCCTAGTGGGGCCTGGCGTAGTCATGTCTGTAGAATCCATGGTGTTAAAACTGTATGCAACTAGAAGACTGACCATTTGTTCATTTTCTTTTGGCAGGAAATTGGGAAGCGATTACCCCGACCTTCTCGTGATTGAAGAAATTTGGAACTGAATAAACTAAAGAGCAGGTCAAGTTGTGAGGGCACTTTTATCTGCCTGTAATATTCATCAGTTTGTGTATATGGCTATCTGTACAAGACAGACCTTGCGATTTATTTTTCTGTGCTCCTAAGTAAGTCATTTCAGTTGGGGCTGTAAAACTCAGAATTACACTATACATGCAAGACAGCTTGAACACAAAAGAGTGAACTGGGCAAGGCCATAAGAGAGAGGGATCCCTCAACAATGCAGCCCAAAGTTATAACTCCTCGTGTTTAAGAGATCAAATACACTAACACTGATAAAATGCCTGCGAGAAGTTATCAAGGCAGACGGTGGCTACGGCCTTTTTGTTACTCTCGAGCAGCCTCCTTATTTATTTTGCCTGAATTACGATTAGAATCCACACTACTGTAAACAAAATGAAGAGAGGATGTCATTCGACTACCTTCTTAAACACGCAACCGAAGGGCAAAATGGTTTGAGCTTATTATCGACCTGTACTAACCTTACCTAACTGTTGAAAGTCACTAATATTACCTGCGGACATAAAGGGTCTATTTTTAGATCGGTTGGCTCCATGTGTTCCAGTTTCAGGTAGCTTTTCCTGACCAAATGGAGTTTGGTTACAGCATCCCTGATGTTCATCCGTTCTTCTGGATGTTCGGAAGAACAAGCAACTCCTATGCCAAATATCAAAACCAAGCATTCCTTGATTTTGTTTCTTGTACTGCTGTTTTGATGAGCATTGTCCGATGTCTGCTCTCCTGTTTCCTGGAAAAGGATGGGATCCGCAATCTCCACAACTCGTTGAGGTAAAGCTGCCTTGACAAAACCATTAAGACTCAAGTTGCCTTGGAACATGTTATCCGTCGGTCTCTTCTTAGTGAACATCTCTAATAGGAGGATGCCATAACTGTACACATCACCGGAGGTAGACACCCAGTTTCCTGTACCATACTCTGCAATTGGACATATGATAAATCCTGACGTGATCATGATTAAAAAAAAATGATAACAAAGGAATGCATGCTAAGAATTTATAAAGAACTTCAGCTAGTGGGAAAAAAGGGACAAAGAAAAAAGAAAATCAAGCTTGGACTGACACCAACTATTTATGAAGAAAATATTGAATAAAACTAGACTAACTAGTTATCCGACAAAGGAATATAATCAAAACGAATGACAGAAAATATATATATATATATATATATATATATATATATATATATATATATATTTCACCTGGAGCAGTGTAACCAATAGTTCCTCTTACGCCGATAGAGCTAGACTGATTGGTTGAAGTGTTCTGATAAGTGGTTTCAGGAGAGAACCTTGCTAACCCAAAGTCACCCACGTGTCCAGTCATTTCATTGTCCAGAAGAACATTACTGGGCTTAAGGTCACAATGACAATTGGTGTTTCACAATTATAATGGAGATATTCTAGTGCGCTTGCGACATCAATGGCAATATTCAACCTCTGTAAAAGATTCAGAATCCTTTGTTCGTGATATGCCTCGTCTTCTTTCAAAGTAGGATGCAACCAATCCTCAAGACTCCCATTGACCATGAACTCATAAACTAGAGCCTTGAAATCATTGCCATGATAATCTACACTTGAACAGATTGTAAGCACCTTTACAAGATTTCGATGTCTGATGTTTCTCAAGGCCTCACACTCGGCAAGAAAGCTTTTGGAAGCTCCATGGCGCAGAAGGTTGAGCACCTTGACAGCAATTATATTTCCACTCTCATCATCGAGCATTCCTTTATACACGGATCCAAAACTACCCACACCAAGCAAATTTGCAGAAGAAAAACCTTTAGTTGCTTTTAGAAGCCTTTGGTAAGACATATTCAAAAGCAAATTCTCTGACGCACTTGATGTCGGTTCTTTTCTTTTCTTTCTTAACCAACAAACAAATACAAAAGACAGCACAGAAATTACGCCTGAAACCCCACAAACTATGATGATTATTAATTTCAGGGTTGAGGTTTTCTTCGTCTCCTCGGATTCTTGGAAGTTGCATTTAGGCAAGTGCATCTCGGGGATTCCCCCACACAGTTGGGTATTTCCTGCAACTAAAGCTGCACTTGAGTTCTTGAAAACACCATGTATAGGCACGAGACCTTCAAAATTGTTGTAAGATAAATTCAAAAGCTGCAACGAGTTGAGACCCACGAAAAATTCTGGAATTTTTCCTGAAAAATTGTTTAGAGAAAGATCTAACGTTCGAAGTCCTCTTAAAGAACTGAAAGTTGATAAAACGGCTCCTTGGAAGAAGTTTCCTCGGATGTATAGAAACTCCAGCTTAATACATCTACCAAGACTCCTTGGAATTTCACCAGATAACCTGTTATATTCGAAAGCCAATCCACCTAGATTATTCAAATTTCCAACTTCCACTGGAAGGGTCCCTGTGAAATCATTTTCGGACAAATCAAGATAAATTGACAAGGTTGAGAGACCAATGACTTGAGGTGGTATGGTACCACTCAAATTGTTTTCAGAAAGATCTAAAAATGACAAAAACTGACATTTTCCTAGACTTGAAGGGATGCTTCCTTGAAGATTGTTGTCCGGTAATCGTAGACCAGATAACATAGTTAGATTTCCAAGAGAGTCTGGGATATTGCCTGAGAGATTGTTTCCAGAAATAGACAATTCCTCTAGCCTCTGAAGCTTTCCAATACTAGTAGGAATATTACCGGACAATTGATTATTCCACATCTTGAGGTTATATAAGTTGACAAGATTTCCAATCCCGCTTGGAATCGTTCCAATTATATTATTGTTATCCATGAACAATACTTTGAGAGTAGATGAGAAGTTACCAATGCATTCCGGTAAGATCCCACCAAAATTGTTGATATTTATATTCAACACCTCCAAGCTGGTGGCATTGGTCAACGAGCAAAGAAAATTCAGGTCATCAGCTCCCCTGCTTCCCAGGTGGTTATCGGTAATGCTCAAAATTCGAAGCCTACGCAGATTTTCCAAAGAAGGAACACGTCCAGTAAGTTTGTTTTGTTGGAACTGAAGTCTTTCCATGTTTGAGGCATTGGATATTGAAGGAGGAATGGTTCCAGTAAATTGGTTAGATGCAATGGAAAAACGTTGAAGATTAGAAAGAGTTGTGCCCAAATCCATCGGAAGACTCCCTTGGATTTGATGATTAAGTCCCACGTCAAACGCTCTAATGGAAGAGAGATTGAAGATTGAAGGCGGGATGGTACCAGAAAGCCGATTTCCACCAATAAAAAATTGTTCAAGATTCATAAGTTGTCCCAGAACATCAGGGATACTCCCACCCAGATTATTGGATGTTGCTGAAAGTGCCTCAAGGGATGACAGGTTCCCGAGAAATGTAGGGATTCTTCCAGTTAATATGTTGTAATCTACAGAAAATGTTTGGAGCTTTGACAAGGAGTTAAGCGCAACAGGAATTTCGCCAACCAGTTGGTTCCTACCAAGATACAGAACTTCGAGATTAGAACAACTGGATATATTGGTAGGAATTCTACCACCAAATGAATTATTGTACAAATCTAGGTACTGCAATCTATGCAAACGGCCTAGTTCTGGAGGGATTTCATGACTCAAACTATTGTATGATATGTTAGATATTTTAACATGAACATTAATAAATGGATCTTTGATTTTCTATGATCCACAATAATAAACAACAACAGTAAAAGACGTACCTTTCTCCATCTATTTGATGAAGAAATAAATCTGGCTATGAGAGAAGGATCACCCTAGCAACTTGGCCTCACTAGTGTCTCCCGATGGCTAGAGGCACTCTAATGTTGTAGGTGTGAACCCTTTAACCCCTCAGTGCTATTTATAGATTTCTGACAATCATGAAATCTAAGTCTTTGAGTTTGACTATGATTAGAGATCAAGAGTTAATTTTATCTCTTAGGAGTTTCAATCCCATTATAACTCTAACAACTATTTAAAACTCTATCAGATATGGGTGAGTGGGACATAGAGTTCAAATAGAACTCTTACATTCTCCCACTTGGCCCATACGCCCATAAATGATATTTTCTGTTCATGAGTTTATTACAGGAAATTAACCATACTGCGCAAATTCATTTCCTGAAATTTTTCATAGCTTAATTTACATTTTATGAGTTTCGTAATATCAATGTCAAACTAGATACTAATGCGAGTCATGGCGGTCCTCTGTTATATAATCAACAAATTCCCTTCCATGTACCACAACATCAGTAACTTAATTTAACATGATCTTTGATTGGGATAATTAAGGCTTATGCTATAATGCCTTGGGTTCCAATTCATGTCTATTGTTGACATTATCTTGTCATCATTCATCCACATCATTTAATGTACATATAAAGTGAAAAGACAAGAAAACAGAAACAACCATAATAGATATCATTCAATTTCTAGTAACAAAATACTCACCATATCAATGGTCTCTTTCACATATTCACATCATGGGTATAAGCATATGACCCATCTTTTCAACATGTCCCTTAAAGTATAATCATTAACACACTATTGTTATGGACATATTTGTTTCTGTATTTTCTCCTTAACACTTATGTATTTAAATTTTCATTAAATACTTATCATTCGGAGAAAAATATTCTGAAGAATTCTTGCAATACTTTCTTAGCGGCTTGGCTATAAGTCGACAATTCCAAGTTCTAAAATAAATTTCCTCAGTCAGATACCATACATTGTGGCCTCAAAACATACCACAAACTCAGTCCCTATTGCACATGAAGTAGTAAGAGATTTGTCTCATAAAATAACTCTACTAGATAGCAAAATACATAACCATAATTGTATTTTTCATCATTAGAGTAATTTTACAAAATAGGGTCTGAATATACAGTTACTTTAAGAGTATCAGTTCTTTTTAAAGCAACAATATAGTCTTTAATTTCTTGCAAATAATATTGCACTATTTTCACAACTTTATGGTCAAACATCATTGGGTTACTTTGGCAACAACCAATAATGTCAACTGAAAAACTGACCTTCAACCTTATACAAGTTTGTGCAATCATCAGATTTATTATAACAATCATATACAAAATTTCCTTAACAACCTAATCATTTCGAGGACAATGTAAAATACTGAGCATGTCACATTTTATTTTTAAAGTTCCTTAGAGACATAACTTTAATACAATACTACAAATCATAATTCATACTTGCTAAAAGACATATACATGCATGATCATAAATACAAATATACTCACACTGACTTATGGGTATATACATTAACAATATTTTTCTTAATGAGTTCATTCAAGTTTATTAGAAATCGCTTTCTAATCAATGCTCATTTCTGAGTGAAATTCTTAATTATAAGTCTGACTTTATAATATTTTTTTTCTAACACTCACTACTTCAATCCAATTTGATGATTTTTACCTTTCTACCTAGCTGCATTTCCTCTCCATGAGAAGTGCTTCAAGAATTACTAATGGCTTGAGACTTCTCATGTAGCAAATAGATATATCTATACCATGAAAATCATCCATGAAAGTAATGAAATATTTATATCTATCAAACATTATAGAGAAAAGATTTATATGCGTCTATATGCATTATTTCAAGAAACTTTCTATTCCTTGTACCATCTTTTCTTGATATGTTTGATTTGCTTTCCTTTTATACAAATCAATACACATCCTAAGATTAGAAAACCTAAATGCAGAAAATATTTTATTTACTAATCTCTACAACTCTTCTTGGAGATATTCTCCAAACTTTTATGTCACAAATTATGTTTCAAACTCTCTGCCATAAATTGTAAAAAGTTTTCATAAATCATTTTTCATTTGATTCCAATACATGCCTCACAAAAAAAAACGCTAATACGAAGGCATGACAAATAAAAATTTTATTGGAAGGAAAAATGGAACAAACATAAATGGCATTTTGAAACAATTTGAAATTTGAACATTTGTACTCGAGTTTAATCTAAAGAAAATGTATAAACATGTATAAGATCTGATTCGAAATTTATACAGACAGAATACATATGAACATTTACACTCAAGTTCAATATAAAAAGAATGTATAAATATGTACAAGATCGGATTCAAAATTTATACAGAAAAGCGGTTCACTCTTCCATTCGAATCATTTCTCATGCTTACGGCACCTAAACCTTCATGTGTCATTGTTTCTTTCAAACTTCAATGGACACAGTTCTTATATTTTCATCACCATCATTTCCCTCATTTCCCAAAAGATACAAATGATTTTTCATACAAATTAGCAAAATAAATTTGTATCTAGCTAGTAATCATGCAACCAACTTTTTCATATCTCATTAATTAATGAAATAATAATGCATCTGAAGTAAACCATTATGTACAAAATTAAGAAATTCATATAATTTGATATATATTAATTAATCTAATATTCTAAAAAATTGTACTTTTCTGACCCTTATCACTATTCTCAATAATAATTGATGTTAAGACTTAAAATGGATAAACCAGGGTCTAAAACTCGTAGTATAAATTTGACTTGCTCATCTTTCTCTATACTATAGTCAATTCCGTATAGAAAATATTGTAAAATATTCGTATACTTACTGCAAGAAAAGCATTTTAATCACATTAATGCTTTTAGTTCGACACTCAGAAACAATAATAAGAATTTAATCAATTATGGATGAACTAATAGTGTCATCAAGACCCTCCTTTGGGAGTAGATCTTAATACACAAAGTGTTCTCACCAGTATTAAATTCTGTGGATGAACTAGTTGTATCATCAGAATTCTCCTTAGGGAGTAAACTCTGGCATACATAGTGTTCCTTCCAACTTTAAATTATATGATGAACTAGCTGTATCATCAGAATTCTCCTTTGGGAGTAATATTTGGCATACATAGTGTTCCTTCCAACTTTAAATTATATGAATGAACTAGCTGTATCACCAGAATTCTCCTTTGGGAGTAATCTCTGGCATATATAGTGTTCACCCCAACTTTTACTTTAATGAATGAACTAGTAATGTCATCAAAACCCTCCTTTGGGAATAGATATTGACACACAAATTGTTCACTCCAACTTTAGCCACCTTACTATAGAGTTTAATGATTTTTCACCAAAATTAAGAAAATCTTGTACCTTTAGGCAACCAATCTTTTCTTTAATTTTGATGTAAATCATTTGCCCCATATTAGATAAACAAATATACATGGCATGATAACGTGAGCCAAAATAAACAATTCATACATGTATTTAATAATAACATGTACAAAAGATTTAATACATGTATTTAACAATAATAACATGCATAAAATTTAATTTAATACATGTATATACTAATAATAACATGTATAGAAAATTTAATAAACTTTAATACATGTTTTTAACAATAATAACATGCATATAAAGGGAAATTAAAATTTCAGATTTTTTTTTTTTTAATAATAACACTGCGGCGGCAACTGGACTTTAGAGCCCTCTGCGCCGCCGCTACATAGACGTCGTGGAGGAGGTTCTCAGCCTCCTCCTAGCGTCGATAGTCCTTTACCCACGATGGGTTTCACAATCGGGCAGGGCAGCGCCGATTCGGGACTACATAGCTCCTCTGCGCCGCTTCTTTACCTACACGGTGACAAGGCCACCTTACGCCGCATGCTGCCGTCACAGCAGCGGCTCCACCATCATACATTCACGGCGGTTTCTCAACCCCTTTACCCAACACAGATACAATACAACTTTTTCCCCAATGCGCAATCAACGTAAACAATACACAGAGAAAGCATGGAATAAAACTAAAATAAAGTTGATATACAGTACGACAAAGGAAGAGATAGATGCACTGGAAACCGAATACATTAATAAATGTGTATCGCTTAGATTTTTGAAAAACAAACAATAAAATTGAGTATATCGTAATTTCCCTTTCAGATAAAGAAGTCAAATCTTTTATTCACTGTATGCTTTATTGAGATCATAAAAAATCTATCAACCTATAGCTCTGATACCACATGTTAGATATTTTAACATGAACATTAATAAATGGATCTTTGATTTTCTATGATCCACAATAATAAACAACAACAGTAAAAGACGTACCTTTCTCCATCTATTTGATGAAGAAATAAATCTGGCTATGAGAGAAGGATCACCCTAGCAACTTGGCCTCACTAGTGTCTCCCGATGGCTAGAGGCACTCTAATGTTGTAGGTGTGAACCCTTTAACCCCTCAGTGCTATTTATAGATTTCTGACCATCATGAAATCTAAGTCTTTGAGTTTGACTATGATTAGAGATCAATAATTAATTTTATCTCTTAGGAGTTTCAATCCCATTATAACTCTAACAACTATTTAAAACTCTATCAGATATGGGTGAGTGGGACATAGAGTTCAAATAGAACTCTTACATGATAGACTTAGAGACCTTAGAAAGCTCAAATTTCCAATGAAAGGTGATACAGATCCCACTAGTTTCTGAGATTTTAGGTGCAACTGTGTGACTCTTTGGTGTCGACGACCACAAGTAACTCCATACCATTGACAGAAGTGGACGGTTTCATTCCATGAACTGAAAATCATGACGGGTTTATCGATTATCTTAGCCTTGAATTCAAGCAAGGCCAATCTGTCCGTCTCATTCCCGCTAATGGCATAGGCGGAGGAAACAAAAAAGCACAGGGCATAAATGATTGGAAGGAAGCCAAAAACAGACCAAGAGACTGAAGGGCGCAAGGTGGGAGTCCCCATAGATATTGGGAAGAAAATTCTGAAGGTTGCTCTCGATCTGTACGTGGTCTATCCAGAACGCAATGGTTTCCTCTGAAAGTGTACGCAACTCATGAAGTTTTAGGCCTCGTTTTGTTTTACAATTTTTTCAAATCATCTGTACATAACACAAATATTTTTTAGCTTTTCAATTTTTTTTATCCAATCATTGCATAATCATAATCATTTTTTCAAACTTCTTCATCAAACCTGCATAAAAAACAATTATTTTTTTAAATTTTAAAATAAAAATTATATTCATTTTTTAACTTTATAAATTTTTTTATTATATTTTTTCTCTTAACTTTTTAAAATTCTATAAATATTTTAAATCAATAATTTTATTACTATTTATAAATTTTTCATTTTATCTCATCTCATTTATATAATCGATCTAAAAAAATATAACACGTCGGCTTCGTTTGGATCCCAAACTGAGCTGCGTATCCTCCACTTTTAAACTCATTCAACCATCCAAACACTCACGTTAACTGCATCAAGATATTTCCTGTAGAGAGACATGACTGAAGGCTGAAAAAGCTTTACTTTTTATTACGTCAATTCTCTCTTTCTTCTGACAAAAACTTATTTTTCCTTCTTTTTTTTTTTCTTTTTTTTCTTTTTGCTATCATCTCTCTCGGTTTGCAGGGGACAATTTTTTTTTTTTTTTTTTATAGAATCTCCGTGAACAGCACATGGGGAACAAAAATGTCAGGTCAACAGTAGTGAGTACCAATTATTTTATAACTTTTAATAAATATATATAAACTCATCTTAACATCCAAACACACATAAACTCATTTTAAATGGACTCCACAAAACTCATTCAACATTCTCAACTCATTATTATTCATAAATAACTGAACTCAACTCAGCTCAGCTCAACATCCAAACGCAACCTTCAAACATCATTTTTCGGCCTCTCACATGTTGTAGGTCAATGAAAATAATAAATTTTCTCATCCATCATTATTTTTTATTATTCCACATCTCATATTTTATAAAAAAACAACTCATTCATTATAACAAATATTTATAAAAATATATGCATATCATTTATTATGTACGAAAATGATAAATTTGCCGTAAAGTCTACGAAACGAAGTCGTGGGGACTAGTCTACAACTAGGGACGAAGCCAGGGGCCCAGGGGGCGATTAGTCTACAACTAGCTAGGTAATCAGTTCGATGTTTTGGTTGCAAGTCTTTTCCTTTTTAATTTTTGATAATTGTGCTTATATAAGATAATCAGTCGCTTATCAGAAGTTAATATATTGAGCATAATTTTTTAAGTAAACCCTTTTTGTCATCGTTAAATTAGCTTTTGATGGGATCACGTCGTTTTTTCCTTCTAGCCAAACGACATGTCGTTTACTGGGTGCAGTGTATTTTTTTTTTCCCATTTTAAATGGCTTGAATAGTGGGTTTTTGGGTCTATGCCCTTTGTGCTTATAATTTTTTATTTTTAATTATATGCAATGAGGATATTTGTTTATTGTGCTCATATTTAGTTTGCATAAATTGATTAATTTTTTGCTGTTTACATGCAATTTTTAATGAGTATATAGTTTAGAGCATGAGATTAAATGTTATGCATAATATTATAATCTAGATTGTGCAATATTTATGCTTATATTATGAATCTTTTGTGCATAGTTATAATATGTGAGTATTAGTTAAAATTATGTAATTCATAATATTAAGCTAGTCTTATGCAATTTAAATGTCTAGTGATCCATATAGTTTTATGTTAATTAGAGAATAGCCACAACATCTTTAATTAAGTAAAATTATAATGATTGATTAGGATCACATAAGAAATATTAGACATTAATTGTAATTAATTATACATAAATATAATAAATTTTATCGCACAAGAATTTTTATTATATTTATATTATTAATTATGATAAAATATCAAGTTATTCATAAATTACCCACAGGAATTATGAATGAAGTAAATAATTTGATAGTTTTATCATAAAAGTTTAAGATAGAATACACATCAAATCATAGTATACCCTTAGAATTATGAATTAAGTAAATTGATAAAATTCTATCATATAGATTAATTGGATCTACTTGAATTAAAAATTTAGCCCACATGCAATTTTATGTCATTAGATTCAATTCTTAAGCATGATTTACATTGGTAAAACATGAATATTTATTTAGGCCTCAATGTTTTTAACGTAAGCATGTAATCTATATGCAGTTACACAACCTGCAAATTTCTCTGATATTCGTTATGAAATCTCTGAACTTAAGGGAGATAACTATAAGGTCTGGAAGGAGAGAATTCTTCTTCATTTAGGGTGGATGGACATAGATTATGCTATTAGGAAAGATGAACCACCAGCTATAACTGATACCAGCAATGCAGCAGCTATTGCACTTTATGAGCAATGGGAGCGATCTAATCGCCTCAGCATGATGTTCATTAAGACTAGAATATCAGCTGGTATTCGTGGTTCTGTCGATCAGCATGAAAAAGTCCGAGACTTGCTAAAGGCCATTGATGAACAATTTGTCACTTCAGACAAGGCATTAGCAAGCACCCTAATTATGAAGTTCTCATCCCTAAGGCTCACCAGTGTGAAAGGTGTGCGTGAGCACATCATGCAAATGAGGGACAATGTGGCTCAATTAAAGAAACTTGAGGTTGAAATGTCGGAGTCCTTTCTGGTGCACTACATTCTGAACACCCTCCCGCATCAATATGGACCTTTCAAAATCTCTTACAATACACATAAGGATAAATGGTCAATTAATGAACTTATGACCATGTGTGTTCAAAGAGGAAGGGAGACTGATGATGGAACAAGGTGAAAGTGCAATGCTGGCAACGCATGGAAAGGGCAAGTCTCAAGCAAAACTGAAAGGAAAAGGCAAAATACCTCCCCAAGGTGGTATTAAGAAAGATTCCAAGTGTTTCTTCTGCAAAAAGAAGGGACACATGAAGAAGGAATGTGCCAAATTCCAGAAATGGCTTGCAGATAAAGGTAATCCAATCTCACTTGTTTGTTATGAATCTAATATGGTGAATGTCAATATTAACACATGGTGGATTGATTCTGGATCAACAATCCACATTTCAAATTCCTTGCAGGGTTTGCAAAACCTAAGGAAGCCAGTGGGAAGTGAGCGAAGCATCTTATCAGGAAACAAGATGGGCTCGCATGTGGAAGCTATTGGAACTTGCTATTTAATTTTATCTAGTGGTTTTGTTTTAAAGTTCGAAAAGACCTTTTATGTTCCAAGTTTTTCAAGAAACTTGATTTCAGTTTCAAGACTTGTACCTTTTGAATATTCCTTTAAATTTTCAAATTCATCATTCAGTTTATTTTATAAATCTGATTGTGTTAGGAATGGTACTTTGTCTGATGGTCTTTACTGCATTAATTTACAAAACAATACCACTTATGATTCAATGCATGTTCATACTAGCACTAAAAGATGTGTTATTAATGAGGATTCCTCTAAATTATGGCACCGGAGATTAGGTCATATCTCCATAGATAGAATTAAAAGATTAGTAAATGAAAGAGTACTTAATACTCTGGATTTTACTGATTTTGAGACTTGTGTGGACTGCATAAAGGGAAAGCAGACCAACAAGTCAAAGAAAGGTGCCAATAGGAGTTCAGACATATTAGAGATCATACATACTGATATATGTAGTCCAGACATGGACTCACATGGTCAGAAATACTTCATCTCTTTTATAGATGATTACTCACGATATATGTATCTCTACATGCTTCATAACAAGAACGAAGCATTAGATGCCTTTAAAATATTTAAGGCTGAAGTAGAGAAATAATGCGGTAAACAAATTAAGATCATGAGATCAGATAGAGGTGGAGAATATTATGGTAGATACACAGAAAATGGACAAGCACCTGGGCCATTTGCAAAGTTTCTTCAAGAGCATGGGATTGTTGCCCAATACACCATGCCTGGTTCACCGGACCAGAATGGTGTAGCAGAAAGAAGAAACCGAACATTATTGGACATGGTGCGGAGTATGCTTAGCAGCTCCAATCTTCCTAGACCATTGCGGGCTGAAACACTTAAGACGGCAGTGTATATATTAAACCGAGTTCCAACCAAGGTTGTTTCTAAAACGCCATTTGAATTATGGAAAGGTTGGAAACCGAGTTTGCGACATATGCGCGTTTGGGGATGCCCGTCTGAGGTGAGAATTTATAATCTACAAGAGAAGAAACTAGACCCAAGGACCATTAGTGGGTATTTCATTGGATATGCTGAAAGGTCTAAAGGTTATAGATTTTATTGTCCATCTCACAGTACTAGAATTGTGGAATCAAGAAATGCAAAGTTTCTTGAGAATGACTTGATCAGTGGGAGCGATCAAACCAGGAACATAGTTTCTGAGAATGATCATTCAGAATCTCAACCTTCCACTTCAAGTGATAGATTGGTTATTGTTTACAACACCCCTCAAGTACCAACTGGTGTTGAACTACCAATCATTGATGTTCCACAAGTTGCTGACGACACTCTTGTAGATCATGTAGTTCAAGAGTTGCCAACAACTTTTGAACAACAAGTTGAACCACATACTACTTCTCAGGAAGATGATGGTGCAACATTAAGAAGATCTGTTAGAGCAAGAAGATCAGCAATTCCTAGTGATTATGTTGTGTATCTGCAAGAATCTGACTATAACATTGGAGCCGAAAATGATCCCGAGTTATTTTCACAAGCCATGAGTTGCAAAGAATCAGAATTATGGTACAATGCCATGAAGGAAGAGTTGAATTCCATGAAGAGTAACGAAGTCTGGGATCTTGTTGAGTTGCCTAATGGTGTAAAAGCCATTGGATGTAAATGGGTCTTTAAAACCAAAAGAGACTCATTAGGCAACATTGAGAGATATAAGGCAAGACTCGTTGCTAAGGGATTCACTCAGAAATAAGGAATCGATTACACAGAGACTTTCTCTCCCGTATCTAAGAAAGATTCATTGCATGTTATTTTGGCATTAGTAACCAATTTTGACTTTGAATTGCAACAAATGGATGTGAAAACAGCATTTCTCAATGGAGATCTAGAGGAGGAGGTTTACATGAAACAGCCGGAAGGATTCCCCTCTAGTGATGGTGAGCAATTGGTTTGCAAGCTCAAGAAATCCATATACGGTTTAAAACAAGCATCTCGCCAATGGTATTTGAAATTCCATAATGTAATTTCTTCATTCGGTTTTGTAGAAAACGTTATGGATCAATGTATATACCAGAAGGTCAGTGGGAGTAAAATATGTTTTCTTGTTTTATATGTGGATGACATTTTGCTAGCAACCAATGATAAGGGTTTGCTGCATGAAGTGAAACAATTCCTCTCTAAAAATTTTGATATGAAGGATATGGGTGAAGCATCTTATGTCATTGGCATTAAGATCCATAGAGACAGATTTCGAGGCATCTTGGGTCTGTCTCAGGAAACCTATATTAATAAATTTTTTGAGAGATATCGGATGAAAGATTGTTCACCAAGTGTAGCTCCCATTGTGAAGGGTGATAGGTTCAATTTGAATCAATGCCCAAAGAACGACCTTGAAAGAGAACAAATGAAGAACATTCCATATGCTTCTGCTGTCGGAAGCCTAATGTATGCTCAGGTCTATACAAGACCTGACATTGCATTTGCTGTGGGAATGTTAGGACGATATCAGAGTAATCCAGGTTTAGACCACTGAAAAGCTGCAAAGAAAGTAATGAGGTACTTTCAAGGGACCAAAAAATACATGCTTATGTATAGACGAACGGACAATCTGGAAGTAATTGGCTACTCAGATTCTGACTTTGCTGGCTGTGTTGATTCACGCAAATCAACATCAGGATACATATTTTTGATGGCCGGTGGAGCTATATCATGGAGGAGTGCCAAGCAGACTTTGACTGCCACTTCTACTATGGAAGCCGAGTTCGTCTCTTGTTTTGAGGCTACTTCACATGGTGTATGGCTTAAGAGTTTCATTTCTGGACTTAGAATTATGGATTCAATCTCTAGGCCATTGAGAATGTATTGCGACAATTCAGCTGCTGTTTTTATGGCTAAGAACAACAAAAGTGGGAGTCGGAGTAAACACATCGACATTAAATATTTAGCCATAAGGGAACGTGTTAAAGAAAATAAAGTGGTCATTGAGCACGTAAGCACTGAACTAATGATCGCTGATCCTTTGACTAAGGGTATGCCACCGTTGAAATTCAAGGATCATATAGTGAATATGGGACTTGGTTCCATTATGCAGTTTTTCATTGTATGAACAATGTTATTTTTAATGAAATTCTTAATCATTTTGATGTTCTTTTCTCATATTAATGTGCACCTTAATTTATTTTTGAGAAAATTTATCTGTATTAGACCAAGAATAAACATAGGGTTTATTCATTAAGAAATTGTTCCCACATAAATTGTAAAGAAAACATAGTAATACACCCTTTAATGGCTGGAGGTAAGATTTCTTGGCATTAAACCCTTTAATTCTCATTTCTAAAGTGTTATTCCGCATTAGAGAATTTTATTTAAGTCTAACAGTGTTTTGTCCTATTGTATTTAATTTGAAAACAAAATTATAATTTGATATTATATGCTTTCTCTTTTAAAATTTATAATTATCTTAATGAAATTTAGATAATGAAAAATTCCACATTTCAATAGGTAATTCATATACTACTTAAAAACCTTTTAATATAATTTACTATTATAGTTTAGTCTCTCTTTTTTTTTTTAATTGCAACATGTGACAAGCCTACACATAAAACTCTTGGAATTATTGGAATAATAAAATTTCAAGATTTATTTTTTTCTTTCTTATACTTTTTTACTCATTTTATTTATATATTGTATCACTTTATTGATGATGTTCATAAAAAACTTAAATTGAATTATTTATTCTATCCTAAAAATATTTTACCCTTCTAAACTTATAATGCAAGTTTCATCTTTGTCTACCAACTATGTAAAATTGAAATTATTTTCTAATAATCAAATGTCACCATTAGATTGATTGATTTAAAACGACTAATTTTCTTACAAAATATAATAAAAAATTTAATTTTTTAAAATCTTAAAATAATAATTATATTAAAAAATAATATTTTATTAAAATTTTAAATTTTATTTAATCCAAACCTTGTCGTTTGTGCCACTTGAGGAGGAACAAATTCACAGAAAGAAGAGCAGTGCTACACAACCTCCCCAACCTCCACACACCATCTTTTTTTTAAATCTTTATATTTTTTAATATATTTTTTAAATTTTTTTTGAGTTTATTCTTTTTAAAATAATTTTATTTTTCTATTCATTATTCATATATTAAAAATTTGATGAAAGAAAAAAATAATAAAATTTAAAAAATGTATGGTGTTTGGAGGATGGGAGGTTGTATAGATTTTCTCTAGGTACTGCATGGCCACGTTCCATGGTCTTGCCGAACTTTTGGCTCAAGTTCGGGGAAGGAGAACGCAACGCGTGAAGACAATATCGACCGTTTAAAAAATTATTTAATAATAAAATTAAGTTGTTTATTTATTACATATTAAAATATTTTTTATTTTTATTTTTAAGTAAAACATCATTTTGATGATTTTATTCAAATTTCTATTAAGAATATATATGGATAATTTTAAAAAAATAAAATGACGTTTTATATCATTTATACTTCAATTTTTTTTATATTATTTCCAAACAAATATCACATATTTAAAAGTGTTTTAGACAAGTACCAACTAATAAATAACTTTTTCGTAGTATAAATTTATTACTTAAGTTTTACAACTAAAAATCCTAATTAAGGTAAGAGCCTAATTATATAGCAATTCCAAACATGCATTACTATAAGATTCAAAGAAAACTCATGACTTTGAAAACTTATGTTTGGACTATTTGGGTACGTAGTAGGATTGAAGGTCTACATGCATGCAGTCAACGAAGTGTGAACAATGCAAATAAATTAAGCACATATTTCTACGTACGAAGCGTTACATGAAAACAAGATCAAATTATAATTTGGTTCAAAGAAAACTCACCATGACTTTGAAATTAAACTTATTTTTGGACTATTTGGGTAGTGGAATTGAAGGTCTAAAATTTGTGATCTCACCATATTTCTTGTACGTATCATTAAAGACGCATTGAATTTGTATCGCATTCATGAAATGCACGTAGTTATTTGAACTTTTCTAGCAAGTGCAGTACAGGATTCAGACATTGTTCAAAGATTTTTAATTCCAGCCCATTAATGGGCAGTAGGGGTGCCCCGCAACCCGCCTTTGGCGGAGGCGGATTCCCAATCTATCCTGCTTCCATCTAATTAAAAAAAATTACTATATTTTATTTTGTTTAAAAATTATTTTTAAGTGTAAAAGTAATTAAAAATACATTTTTTAGATCTAAATTATAAATTTAAATTTTGTAAATATGACTATAATTTAAAAACTATGTAAGTTTTAAATTTATTAGTGCATATTTTATGTAAATTGTAGTGTAATTACTTTTAAACTATGTAGTTTTTAAATTTTTCAATGTATATTTTGTGAACAAGTTTTAACAAATTGTAATATATATTTATATATATACAATTTATAAAATATAAACATATTAATGCCCACCCCTAATGGGCAGTTTGGTCCTACAATATTAATGAACTTACAATCATTCGAAGGGAACTTATGGGAAAATAAATAAAACGGAAGAAGGAAAACAAATGTTTGATGCTAATTACCGGCCCATATATATCATTTGATATTAATTATAACATAATTAATCAAGAGTACGTCCCATTATACGTAAATAATTAGTACGAACTATATATATACACACATATATATATATACATATATATATAATATGAACCCATGAGATCAAGTGTCATGGATTATTTTGGCCCTAGCTGATCGAATTCAAGCATGCAGGGTTAACCAGTAGTCTGCCTTATTTCCGCCAATGCCATGCATAGGCGCCGAAGCAAATCACAAGATAATAACCAATAAGATAATAAAGAAGTGCAGAAAGCAGACAAAGAGACTACCAATTAAACTTACGTAGAACAAAAGCCTTGGCTTATAATTTCGTCCATTTGCTTTTGTCTAATTGGCAAAGTCAATATTCTCGTTGTGTTTTGTCAAGTGCTGTGGGCGCCATTTTAAACACGCTGTTGACCAAACCCAGCCTGACATGTCAGCAACTTGATGGCTTCTATCTGTCCCATCTGACCCGGTTGCCTGTCGGCTAGTGTGATCAGCGAAAGATTAATGACAGTGACAAGTCGTTTTATATAAATTTTGAGTGGGTGTACGCTCACCGCTGGGAGCTCCCGCCAGGTCAATTCAAAGTTTTTTTTTTTTTTAATTTATTTATCACATTATTTTTTAATATTTTTAAAAAATATTCATAATATTATTAAAAAATATTTTTTTAATTCTTAAGTTACAAAAAGAAACTAAATAAAAAATAAAAAAAGGGAGCGGGAGCTCCCCCAGCTTTTTCCATAAATTTTTTATAAAAAAAAATAGTTTCAAATTATAAAAAATAAATAAACTTTTACGATGAAATATAATTTTTTATAAAAATGTATATATTTAAGGTTTATATATAGAGTAATGTTACATACAGTCGTGAAATGTGCAAACGTCATACAGTCGTTTTGAAAAAGAGTGGGGTCTACTGTTAAAAAATTAATTTATTTTCATGTAAGTCTCATATTTATTTACTTTTTTAAAAGTGACTGTACGATACTTGCATACTTATAATTACAAATATCATTTCTCTTAAATCAAAATCACTTTAACGTATCTCAAGTTCTCGAAACATTCCTGCCAATTTAGAGATATGTTTAGATCTCGTTTGGTTACGCAGTTTAAATAAGATGTTTTTGTTAAAAATAAAATAAAATATTATTATAATATAATTTTTTAATATTAATTTTGTTTTAAAATTTAAAAAATTTAAATTATTTATTATATTTTACGTGAGAGTTTAAAAAATTATAATGATTATATAAAATAAGATAAAATAATTAAATATTGTATAACCAAATCAACCCTAATTATAAAATAATACTTTATTCATCTTAACTTTTTTTTATTTCTTACCGTATTTGTTGAAATAAAATATTTAAAATAATTTTATTAAAAAAAAATAGAAAGGTATATCCGGATTTCTTAGTAAACAGTCGCTTATAAATTACGTCGATCGAAAATAATAAAATTTAAGATACAAATAATATATTTTATTATTTTATGAATATAAATATATTTACGAACATTTGCATAAAAAAAGTATTGATATTTTATGAATGTAACGAGTCTTGTAATTAATAATTTATCTTTTATTAACTAAATTTGTAAATAACATAGCTCTTATTTTAAAATATTGAGTTGAGATGAGATGAGTTGATATGATAGTTGAAAGTTGAATAAAATATTATTTTTTAATATTATTATTATTTGAAAATTAAAAAAAATTAAATTATTTATAATATTTTGTATAAAAATTTTAAAAAATTATTCAAACGGCAGCTTAATTAAATTTAGTATTAAACGGTACATGTGAATCTTTGATTTGAAATCAATATCCGACCAGGAATAGCTCAACCTATGGAGAATATTTCAATCCGATATCAGAGCAAACCGAGCGGGACCAAAGGCTTTCGAGTTGGTTCTCGGAAGGATCCCGACCGTCCAATTGAGAATTCTGCGCCGTAAGGAAATAAACGCGTTGATGATAACGCGCAAAGTTCCCTGGTCCACATGATTGGTTTTCTCCTTAGGTCGGAAATACCCTTCGTTCCCGAAAGGTTGATACATGCTAATGCTGTTTATTTATAGAAAGAAATAGAGAATTTGATTAAAAAAATTACCAAGACCAATAACAAAATACAAACATAATGGTAGCATTAAGAAATAAAAAATCTTCTTGCAAGCAATTTCGTGTACCGCATACCAATGTTAAATGTAGGGTATTTTTTTAATTTATTTTTATAATAAAAAAAATTATGTGAGTGTTGGTATGCAGTTTGGTACACCAAATCGCTTGTATCTAACAAATCCGAGAAAAAAATGACCTATTTATGCTAAAAGACTTGTAATTTGATTGATATAATTTTCAGGCTATAAAATAGAGGTATTGAATTCGAAATACCCTCCTCCAAATAAAAAAAAGAAAAACCTATTTATTATTTATATATATATATATATGATTTAATATAACAAAATTTAAAATATAAAAAAAAACAAACAAGGACACGTGTAAGCAAAGGATAATTTTGATAATTCCCTCAGGCAACCTGGCCAAAACAGTCGGAAGCAGCAATACTAAACAAAGATTTGAGTGACCAACTCTCTCTCTCTCTCTCTCTCTCTCTCTCATTATTCCAAACTTTCATTTCTATCATATTATTAACTTCATTTTTCTTCTAAAAAATATTATTAACTTCAATTACATATCTCTTTGATCTTTTATTTCTCCTCCCTCCCTTCATCTCACAGACAACACCCCATCTTCCTCTGCAAAATCTATAGGCGGTTCTGAATTTCCAATCCCCACCATTTCCCAACCAATCTCGATCTCCGTCTCTCTATTTTTTTTGTATAAGCTAATCCCATTCTCTTCCTACATTCAATCTAATTCTCAAGTTCTAGGAGTTATTTCTCTCGTTTCCTTCTTATAGTTTCCTGCCCAATTTGCGGGCTTTGATCGGGCCGACCGGCATGGGGCCGACCGAGGATCCGGATGACTCGGTTCTGACTCGTCTCGCCGAGTCTGTTAAAGCGATCTCGGAGTTGCCCGAGTGCCGAAACGTCTGCAAGAAGATGCACGGGAACCTGGTTCGGAGAGTCAAGCTCCTGAGTCCTCTCTTCGAGGAATTGAGGGACAGCGAGGAAGAGCTCCGCGAAGATGAGGTCAAGGCCTTAGAACTCCTGCGACTGGCTCTGGATTCAGCTAAAGAGCTTCTCCGTTCGGTGAACGGAGGGAGCAAGCTCTATCAGGTATCCCTAGCACTTAATTACTTTCCGTTTGGCCACTGAGAAAACGGGTGAAAGCGAAGGAGAAAGGACGGATACTGAACCGATTGTGTTTCTCTTTGTTTTCGTTTGCTAAGATAAGAAAAGAAAATTTAAATCGCTTTTCCATTCGGCAACCTCAAAAGAATCATCTTCATCTTCATATCCAAGATTCAAATTCTTTGTCAATATACATACATACATGTATGCATGTATGTATTTATTGTACATGTTGGGAGATTAATTTCGCAAATCCGAAGTTTTTCTTATTGGAGAAAAATATGTCGAATAATTTCTAAGTATTGATGAAAATGCATGGTGTCTATGGTTGCCTCTGTACTTGAAACGAATGGCATCGGCATTGTTAGTCATTTATTGTGATCTAGCTCATTAATATTCTTGTTTCTCAAACGAATTCGTCTGTTTAAATCATTGAGTTGAGGTACGCAATGTCATGCTTGTCACAGGCTCTGCAAAGGGAAAAGATTGCACAGAAGTTCCACCATGTAACGGAACAAATTGAAGCAGCATTGAACGAGATTCATTATGATAACCTTAATATATCCGAGGAGGTCCGCGAACAGGTACTTTTACAACCCAGCTTATCTTGGAGAGAATTAAATGCATACATTCTTGTGCTAAATAACAGTGTATAGTCCCACAGCGTCCTACTCTTATAATTAAAGTTTCAAGGTTGAGAGAGAGTACTTGTACTAAATGGTATCCAAAATATTTATCATTCCTGACTTCTTAAGGAAAGTAACATTTAGTATCAAACCATGGAACAGCAAATTTGGAAAGTTTTAACAGTAGGTAGGACATGTTTGATTTCTTTCAGATTGAACTAGTACATGCTCAATTCAAAAGAGCCAAAGGAAAAATGGACTCCCTTGATTTTCAATTGGACATGGATTTAGCCATAGCACAGAAAGAAAAAGACCTGGACCCGGCAATAATCAAAAGACTTTCTGAAAAGCTGTATCTCAAGACTATCAATGATGTAAAGAAAGAGTCACTTGCATTCCATGAATTGGTTATCTCGAGTGATATAGAACCAAGAGACAGCTTTGAAGAAATGTCATCATTGTTTAAGAAGATAAAAGACTGGGTACAGATGGCAAATCCACAAGTCGACACCTCTGAGGGTGAAATGAGATTGATTAAGCACAGATCTCCTGTTATCCCAGATGATTTCAGATGTCCAATATCTCTTGAGCTGATGAAAGATCCTGTGATCGTCGCTACTGGACAGGTATTACCTGGCAGCTGCATACCCAGTTTGAGTTTACAACTACTCATCTATTTCAATGTCGATTATTAATGTCCTTTTTTTGTCTTTATGTTTCTTTTGCAGACTTATGAAAGGTCCAGCATTCAGAAATGGCTTGATGCAGGACATAAAACCTGTCCCAAGACACAGCAGACACTGTTGCACACGGCCCTAACTCCTAACTACGTTTTGAAAAGTCTGATTGCTTTATGGTGTGAGAGTAATGGCGTTGAGCTTCCAAAAAAGCAAGCAAATTGTAAAAGCAAGAAATCCGGATGCAAAGTTTCAGACTGTGATCGTGCTGCTGTCAATGAGTTATTGGAAAAACTGGCAACTGGGAATCCGGAACAGAAAAGAGCAGCTGCTGGTGAGTTCAGGTTGCTTGCAAAGAGGAATGCAGATAATAGAGTATGTATTGCTGAAGCAGGAGCCATACCACTTCTTGCAGACCTAGTGTCCTCTTCGGATCCCCGAACACAAGAGCATGCTGTTACAGCACTTCTCAACCTTTCCATCAATGACAGTAACAAGGGAACTATTGTAAATGCAGGAGCCATTCCTGATATAGTAGAGGTGTTAAAAAATGGAAGCATGGAAGCTAGGGAAAATGCAGCTGCAACTCTTTTCAGTTTATCTGTAGTAGATGAGTACAAGGTCAAAATAGGAGCAGCAGGGGCTATCCCAGCTCTTATAACGTTGCTGTGTGAGGGGACTCCAAGAGGGAAGAAGGATGCTGCCACTGCTATTTTCAATCTTTCAATCTATCAGGGGAACAAGTCAAGAGCTGTGAAGGCTGGTATTGTGGCCCCACTGATGAGATTGCTGAAGGATGCTGGAAGTGGGATGGTCGACGAAGCACTAGCAATCCTTGCGATTCTTGCAAGCCATTTTGAAGGGAAGATAGCCATTGGTCAAGGTGAGCCCATCCCTGTTTTGGTTGAGTTTATAAGAACTGGTTCCCCACGCAATCGGGAGAATGCCGCAGCAGTATTGTGGTCTCTATGCACGGGTGATTTGCAGCAGTTGAAACTAGCCAGGGAGCATGGTGCAGAAGAGGCATTGAAGCAACTGTCAGAGAATGGTACTGACAGGGCCAAGAGAAAAGCTGGAAATATTTTAGAGCTCCTTCATCAAGTTGAAGTGGTTGTCGAAGCATAAAATTCCAAGTGTGTTCTTGTGGTCTTTTGGTGCGTTGTTGGCATGGAGAAAGTATAGTTCCTAGATATGTTTCAGAAGGTTGTGCAGGAAAACTTTTCCAAAATGTATACAAATGTACTCATCATCATTTCAGCGACTGGCTGGGTCTTTGTGCACAAAGAAATATGTTTGCGGGCTATGTATCAACATCAAAGATGGCGTGTATCGGGTGTCAAAAATGGGTTGGTTGTTTATCAGACAGTTCGCCCCCAGATCATCAAAAATACTTCTTTTAAAAATCCGACCAGCATTGCAAGGGGCAGCATACATGAACATTTTCAGAAAATTTTCAAACCATACTCGGGTTTTGTAAGAGAAACTGGAAAAACGAGGTACACCCTTAACGCTATCAGACTTGCTTCATCAAAATTTATTTTTGTTTGTAATCAAGAATGTATGTTGGGTTTCATATTCATGTATACTTCGAACTAAAGTCAATGTTGCAGTATCATGTGATTTTATAGTGTTTGTTACAGTGAAAATTATAAACGTGAATTTTTGCAAGGATTATCGTGACTACAATGTACTCACAACAACAATAAGGATCTTTCTCCTTTCACTTTAAATGAATATTATCCAGTTAGTTGAAAATGTTAAATGGGTAACTATGTTCCCACTTATACTCAATTCTTTTAGATAATTTTAAATTAGGGGAAAAAATGCACAAAAACTCGTCAAACTACCATCGTAATCACTTTTAAACTATGAATTTTGACAATCACTCCTCAAACTATTTTTTATGGAGTCGATACATAATAATTACAACTTGGGTGATGGTCTAAAAGAGCTCTATATTTATTCTTTTAAAAAACATGTGGAAATACCCTTTTTTCTTATTTAAAACCAAATAGATAAATGATATTTACATTCGTTAAATATGCTAGCACAAGGGGTGATAAACGGTCAGTATGGACCGGATCAGATCAAGATTGAGCCTTGTTTTAGAGAACCGAAAAGTTTTAATCCAGTCCCAGTCCAGAGCTTTTCCACCCCGCGCTGGACCGAATGAAAAATAAAAATAAAAAATATATTATATAGATATATATTATTTATATACTAATTGTACAATTTATTATATAATTTTCATCTAACCTATCACCATTAACAATATAAAATTTTAAATATATTATTAACATTTGTTAATTGATCAATTAACTAATATATAATATCCATTAGCTAATTATATACTAATTATATAAATTAATAATGTAATTTTCATCTAATTTATTATCATTGACCAATATTTTTTTATTAAGTTAATTACATAATCCACATTAGTAAGTCACTTAATTTTAATTTAATATTTTAAATAAATTTTTTTTATTAATTGATTTCAAAAATAAAAAAATAATTAAGCCGGACCAAATGGACCAAGCCAATAGCTACCAATCCGGAAAAATGATGGCGAAAATGTTTGGTCTATCTCTGGACCGGATCAGACCTACCGATTTGCACCTTTAACAAGTGCTGTGTAATCTCTTGAAAAAAAATGAGTAAATACAATATCTACATGATAAAAAAATTAATTTTTTAATAATAGACCTAACCTTTTTACCAAAAAAATAAAAACAAAACAAATTGGGCGACACTTGCACGCTATATCTAGAGGATTAATATGTTACTGTGTAAGAAAAGACAGTAAAAATTAATCGCAAAAGCTAATAAATATATCATCAGTACAACAAACTCTCGACATGGGCCTAAAATCATTCGACAACCCTAAATTTGCACTCTCACAGCCCAAGAGCTTTACAAAAAGAACAAATAAACAAACAAAATTCTACGCCTCAACCCAATTTCTCCACAAATGTTTCAGCTAAGGTATGGCCACTGACAATTTTGGTCGTCCCAATGATCATATCGTATGCCATCCCCTCCTGCAAGAACAAATGACTCAAACATTAGAGAAACCTACAAATACGGAGAAAAATAAACATCGTTGCAACAGGTTTCGTGAAGATGGTCAGTCATGGTCATAGTCTGTGACAATATTAATCCGGCTAGCTAGTGGAAAGTCAACATTTCATGGTTGTTAATTACCTTAAGAAATGCAATTTTGAAGTTTGCGAGAAAAAAGCGTATGAATTGTAGAATTAATTATATGAACCAATATTATCAACTGCAATTAGAAGATTCCACATGTACTAAATTTTACATACCTGAGCAGTGAGAAATCTGAGGGCAGATATCTCCGCAAATGTTACACCTCCGATGAAGACAACAAGAACTAGGGAGCGCCTACCATCAGCAGCTCTGAAATATGTTGACATGTCACAGACTCACAATAAAGAAAGTAGATGGCATTATATGCATTTGAAAATTATTTTTGCAGTAAAAAATTGGAGTAACTGCTTCAGCTATTTAAGTTTCTTTCTTTTAAAACTATTTATCAGGGAAAAATACATCTAAGAAACAATCAATAGAAAGGCAAGGAATTTATTTTATTTCTGTACTGGTACCGGGTATCCAGAACAAAGTCCCGTTTAATCCCAAAAGTGCATAGGCTCTTAGCAAGAAGTTTTCTACAAGTGCACCTTGGGTAATACAAGGAGAAATTCCCTGCAATGACCCCTAGAAGTTTGCACTCAGGTTCGAACCTTAGATCTGGAGGGAGCATACCACCAAGACGATTCTTACCACTTGAGCCAACCTATAGAGTTAAGTAAGGAATTTTATTCTCCTATGATCCTAAATTTCCAATATTTCTTCTTATCAATCAAAAAGTGTGTTCCAGCATCTGTATTGGTTTCTCGCAATTAAAGGACTATCCATCACTACCCAAAAAACAACCCATCACAAGAATATCAGTTAGGCATGATCCTAGCTGCCAGGCCAGTGGAACACCTGTCTATATTGGCTGAAGCTCCCTGCAACGTGTCAAATGATGGACTGCTTGAGAATCTGCCCTGTAAGATAGTTGATTTACCAGAATAACTTAAATTTCAAGGAGAAAAGAAAAGAAAAGAAAAGAAAAGCTGGAGAGATCGACTGAAGAAAAAATAAATTAGCCAATAAAACTGGGAGAAATTTACTCTTTTCGTTTCAGAATGTGGTCCTGGTAGTAGCTTCAGAATGTCTTCTATAGGACGCCTGAAGGGTCAAATGGTCACTTTAAAGAAAGATAAAAGTTGCCCATAAGACGCAAATTCATAATAAAAATTAAAGACCAGTCAAGAAAATTGTAGTCATTGTTGGCATGGTTTCTTGACTTCTCCCATGGATGGACCCACAATTGTCGTCATTGAAGTAATGGTTTCTTGACTTATGCATGGATGGACCCACAATTGTAGTCATTGATGTAATGGTTTCTTGACCAGATGCAGTTCTATGGACACCAAAATAAGCAGAGTAAGAAGTGGATCGAGACCATGTTATGGCCATGTTCCACTGCCATGAGGTCAGATGTCAAACATCTAAAACCTTTGCCTAACAAGGAAACTCAGCTCAGACACCCAAAGCTGACATGCGAAATGGTAGCGCAGCCTTAGATCTCACAGATGAAACCTTAGCTACAAGGCTTGTGATTATTCCACAGCCAAAAGCATGAAAAGCTTGTCTGCTACAGGCCTTAAGGCAGAGGCTGTACCACATCAAATCGAGCTTGCTTAATTTCTAAACTTCATAACATTTTAGGGTTTTTTTTTTCCTTTTTAAGTCAACTCGGCAATTTAGGAATATAGTACCGACACTATTCAAGACCAGGAAAATCAAAACTGACAATAAGTTCTAAGAAACTGCAAATAAAGAATCAACCTCACCATCCAGATCGAATGGCATGCTGAATGAGACGAATACTAAGAGGTGCATATCCAGAAAATACATAGGCAATATCATTGGGACTGTTACATAAGAAATAACCGAGTTAGCAAGAATATTAACACTGTTACAATAGAAAAAGAAAAACTACAAAAACCTTTTATGTAGATAGATTCAGTAAGAGTAAATTAAAATATGTGAGAGATAGAGATAGAGATAGAGGCAGAGAGAGAGATCGATATGCCCCGTAAAACACGCTAAAGAAAAACCAGCCATAACCACATTCCATCATCACAGTTTTCAATTAGGAAGCAGAACCAAAGAAGAAATATACTTTGCTGTGTCAGTGTCATCAACCACAAGTTGCAGAGCGCGTTTGATTGTCAGCCAGTTGCTTTTTGTCTCCTGCAAGGATCAGATTATGTTACCATGAATCCAACATTGGCACACAAAATGCTAGATTACAAAGGTAAATGGTAATACCTGTTTTTTCAGCAATCCAGCTTTCTCTAAGTTATTCAGCGTGGCCATGTGCTCAAATCCATAGCTGTGGAGTAATTCTCTCCTAGACCGAGTTAAAAAAATGAAAATGAAACATTATATAGTAGATCCTAAGGAATTAAAAGGAATGACATAAAACATTCTGTCCTTGCCTCAAGTAGTCAAAATGCTTCTTAGGCAACCCAGAGTTTGTAACAGAAAATAAGATGAGAAGACGTAGAACATTGACAAGAGGCTCCTGCTTATGGATCATTTCTTCAACATACTCAAAGCATCTGCATTGATTTCATGCATTAGAAAATTAGGATCTAGGGGACTGCCAATCCATAAACCATACATATGTGAGACTGGAAAGAATAAATCTTGAGAATAATTAAGAAATGCACAGAGCAAGATAAATGATATAGTTGCTTAAGAGAAGTGCCATCTCAGTTATTCCATATGATACAAGTAGTCCAATTCAGAGCTGGTATTATCGTCAATTAAAGAGAGGAAAGGGAAAATTACGCCTGATAGAATTTGGCAGTGAGATACAAGTAGCCTAGCAGAGTGGCTAGATGGTTCAGAACGCATTCCATAGAAGACAAGCAATTTATATTTTTCAAGTAGAAAAGAAGTTTCCACTAGTAGAAATTCATGAACCAGTTTTGTTCGCCCCTCACCTTCTTAGCTGCCCCCTCCCACAACATCCTTATACCTTCTGAGTTAATTTTTAATATGGTAATAGTGTTTTCTCATATCTGAAGCTGATGGCAGCCCTTGGAATAGGCATCCATTGCACTGATAGGAGTATAATCTAACCAAGGTGAGAATGGGATTGTGAGTTGGCTAGTTAATAGAATGGGGTCTACTAAACACTTACTGATAGAATCGAAGGTTTTTTCTTTTTCAAGGGAAGGAGGTTCCTTGCTCATTATTGAGAGAAGTTGGAAGGTGATGAATAAGGTGAGAATGGGGTTGTCCACGGTGCAGTGGCTTGCCAAAGCACTGGAGGATTGTTTGAAGGGTGCAACAAAGGATTTCTACACCACGGTACGGGAAGGGAATCGCAGCTTCATAGCACAGAGGTGCTCTAATATCCGTGGCCGATACATGGCTATAGTGGAAGACAGTGGTGGTAGAAGGCGCAGTTTCATCATCGTACTAGAGAAGGTGGAGGGGAAGGGATGGAGAAGGATGATGGAGGCGTTGTGGGATTTTGTAAACGAAGGAAGAGGACTAAACTGTAAAAGGGGTAGAGTACCTATGGTGGTGGTGCCTCAGCTGCAACATCGTTCCTATAGGGAGGATCTAGAGGTAACTTCGAAGCCGGTGCAACCCAGTGACAAGGGTGGAGGTAACGGTGTTAGAGAAGTCCCAAGAGGAGCCTCTGCAAGCCTGGGTAATGGACAAGGGTATGGCAGAGATCATCGTACCATAGGGATAGGCACTGTGCAGCGGGTGGCGGTGGCAGGCCTACTATCGGCCTGGCAGAGGGGAACGTACACACAACACGCTGCTAGACATGAAGGAGCAGCTATGTATGCTTCAAGACAAAGTGGACTTTTTAATATGGTGTGAAGAGGAACACAGAGCTGTTGGAGTGGGCTTGGAGGAAAGGGGCGTCAATATGGGCTTCAATGTGGAGGAATCTGGCCTAATTAGAGAGAGGCAGCTTTCAAAGGACCAAATGGTGCAGGAAATGGGTTTGGTTATAGGAGTCAATGGGAGCGCAACAGGAGACAAAAGAAAGGCAATCCTGGGCTTGGGTCCAGGATATGGGCCACAACCCGTGAGCCTGTTGAACACCCAGAAACAGGCTAGCCCAGTCTGGAGGAGACGAGACCCAACTCTTGCAGGCCCATTGATAGGTGGGTACCCTTCAACGGTGCCGGAGATGGTGTCGGAGGTCTCATCGCATGCAAAGGACCCGTCGGCGATGGAGAAGAGGGAGGGCACGTCAAAGGAGGGTTGTTTCGTTGCAGGCAGAGAATCCCAAGGGCTCGGTGGCTCCGATAGTCACTTCGTCGTCACAGGCACGCTCGACGGCGGCAATCGAGTCTTCGAAAGGCTCTCCAACAGGGGCTAATCCTACGACGACTGTTCTTTTGCTCAGATCTGAGATTCGAAACTTTGAGTCTCAGAATAAACCCTGGACGGCTCAGAAAGATGTGATTCCTTCACAGAAAGCGACGACGGTGGTAGTCGATCTCTCTAAGGATACTCAGGTGGCGAGATCAACTCCGGCGAAGGGGAATTTGTTGCCTTCCTCCGAGCCTAATGTTCAGAAGGGAGATTCTCATCTCTGGGTTGGGAGGTTCTTTTCTCAGCCGTTATTGACTCCTACTGAGATATGTTCTGGAGGCATTGAGTGGGTTTCAGAGGGGGTTGTTGTGGTGGAGGGAGATGTGGCATTGAACGGTGATGTCACTGGGTCCATCGAGGATTTTGTTTCTAGGATCCTTTTCACCTAGAGGTCCAATTCTTAGATGTTGATAGTTCTTGGAGGGGAGGAGAAGGCAGAGGCAAGTGAGTCAGGTGAGCAGAGGGAGTCTGAAGATGAAATGGACCCTGATCCACTGTGTTCTATCCTTCCAGGAATTGATTGGCCCAATTCCTCATCCGATTGAGTGCTGAGGAAAGTGGATAAAATCAAGGATTGTGTGGGAATCTCGTGTCAAATATGAAGAACAATTTAGAGCACTCTTGATAGTCATAGAGGCCGGTCAACCTTCTTTGGCTAGATTTGCTCAATTGAAGGAGAGGGAATTGAAAAGGTTATTGTGCTCTATTAATTATAATACAGAGAGAGGAAGTGCCTTTAGAGATAAAGGCAAGGAGAGGGTTGTTTATAGTCATCCATGAAACCAACAATCATCACTTGGAATGTGAGGGGGCTGAACGACTATAGAAAACGTCTTCAGGTTAAGAATATGACCCGAAATTGGAGAGCTGATGTTATTTGTTTCCAAGAAACCAAGTTGAAGCTGGTTAATCAATCAATTGTGAACAACTTATGAAACTGTCAAAGTGTGGGATGGATTGAATTAGTTTCGAAAGGGGCTTCGGGTGGTATTATAGTTATGTGGGATAGGAGATTAGTGGAGATGGTAGATCATTATGTGGGGGAGTTTATGATTGCTTTTTTTTAATTTATCAATGATCAAGAAGTTTTATTCATGATAATAGGCAAAGCTCAAGTACACAAGGAGTATACATGAGAAGTACCTAGCTATAATTTACAACTGAAAGAAGAAAGTCATGGATATTAAGTCCATTACAAACAATAGCCCCCACCCAAGAAAACAATGTTTTAAGGAAAAAAACTTTCAACTCCTCCAGTGTTCATTTCGCTCCCACCAAATACACCAACATATACATATGGGGACCATTTTCCATATTGCTGCAACTTGTGAATTTCCTCGAAGGCCTCTCCAGCATGCTAGAAAGTCCACCAATCTCCCGGGCATGACCCATGATAAACCAAGTCCTATAAAAAAATCAACTCACATGGTCCTAGCCACCTCGCAATGTAGAAACAGATGATTAACTGATTCACCATCTTTCTTATACATGTAACACCAGTCCAATACCATTAATCAACGTCTCCTTAGATTATATGTCATGAGAATTTTGTCCAAAGATGTTGTCCAAACAAAAAAAAGTTGTTTTTGAAGGAGCTTTGGTCTGTCAGATGCTCTTCCATGGGAATGTGAGCCTACCTGGGTTCGATAAACTTTGTGAAATGATCTGACCGTGAATTTATCTTTCTTGGAAGGGCTCCAAAACATCCTATCTATAGTGCCCTCGGTCATATGTACAGAATACAGTGCCGCATAGAAGTCTGAAATAACCTCCAACTCCCAATCTTGGGCTGCCCTAATGAAGTCCACATTTCATTGAAGGGAACCACTAGAAAAAGCCAAAAGGTCCGCTATTGCTACATCCTTTACTCGTGCTAGCTCAAATATGGCAGGGAAGGTGTCTTTGAGACAACGTTCACCACACCATTCATCATGCAAAAATTTGACGTGAGAGCCATCGCCCACCACAATGTGTATGTCTCCTGAAAGTCTCACAACCCTTCCTAATGTTTTTCCATAAATCTACCCCATGTGAGCCGCGTATCTCATTCAAGCACCAACCACCCCATGCTTCCCAACCTGTGCAGCAATGACAGACGTCCCCCCCCCCCCCCGTGTTAGTGGGATATCCATAAGCGCCTATTTATGGTTGCTTGTCATTTCAAAAGTGTGGATGACAGATCTGAATGGGCTTTTGCAGGGATTTATGGTCCAAGCGTGGATAATAGTAGGAGCTTTTTATGGTATGAAATGGCAGGTGTTTGTTATTGGGATGTTCCTTGGTGCTTTGGAGGGGATTTCAACATTATACGGTTCCCTAGTGAGCGAGTGGGGGACAATTATTTCTCAATTTTCTGATATGATTTATGAGCTTTGTTTTATTGATTTACCGATGGTTGGTGGGGATTTTACGTGGTCCAATGGAAAGGCTTGGTCTAGGCTGGACAGATTTCTGGTTTCAGCCTCTTGGGAGGTTAGCTTTCCTTATTTGAGGTTGAAAAGGTTATCCAGAATGTGCTCTGACCATTATCCTATTATGCTGGGGAGTGGGAGTGCTTTTAGTGGGCTGCGGTATTTTAAATTGGAAAATATGTGGTTGGAGGCAGAGGGTTTTGTGGATAGGGTGAGGTCGTGGTGGTCTTCATACTCATTTTCTGGTACTCCGAGCTTTGTATTGGCTGGTAAACTTAAAGCATTAAAATCCCGGGTTCTTTGGCTGAAAGAAGGTGACAAGTGCACGAGATTTTTTCACCGTATGGCAAATTTCCATCGAAGAAATAATGCTATCGAGGTTCTTCGTGATGGCGATAACATCATTTCAGAACAAGAAGTCATTAAAGATCACATTGTCAAATTTTATGAGAAGTTGTTCAGTGAAGAATATGCTTGGAGGCCAAAGCTTGATGGACTGTTTTTGACTCCATTGATCAAGCAAGTGCAAATTGGTTGGAGAAAGCTTTTGATGAGGATGAAGTTCTTGATGTGGTTAGAGGAATGAAAAGGGACAAGGCTTCGGGCCCGAATGGTTTTTCTATGGCTTTCTTTCAATCTTGCTGGGATATAGTGCGGGATGATATTATGAAGGTTTTTCTTGAATTTCATACATTTATGAAATTTGAGAAAAGTTTAAATGCTACTTTTATAGCACTTATTCCCAAAAAGGTAGGAGCTGTGGAGATGCGGGATTTTCGGCCTACAAGTTTGGTGAATGGGGTTTACAAGATAATCTCTAAGGTGTTAGCTAATCGTATGAGTGTGGTGTTGGGAAAAATTATTTCGAAATCGCAAAATGCCTTTGTAAGAGGGAGACAAATCCTCGACTCGGTTTTAGTTGCTAACGAATATGTGGACAGCAGAATTAAATCTAATGAATCTGGTATTTTGATTAAATTGGACATGGAAAAAGCATATGACCATGTTAGTTGGGATTTTCTCTTGTATTTGATTGGGAGATATGGCTTTGGGAAGAATGGTGTATGTGGATCAAATGGTGTATGTCGACGTCGAGATTTTCCATTTTGATGAATGGCACTCCAGTTGGGTTCTTTAATAGTTCACGTGGTTTGAGACAAGGAGATCCGCTATCTCCTTTTCTTTTTGTCCTTGTCATGGATGCTTTGAGTAGAATGTTGGAAGCAGCGGTCGAAGGAAGGCACTTGTCGGGTTTTGAGGTGGGAAAAGCGGAAAGGAATAGCATTAAATTATCTCATCTTCTTTTTGCCGATGACACATTGATTTTCAGCGAGCCCAACCAAGAACATATTCAAACTTTGAGAGCATTGTTGTTATGTTTTGAAGCTGTCTCGGGCCTAAGGATTAACTTGAACAAGTCCGAAATTGTTCATGTGGGTGCTGTGGGCAATATTTCAGATTTGGCTAATATTTTGGAGTGTAAGATTGCTTCATTGCCGATGAAGTACCTTGGTCTTCCATTGGGTGCTTCTCACAAATCTGTTTTGATATGGGATGGGGTAATTGAGAAGACCGCGAAAAGGTTGGTTGGATGGAAAAAGATATATTTGTCTAAAGGGGGAAGAATTACTTTGATAAAGAGTACTTTGTCTAATCTTCCAACTTATTTTCTTTCACTTTTCCCCTTGCCGGCTAGGGTTGCTAAGAGAATTGAGAATATTTATCGTAATTTCTTATGGCGAGGAAAAGGAGAGGAAAAGAAGTTTCATTTGGTTAGTTGGAACAAGGTTTGTCAACCAGTTTTTTGTGGAGGATTGGGGGTTAGAAATTTGAAGTTATTTAATAAAGCACTCCTTGGGAAATGGCTTTGGAGATATCATGAAGAGAGAGATGCTTTATGGAAGAATGTTGTTGCAGTAAAATATGGGAATGGGTGGGGGGATTGGAGTTCTAAAGAAGTTAGAGGAGTACATGGGGTGAGTTTATGGAAGTTTATTGGGAAAGGTTGGGGGGAGTTTTCGAAACATATTAAATTTAAGGTGGGGGAATGGAAGAGGATTTTCTTTTGGCATGACATTTGGTGTGGGGATTCAACTCTTAAATCAGATTTTCCATCTCTCTACAGGCTGGCAAGGGATCAAAATGTTGTTGTGGCAGATTATCTTCAATGTACGAATGATAATATTTTATGGAATGTTGACTTTATTAGAAATCCAAATGATTGGGAAATTAATGTTGTATCAGACTTTTTGGGAAGGATTTATAATTCAAAAGTGATACAGGGAAGAAAGGATAGGCTAATGTGGGACGATGCTGGAAATTTCAGGTTTTCAGTCAGTTCTTATTATAAGGTGCTTAATTGTCATGTTGACTGTGTATTTCCATGGAAAAGCATTTGGAGGGTAAAGGTACCTACAAAGGTGGCGTTCTTCAGTTGGGTGGTTGCTCTAGGGAAAGTACTGACTACGAATAATCTTAGAAAACGTGGTTTGTGTATAGCCAATTGGTGTGTCATGTGCAAGAAGGATGGAGAATGTGTAAATCATCTGCTTTTACATTGTGAGGTGGCAAACTCTTTGTGGTATGAGATTATTGGTCGGATAGGTTTATTTTGGGTGATGCCTAAGGAAGTTGTGGATCTTCTTGCATGTTGGCGGGGTTGTGAGGTGAGGAAAGAGGCTGCTGCCAGATGGAGAATGATTCCTTTGTGTTTAATGTGGTGTCTTTGGCTGGAAAGAAATGGGAGATGTTTTGAAGACAAGGAGCACTCTTTTGAAGATCTTCGAAACTTTTTCTTTTCTACTTTGAGTTTGTGGGCTAAGATCTTTGAAAGGAATGATGAGAATGTACTGAATCTATTTCTGTTTTAGTTTTCCTGTTTTCTAGAGTATAGTAGGTATTTCCATTGTATACTTCTTGTGTACCTGGGCTATGCCTATTCGTGATAATAAAATTCTTATTAATTATCAAAAAAAGAAATTCAAACAACTGTCAGGAACATAAAGGTGTTATCTGAGATAGCAAACAAGAAGGTAATTGTTAAATAAACCAAACATGATATCAGCAGAACATTTTTTTTATCAGTTAAACATGATATTAGCATAACAAAAACTCTTAGTAGTGAAATTTGAGTAAATCACTTAAACTCCAACTATAAAAGCAAACAAGCATGCTTTTGCAGTCGAGTCTATTCACATATATCATCAGATGAAAAGATAAAACCAACACACATGTTAGGTTGTCAAAAGTTAGAGATAAAGAGTATAAATTCAGCTCACATGTCATAGCTCTCTGCCTCAATAATTGTGTGTTCCATGTCAAGTTGCCCAAGAAATGTTGGCTTTGATGTGAATGTCGACAGATGTTGAGCAAGATTTATGTGTCTCTAATGCAATAATTTACAGCAAATCAAATCAATTGGAAACGCCATTACTAGGTATCAATTTTTTTTTTTTTTGAAAAAATTTTAAAAAAAATACTTACAGTCATTTCTGGCAATGAGTTCAGCTTTTTGACGAAGTCTTTTAATTCAGAAACCGTCTGCGTCTGTGAATAACAAAGCATTCCATCAGAAAACGCTTCAATACAATTAGACTTCCTGGAAGGGAAGCATTGAGATACTATCTGTGTTTTGAGGATTGAAATATATACGTGCAGTATAATGCCAAGATTTGGTTGAAAATATTGGGGACATGTATTCCAGCACTGACATCAGTTTCATGAAAATGTTCTAGCTGGCAACAATCATAGGCGAAAATGTTAATTAAGTTTAGATGTTAAACCATTCACTTACAGTTGTTGTCATCTCTGTGTAATCCTGTTTCATGGATGTTGCTTTCTGACGTAGAATCTGCAATCATACTGCAGATGGCAACTAAGAAAATGGAATTCCAAGAAAAAATAGCTATCATAATTGAGGGACAACTGACCATAGAAAAGGATTTGGAAATAGAGATATAAGCAATAATCTGAAGTATTGTAAACTGGTTCAAATAAATCAACCTGGACAACAACTTCGAAGTTGAGATCCCTTATCTCCTTAAACAGCTTGTCACTAAAATTCAAACAACCCAGAGTAAATGAACAAACAATAAGGAAGAAGTAAAGTTGAAAATGAAAAAAACCAAGGAAAATAATATATTTAATGAATCATTTGAGACAACTGGCAATTCCTGTGGAATGACTTGTAGTGTGTGGATTCTTCACTTAAGCTGGACTTTCCCTCTCTTTTCAGAATTGCAAGGGATCAAAATGCAGCTGTAGGAAAGTCTTTATGTTGCATTGATAATAATATTCAGTGGAATGTTATCTTTATTGGGGATGTTAATGACTGGGAAGTGGATGATGTTAAGGCTTTTCTGCAAAGACTTTACAGTTCAAAGTTGATGCTAGGTAGGGAGGACAGCATGCTGTGGATTCCTGCAGGGAATTCTAAGTTCTCAGTCTCCTCTTTTTACAGAATATTAACCAGTCACAGGAGTTGTGAATTTCCCTGGAAATACATATGGAAAGTGAAAGTTTCTTCCAAGGTTGCTTTTTTCTGTAGGGTGGTATCCTTGGGCAAAGTGTTGACAACTGAAAATCTTAGAAGGAGAGGTATGTACATTGCTGATTGGTGTGTCAAGTGCAAGAAGGAATGGGGAATCTGTTAATCACCTCTTTCTTCATTGTGAAGTGGCCAGGTTCTTGTGGAATGAGGTTTTTAATCGGACTGGTTTACTTTGGATATTGCCCAAGGAAGTGGTGGGTTTATTGGTAGGGTGGAAGGGTTACAAGAATGCGGCTCGTGTTTGGAAGATGATTCCTTCTTGTCTCATGTGGTGCACATGGCTTGAAAGGAATAGGAGATGCTTCGAAGACAAAGAACGTTCATTGGGAGAAGTTAGGGATTTTTTCTTTAGTACTTTGAGTTTGTGGGCTAAAGCTTTTGTAATGGAAGATAATTTCCCGAATCTGTTTTAGTTTTCCTTTCGTTCTTGGAAAGTAGTAGGTATTTCCTTTGTATATGTCCGGTGTACTTGGGCTTATGCCTATTTCTTGGGAATAAAATCTTTTATTACTTGAAAAAAAAAAAAAACTGGCATTTCCTGCACCAATATGAATTACACTAAAAATACGGAATTAAAACAAACCCTAAAAATACGAAAAGTAACATAAATATTAGTCCATTAGCACCGCACTAATGTTTTGCCATCTGTACGGAAATCAATCTTGGTGTGCAAATATTATTTCACTAATTTAAAAAGAATATAGAGCAGCAAGATACATCAGGCAGAGACAATATTTTTACCTTGAATTGAGTGGTACTTTTATCTTTTTTCCCTCTTGTTGGACACCCATGATCGATGGATCAAGCTCCACGGACCCATTATTGATATGCAGAAACTGCAGTGAACCTATTAGAGAGAGCTTATAACAAAATCCATATAACCAGAAACAAATCTATAACTATTCCATTGCAATCCAACGGAGGAAAGTATTAAAGATAATGTCTCTCAGAAGATTGAGCTTTGACGATTTAGCTTTGGCATTAAGAAAAATAAAAGTATCTGATGCTCACACAAAATTAGAGGTTCAGTAATAAGATATAATGTTAAGAACACAGCTAAATTCCTAATTACACATTTGTAAAGAAAAATCATAACCCTTTTTTTATAAGTATAATTAACGCTAATTCCCCTAGAACAATTTATTTTTCTTTCTTTTTTTTTTTTTTTTGGGGGGGGGGGGGGGTGTGGGGGGGGACTTCACCAGGCTATCTAAACATGTACAATGGAAAATCGTGAGCAACATTTTTTTTTATAAGTAAATCATGGGGAACAATAAAGCATCATATGTATCAATCACTCAATTCCACTGGCATGATCTATCATCCTACAACAATTATACATTGGATAAATATGGGCCCCCAGCATCACCTAACCTCGTCAATCAGCCCCTCATATGTCAATTGAGAACACATAGGAGTGACCATATCCACCTGCAGCCAAAGAATAGCCAACTTTAGACAACAACATGGATCTAACAACGTAGACATCATAAATCTACAACTCAGCAATGTAATAGCTTGAAGTGAGAAAATTATTAACAGTAACTCAGTATAAGATCTTTTTTCTACATGAGAATCAATGACTGAAGTGAGAAAATTCTTAACAGTAACTCAGTATTTCTTTTAGTATCAAGTTTATCCTTCTATTTGATCGGTAAACAAAATCTTATTGATCATAACAATAGACAAAGGCCCAAGTATACGGGACATATACAAGAGCATTGCCTATGCATGCCGGTTTAGTGATACAAGGAAGGCAGTTTATCTTTCTAAAATAAGTAAAGTTGAGTTTAATCATCTTTTGGCTTACTTTTCACTTGGGGTCAGTTCTACTGGCTTTATTTTAGGACAAACTATACTGAGCTAATTCTCCAAGGCCAGTAGGTTAATATGCATTATCATTATCATTTGCAACTACCATGATGTCATTTGACGTGTGTGTGTGTGGGGGAGAGAGAGAGAGAGGAGGAGGAGGAGGAGAAGCCGACATTACCTCCCTATCTAAAAGGATGAGTGTATTTATCTCTGGCACAACCATCTGAAATATATATTTAAAAAAAAAATTAGTGGAGGTGACAAAGTGCACATCACTATAAAATGTTGATTTTTAGGGCTAGTTTGCTTCTAAAGGAGTTTCAAGTAATGCATAATTACATCAGGTGAGTTAACCGGTTCCTCAGCTTGCATGCGGTTTAGGATGTCTGCAACACGCACCGATGCTTTGCCTTTGGCCCTCACATTTGGTATCACTCCGAAAGAAAACTAATCAATGCCAACCAAACTTTAAGATAAATACAAGGATTATTAATAAGAGTATATATAATCATATTAGTCCTTTTTTTTTTAAACACATATTATATCTTTATAGGTCAATATTACCCTAAGGCTTCATCCTTTACATGAATCAACTAAATTATATTTGTAGAATCACACAACCTCAAGCTTGTGAATGGCTTTTGCGATATGCCAAAGCGAGCTTGTATCGCCATCAACTTGGCTTTCCTAACATTCAGAGACAAAGTTAAAAAAAAAAAAAAAAAAAAAAAGACAAAAAAAAATGACATCAAACACCCAAAGATAAATAATTAACATTAATCCACGGATATTATGCAAAGCAGTTCTTTTCATACTTTATACGCAAGATCGAGCTCAAATGATAAGACATCCTCGTCAAATGGAACTATGTACAGTGGGTACTCTCCTACAGTCATCAACTGATGAACCTTTTCATCCTCAAGGACCTGCATAACAAAAAAGATACTTATACTAAATGCATGGGTATTAATCGCATTAAAGTCATGTTAGGTTGTGCAAACAGATAAACTACCAACAAATGTTTACCTTCTCACACACAACTGCACGGCGAGGGACAAAATAAACATGGTATTCCCTTTGGAGCCCTTTTGATATATCATTATGAACATTTGAACATATGAATTTCATCAAATCAATCTTAGAACGGACAAGGAAAACCACTTTGGTGCAGTCAGATTGAATTGGCTCCGCTGAAAGATGCCGCAATTCAACCCCATGTTCCTGTTTTCAATTAGCAGAAATCTCTCAAAATAGCAGCTAATCGCAACACTTTAACTAGTTTTTTTTTTTTTTTTTGGGGGGGGGGGGGGGGGGGGGGGAGCTCATTCATTGAGCGAGCTCCACTTGTTTTGGCCGGACTATGATATTGTTGCGGACCTTTTTCCCAAAACAATAGAATGTCTCGAATTAACGGAAGAGAGACATAAATATGCCGATCAGGTACAAATCGAAGTAACTGAGTGTGTAGATTTTCTCGTATCCAAATTCTATAAACCCCAACAGGGCCTAATAGCACATAAAGACTGAGTAGGGTTGAAGAGGAATGCCTTCAGAAGTGACGTCTGGATGATCGATGAGAGAGAGCCTCCAAGCTTTGGATCGATTATCAAGCACTTTTTCCCTCGAATCTGTAAATCTCAGCGAAAGAAAATATATAATTGCAAATCAATATTTAAGATCATTAACCAAATTCAAGCCCTATAACTTTGCAAGTGAAATAGGAAAACACAAAATAAATATAGATTCCAAATCTGATATATATCAACGGTTGACAACCGGTAATTCATAAATAATAAATTCCACTGAACCGAAAGCAGCCACGGCTTCCCATGGCTATTTTATTTTCATGGGTTTGCTCCGTAAACAAACATAGAAGTCATAAAGCGAGGCGACTCACATTCTTGAGGATATTTATGAGCTCCTTCTGGGACTGTTCCCTGAATATGATCCCAAAAAAAAATCAACCGATGACCAGATTTAAAAATAAAATAACGGTGAGAAAAATAAAATAAGAAAAATAGGTATTGTATACCTGAGGGACGTGAGATTGAGAGGAGCATTGTCTAGGTTCGGAATTTGAGCCATTGGAGCGAAATTTCCCCCTGTACGAGCTGAGAATCTCGCTTTTCTGCCCGTGGAGCCTGGAAGGGGAAGGTGATCGCGAGGTTGAAACCTTAGAATGGGCCTGGACACTGTTTCTTGTGCTTTGAAAACATGGTCTGAGGTTGGAATGCTGGAAAGGGATTTCTAGGTTGTTATTGGGCCTTTTCACTGACTACAGATGGGTGGGCTTGGGAATCTGCAACGACAACCCAAATACGCCGGGGTAATGATCTGTTTAGTTCCTTATAATTTATTATTATTGAGTATTTTCAAAAAATAAGTGTTTTTTAAGAAATTGTATTAAAAACTATTTATTGATGTTACTAAATAAGCCCTTAAAGTTTATTGAAAAGTCCAATCTTTTTTCCTTTTATGAACATTTAAATAATAGAAAGTTTAAGCGATTTCATTGCAAGAAGTATATTTAAATAATAAGAGTAATAATATTTAAACCTGTTTTGTTAATTCACAGATTTCACGACATAAAGTTGGTAGCTAGGAACGTCACGTTGGCAACATCTTATTTAAATATCTGAGCGGTGAGTCACGAGCGGAGCCATGCAGCTAAGTATTCAGTCGTGGGATGTGGGTGGTGGATCCAAATGCACAACTTCAACTTGTCTTTCGCAAGTGAGTGAAATTACCCAAAAGTCAAGGCAATCCAACTCTTCTAAAATTGCAATGAAAATTATGGAGCATGTGTTACTTCTCTAGCGTCTTACGACTTCAATCTAATGGGATGTTATATATCATGATTATTCTCGACGTCATTTAGTTTTACAGTTCAAATAAAATATTTTGTTAAAAATAAAATAAAATATTATTAAGATATAATTTTTTAATATAATTTTTATTTTAAAATTTAAAAAAATTAAATTATTTATTATATTTTATATAAAAATTTTAAAAAAATTATAACGAATAAATGAAATGTTTTGTGCCTAATATTTCTCCTTTGGAAACTCGCTTGGTTTTTCTTTTTGCAATTATAATTTTAGTCATGACGTGGATTCTCCAAACCAATATTCATCATTAATAAGCCGGTCGTGATTTAAAAAAAGAAAAAACAGGTGATAGGATGCATTTATTATATTGACGTGGTGAAAAGAAAAATTTTATATATCATATTATTATTTTATTTTTATTTTACTATATAAAACATGATGAATTTATTATATTGATGATAAAAATGAATCAGAGTAATGTGACGTATTTAATTTTTAAATACAAATAAAAGAATAGTGATATCATAATATTTTATACAACACTTTTTAAAACACATATTATAAAATAAGAATATTTTTATAAAATAATCTTAATTTTATAAGATATTTTATAAAAATATTCTTATTTTAAAATATTATTATATAAAATATTATATAAAGTGTTGTTAATTTAACATTTTTCAAAATACACAAAAATTCTATAAACCCGCAACCATTGACACCGCAGCGGCATTTTGGCAGAGAGAAAACGAGAAAATTCTATAAACCGACTCCCAAGGCAATCTCTCTGTGACCGAATCTATACCCATCCCCGTCGTCGTCGTCCCTCTACCAAAACACAGCAAATGACCGCCACCACTCGATTGAGCCGCCGCCTTGGTGCAGCGGCAATAGCCGCCGCATCCGGAGGAGCATTTTTCCTCTATCAGCCTACTTTATCCGCCAACGACAGCTGCGCTGGCTCCCAGCTCGCTGCTCTACGGCAGAAGATCACCGACCCGAACGCTCTCGTTCCGGCCAGAGCGGTCCAGGAGTCGGCCCTGATTGGCGCCAGCGCGGCCAACCCACTCGACGTTCTCGTGATCGGCGGAGGAGCCACCGGATGCGGCGTAGCTCTTGATGCCGTCACCAGAGGCCTCCGAGTGGGACTCGTCGAACGAGAGGATTTCTCTTCTGGCACTTCCTCGAGGTCCACAAAGCTCATTCATGGAGGTATGTGCATGTATATTTATTTTTTATATTTACGTTCGTGTCACCATGTATATGTACCGGCTTATCTATCTATAGATGTGTTACTAATTCGGAAGTGTTTGGTTTGTTCTCCGTTTAGGATCTGGGTTCCTTTTGGTATTTGCGATGATAGTTACTGGAGAAATTGAAGTGATAAGTTTTGCTCGGTTTGTGAATTGTTTTCAGCGTTAAATATGGATTTCCTTGTTTTAAGTTCTTTTCGTGATTGGAAAATTATTTCCTTTGCAACTATTTTTTAGTGTTGGAAGAAACATTAGGTAATCTGGTTGACCGTATAATTTATTGCAATGGCCGCGGCGTCTTGAGTTCGGTATATGCATTACTATTCGGGAAAGAAGTGGGTTTCTTCTTGCACTTGCTCTTCTTCTCTCTCTCTTTAAAGTGAACGATAATATTATTAATAAAGAATAGGTAAAGTTCAAGTATACAAGAGGATCTATCTACGTACGTCACAGTATTAGAAAACTAGAAAGTGAAAAGTCAGGCCATTAAAACCTATGCTCTTCTTCTTCTTTTAAAATTAATTGTTATTTTCTGAGTCATGCTTTATCGTTATCGATTAATTTATAAGCCACTGCATGGTGTGTGGTTGTATTAAAAAATCTGATCGTTTCCTGTGGCGTGTGGTGGTTACGTTTGCTTTAACGGGTAGGTATTGCGAGGGAAATAATTTTACTAATTTCTTCAACGACTAATTTATTTTCACGGGGGCCAACGAAGCAAATGTTTTATCGTAGACAGTACTTTGCTTGCAATTTTGTCTCATACAGTTGTCTTTTAGCTTTTGAGCTAACTGTTGATTTGTATTCCTTTATACTAAATTTTAGGAGTTCGTTACTTGGAGAAAGCTGTCTTTAATCTCGACTATGGGCAACTGAAGCTGGTATTCCATGCGCTTGAGGAACGTAAACAGATTATTGAGAATGCACCACACCTATGTCATGCTTTGCCATGCATGACGCCATGCTTTGATTGGTTTGAGGTATTATACTACTGGATGGGCTTGAAAATGTACGATTTGGTCGCAGGACCACGCCTATTACATTTGTCCAGATATTATTCTGCGCAAGAGTCCATTGAGCTCTTCCCCACACTTGCAAGGAAGGGCAAAGATAGAAACCTGAAGGGGACAGTGGTTTATTACGATGGCCAGATGAATGACTCACGACTTAATGTTGGATTGGCATGCACTGCTGCATTAGCTGGTGCAGCGGTGCTTAACCATGCAGAAGTAATATCATTTTTGAAGGATGAAGTTGGTGAGCGGATAATTGGGGCACGAATTCGAAACAATTTATCAGGTACAGAAAGAAATTTCTTTAAGCAAGTGTCAGCTGGATATGTTTGGCAACATCACTAACCACTACCCACCCCCACAAAAAAATACGTTTCTTTGAAGGGAAGCTGAAAACGATTTAGGTTGTGTTTGGATGTTGAGTTGAGTTGAGTTGAGTTGAGATGATAAAATATTGTTAGAATATTATTTTTTAATATTATTATTATTTTGGGATTTGAAAAAGTTGAATTGTTTATTATATTTTGTGTTGGGATTTGAAAAAGTTATAATGATGAGTTGAGATGAGTGAGAGGAGTTAAGGAACCAAACGAAGCCTAAGCTCTGAGTTCATAATACTTTCTCTCGTTTGCTAGCTATGTTTTATTGTTTTCTTCTACCAGAAGCCATTGTTTTTCATACTGTGTTCCCATCTTCCTCTTTCCCGCGCACTGACAAGTGCAAGTGCGTGTGCTTTCACACACACACGTTGGTTTTAACTCATACTAAGTTTCTTGTAGCTAGAGGGTCACTAAATGTTGTTAATTACATGATCTTTACTGCTCTTCAAAGTGTACCAGGCAAAGAGTTCGATTCATATGCAAAAGTAATTGTCAATGCGGCTGGGCCATTTTGTGATTCCTTGCGGAAAATGGCCAATAAAGATGTGCGACCTATGATCTGTCCTAGCAGTGGTGTACATGTCGTTCTACCTGATTACTATTCACCTGAAGGAATGGGTTTGATTGTTCCTAAAACTAAGGATGGACGTGTTATTTTCATGTTACCATGGTTGGGACGAACAATTGCTGGAACCACAGATTCCAACACTCCCATCACTTTGCTGCCAGAACCACATGAGGATGAAATTCAATTTATACTGGATGCAATCAGTGATTACCTTAATGTTAAGGTATGTTTGTATTTTCAGCGCGCGTCAGCTTCTTTTTGTGTCTATATTCTGAACTTCTTTCACTTAGCATAGAAGTTTGTTAATCTTTTTTTTTTTTTTTTTCCTCTCTTGTAAATTTCGTTTTTTCGTATATTTTTCAACGGCTTCCATCCATATTACTAAAATTCTGTGTGTGACGTAGTCGGCATTGTTCTGTTAGGTTGTGCTCCTAATAGGATTTTTTAAGTTAACGGGCTCATGGTGGTTTGGGTATTTTGCTAACATTATCATACCAAAAAGCTAGCTGTATTATTATTTTTGAAATGTTAATAGATATCTGAAATTTCAGAGATTGAGATCTCGTTTGGACATTTAGAATATTTCAAAATATTTATAAATAATAGTTAAATTATTTGTAAATAGTTATAAAATAGTTTGAGTTAAGATTTTTATTGGGTTTTGAGAAAGGAAAGAGAAAAAATTAAATAAAAATATTATTAAGTTAAAAAATTGTTTAAATATAATTGTTTAATATTATTTTTATTTTGAAATTTGAAAAAAGTTGTATTTTTTCGTGTTTTGTTTTAAAGTTTGTAAAAATTGTAATGATTAAATGAAAAAGTTGAAGATTTAAAATTGAAAAGTATTTTGAGTAAAGTTTGGATAGAAAATATATATCTGAAAATACCAGATAATACCTTGTTACACAAACAAGGTCTGAGAGTTATTGCCAGTTTGTTGTTCTACTCCTTTTCTGTAAGGACTCCTATGTCTAGCAAGGCCCATCCCTGTCAATGCCTAGCAAGGTCAGCGTTCGAAGGCATTAGTGAATCCATCTGGATGTCTTTCCCTTTCTTATTGCTCGTGGTGATGAAACTAATGCTTTGGAAGTGCAGGTAAGGCGAAAAGATGTTCTTTCTGCATGGAGTGGTATACGCCCATTGGCAATGGATCCATCTGCGAAGAACACAGAGAGTATCTCCAGAGATCATGTTGTTTGTGAAGATTTTCCTGGTTTGGTCACAATTACGGGTGGGAAGTGGACTACTTACCGTAGGTAAGATTGTTATGGCTGAGCTGAAATTCCTTCTTTAAATTTATTGGAGGGTGTCATTCTGGCTCGCTAGAATGAGCTCATGTAAAGTGGTTCCTCTTGGATGTTTTTTCAACTCTGTTTATAAAATACATTAAGGTTGCTGCATGTAATTGTCAGTGTGCTATGGTTAGTCTATTCAAAATTATTATAGTGAACTTAATTTTGAAGTGAATCAAAGTGATCTAGGCCATTGAATCAATTCCAGTGAGTCATCTGCCACCTTCTTTGCATATCGTGCTTACTATAATTACTCTCAGCATGGCAGAAGATGCAGTTAATGCAGCCATAAAATCTGGAAAGCTGAGCCCGACCAGTAATTGTTTAACTCACAACCTGCGGCTTATTGGTGGAGATGGATGGGATCCTGCATCATTTACAGTTATTGCACAACAGTATGTACGCATGAAGAAGACTCATGGTGGCAAAGTTGTTCCTGGTGCAATGGACACTGCTGCTGCAAAGCATCTGACTCATGCATATGGAGCTTTGGCTGAACGAGTGGGGGCCATAGCTCAGGTTAGTTTGTTCTGCTATAATCTTCATCCTATTGCTTTTTGTAAAACATCTTATAAAAGTAACATTATTTTATAAAAATACCCTCATTTTATAACATTGTTGTGCAATGTGTTGTGTATATATCAATACTCTTCTTTCTATCCTCAATTTATAAGCGTTTCAAAGGAGATTAAAATTTGGATTAGCTATCAGGCAGCTTGACTACTGGCACTTCCTGCAGTATACCATTTATGCTCAAGTGCATTTAAAAGTAAAGTAAAGAGTGTTACTGCTCACTTAATGACCTTTGAGAGCTAATTTTTCCCTCAGGCTCAGTTTGATTTGTAGCATAGTGTTGCCCAAATTTAGATAAAGCAATGTGATTCTGAAAACTTTGAACAACTGATTTGTCAAGAGTTTTTATTGAAGGACTTGCTTAAGCAAAACTGATCTTTTATGCTGACACAGCTGGATAATGCTGCAACAATTAGACGTTCCTATGAAACAGCAAATCTAAAAGCCTTGGGAGGCTGATAAGGGAGGAATCTACCGATTGAGTAATTCTGTAGTCAAAGAAGTCTTCCTTCTTAGATTTTCATTCATAATTTACCGAGAATACAAGCCTAACTTATGTTTAACTACCTTACAAGTTCTAGGCAGAAATTAATGTATTCCATAAATACAAACGTATGAGACCTCTGTTATACAAAACATGGACTGATTACCAAACCTGGCAGACGTACCCCATTACAGATTTCATGGCCTGGTTTTTCTATAAGTTTGGGCCAACTGGATGCATCAATATCCCAGCAATGGAATAATATCCCGCCTTGGTTTTTCCTTCGTCTATGTCGCTTGCTTGTTTGTTTTATAGAGAAATGATGTTTGACACTGCTTGGTGACAAGAGTTTACATATATGGTTATTGACGTGCTAGGTCTCATACATAATTTGCAGTTCTGTAATTTTTAAAACGTATGTTTATGAGTGATATGGTAGCATGTGATTGACATGCAGTATCAACAGGATTCTTTCTTTCTTTCTTTCTTTCTTTTTGTGTTTTTTATTTTTTATTTTTTATTTTTTTTTAACTTGTAAAACATTTTGTAGTTTTACAAAATTTGGGTTACCTTTATATCTAAATGAAGAGAAAGTTGAAATGAAGTTTAAGGCTTGGTTTGTTTTCACAAACCGTCTCATCTCATCTAATCATTACAACTTTTTCAAACTTTCAAACAAAATATAAAAAACAATTCAACTTTTTCAAATTTCAAAACAAAAATAATATAAAAAAATTATATTCTGACAATATTTTATTTAACTTTCAACTCTCATCTCATCTCATTTCATCTCATATGTGTAACCAAACGAAACCTAAATGTTTTATATTATTTCAATGATGATACATATACTTCTCCATATGCTGGCACTAGAGCTGTGCTATTGCTTAGTGATTTGTTTTGGAGCATATTGATGACCCGTTGTGAAACTTAAATCGTTGTCTACAGTGATAGACAACGATATCACTATAGACACGGTGTCATCTGGCACCGTGTGGTCATGATATCTCTGTAGACACGGTGCCAAATGATTTCAGTTGGTTGATTCACGATATCGCCTTTTGTGGCACTTTGCTTTATATAGTGATAGACATGGTGTCATCGGGATTCTGGAGGCTTTACCTTAGTTATCCACATAAATCAATTAGAGGTCATTTATTGAAATATTGTAATGGGGACTAAAAGAGCAGATGCTAAAATAACTTTAGCAGATGTTCTAGGAGTCCTGAAGTGATACTTAGAGAAAAAGGGCTCATCAATTTTCTGACACTGGCCTCATTATGTACTTGAATTAGTTGAATACTTGATTGCCTTGTAGCTCTTATGAGCAGAAACAAACTGGCTGTGCCTCATTATTTTAATTCAGCTGTGCTAACATAATTTTTTTTATAAGTAAGAAGATTTTTTATTGATATTGAAATAGGCATAGCCTAAGTACATAGGAAGTATACATGAGATTATACCTAGTTAGGAACTTCAGCTGTGCTAATATAATTAAACATAGTACAGACAGTTTTAGTCATGTGGTGGACGTTTCTTTGACTCTAATTCATGTATGTTGTGGTGGTTAACTTTTGTAGTGATTTTTCTCCTTTTGGTCTTTAGAATGAAAATTTGGGGAAGAGGCTTGCCCATGGATATCCTTTTCTTGAGGCTGAGGTTGCGTACTGTGCTCGGAATGAATATTGTGAATCTGCCGTTGATTTTATTGCCAGGAGATCCCGGCTTGCTTTCCTTGACACTAATGCAGCTGGCCAGGCATTGCCGCGCATAATTGAGATATTGGCTACCGAGCACAAATGGGACAAGTCGAGGCAGAAGCGTGAGTTTCAGAAGGGTACTGAATTTTTGGGAACTTTCAAGGCAGCGAAGAATGCTCAATTCCATGATGGAAAACATATATAGTAAGTCCTAATGCTATTATATCCAATTCTTTATTTATTTCGTCCATACTTTTTGAAGTGTTTTGTAATTATTGGATATTCTTTATGGTGATTCAGGATCAATTAACTCAAATGATGAGCTGGATTTTTTAGGAGCTAACTTGCTGCACTTCAAATTGTTGACCATAGATTTTCCCATATTCTTATTCGAGAAAGTCTGAACGGCTGTCCGACCTTCTCGGCTGCCCTTCCCCTCCTACACACATCAGATGGGTATGCCAATGCCACCCTCTTGTGTCTGAGCTTACACACATAATTGCAAAGGAAGTTGAATCTCTGGAGCTTGTCTGTGACAGTTTACTAAAATAATGTTATTTCATCTCAAAATTAGTTGATTCCATAAGCTTCGTATGTGCAAGACTTTTTAAGTGGCTCGTTTGTTTTCAAGAGTAAAATCTAAAATTTTGAAAACCTCTCGTCTCATCATTATAATTTTTTCAAATTCTCACAAAAAATAAAATAAACAATTCAACTTTTTCAAATATCAAAATAAAAATAATATTAAAAAATATTTTATAATAATATTTTATTTAATTTTTTAATTTTAATCTCAATTTATTTCATCTCATCTCTAAAAACAAACGAGCAATAATGGGTCGCTCTTTTTTATATTCCGTTTATCGGAATTCACCAAGTGACTCTTCCTTATTTATTTTGTCTCCCCAACCAGTGCGAAACTTCACTCCAACCTCTCTATAAAATCCCACCTAATCTCTCCACAGGAAGGGAGGGAGGAGCAAGGTTTCTCATCCTCATCTATTACACAATAGCTTTTTCTGGTTAGTTTTCCATATTCTGTTTGTTTTTTGTTTTTTTTTCCCTCTTATCTCAACAAGATTGTGAATGTTTGGTCTATTGGGCTTTCGGCCATCGCATCGCCACGCATGCCTCACCACTATTCTTGCAGTTACAGTTGTGAGTGTTTAAGCGTCGTGCAATCACTTTAAAATAAATAAATAAATATAAGACTTACATGAAAAAAATTAATATGCAGTCTTTCTTCATTCATGAGTTTGTTTTTTAAGCTCTTGTACTTTTACCCTTAGTAAGTTGGACCGGTATTGCATTTGAAAGTTCAATATTTGATCAGTTGATGCATTCCCATCTTGTCAATGCTCAGTGTAGGATTCCATCGGATGGTTTAACATAACGACCCTGAGCCGAGGACTTTGGTTTTGGATTTTTTATGTGTTGCGACTTGTGCTCTTGTTATAAAGGTTTCTTCTTGTGACTGGCCTAATTCCCATATTGAGGCTTGTGCTCTTGTTAGAGGTTTTGGTCGCAGAATTGTGAGAATTTTGAAAAGTGGCTTCATCTATTATGTAAGCTAATTTTAATCGTCGTGCTGTCATCATCTATGTGTCCTCTATTTATGTTCACAGTAATTGTTGGTTGTTGGTTCAGTTTTTACTTGGCAAATGCCATGAACAATTGTTGTCCCGCTCTGTTGCATGTTTGCTTATGTTATGAACTCACTAGGTAAAATTCACTCTTAAAAATAAACTTATAAGGGAATGGTGCCTAGGAGCTTATAAACCACCAACCAAGCCCATACTTAGTCGATGTGAGATCGTAACAACCATTACGCTCTGCAGCTGACGTCTACGGCAGTTTCCGCGCTCACACGGATTAGCTGTGCGCTAGGTCTTTCCTAGCCCCGGATGAACACTGTCATGCCGACATCACCCCTTGTGCCGCACGATTGCAATCGTGCCAACATGGACTGCATACATGGGGTGGCTCTGATACCATTTTTTACGAGTCTAATAGGTAGAACTCACTATTGAAAATTGACTTACAAAGGAATGGTGCCTAGGAGCTTATAAATTATCAACCAATCCCATACTTAATTGATGTGAGATTGTAACAACTTATGAGGCGAAACCATATGAGAACAATGCGAAAGTCATCGAGGTAATTATATCTACTTATGGTATATAATTTCTTCTATGTTACATCTTAAGATACATTTTGTATTTTTTGTGAGATTTATTTTCATGACTATTCTCTCTCATATAACATCTTAGGACACTTTTACGTGTGAAGTTGTTTTCTCAAGATTCTCGTGTTTTTCTTATCAATGTTTCGATGTTTGTTAAAGTTAGCATGCAGTCCATCTTCATGGCTATTTTAGTTTAAAAAAGCAAGCCTATTATTTATTCTGATGAAGCATCTGTGAATAGATAGCGTAAAAAAAATATTATGCTAGATGTCAGTCACGTGATCCAATGGCTATAGGATTGATGTTCACGCCTAGCTTTGTCCCAATTAGAAGTCGGCAAATAAGGTGGTATTTAATATTTGTTTGTTCTAAATCTAAAGTTCTATATTCTTAATCCAACGAGTTTTTTAGAGTGTCTGTGTGGGTCATAATAATGTGTTGACATAACAGAGGTGAGAGGACGTTATCAGACAGATTTGAAGACATCGTATGTGAGTTAAGATGAGGGTATATATCTGTTGCTATTACAATTGTTGCCTTGCTGAAATGACAGTGAAATTTTATGAAATCTATTTTTTTAAACTCTGTGGAACTTTCACTTACATTTTGCGAGGTGGTTAACATACAATTATTATTTTTAATAAAACATATTTTTTTTATGAAATTAATTGTTCTCTTTAATATGACATGTTATGAAAATTTTACGTTTGACATGATTTTCTAAAGATTGGATTATTTTTCTTTATCTATGTTTCAATATTTGTTACTGAAAGTTAATGCTATAACAAGTTTTAAGGATTATATTTATGGTGTAATACATGTATAGATGTCTCAGGGTAGTTGACAACTAGTCGTGATTTGTTAATTGTTATGTTATCTATAACAAAAAATCGTTAATAGTTATGTTAATTTTATAGTATCGTGTCCTAATTTAATTTCAAAACATCATTCAAATATAAAATTTTAATTTTACAATTTCAACATTTTTATTTAATCATTATTTAATTATTATTTAAACACAAAAATCAATATAATTTTTATAAACATAAAAAAAAAAAAAACACAAACTACGTATTCCGGAGACGTTGGGTGGAATTTCCTAATAAAACACCCAACGTTCTAAAAAATAAAAAAAAGTAAAAAGAAGAAGAAAAATAAAGCACTCACGGTTCACAATATTAAAATCAAAGAAACTCCTGATTGGTCAAACTTTCCACGTGATAACAACGCAACTAATATTAAAAAAATATTTATTGTGCGTAGCCCGCGCCTAATCACGCGGCTTCTTTGTAAGTTAGCTTTTCCCTCTTTCCTTCATTCAATGCCCTCTTCGGTGTCGTTGCCTCGTCCGGTGTTCTCTTCATCCTTGGCTCTTCGCAATCTCTCATTTAAATCTGCCTCTTCGATCACGTTTTGCCGGCACAGATCTCTCTCGATCAATAGGTCCGTTTCCCTTTTTACAGCCCTCGTATTATGTCGATCATTTCGTTTTTGAGTTTTGAGGAGATTTTCGCTGACCCCAATTCTTGTTGATGAATGATCAGGGATTCGTAACGGTCCCAGATGTGGCATGCACGTTGGTTTGTGGTGGCTAGCCGTCCTTCCTCTTTTAAAGAGTCTTGCTTGATCGGCCCAGGTCTGTGCCTTCTGCTGGAGGACGAGTCTGCTCACTATTCAGCGTATGGATCTGAACTCATTCTATGCTAATATGACCCTAGTGCCTTCTCTTGTAATCGCCATAAATCTCATCGTGGTGACTGGTTGTTTAGAAGCTTTGTTTAAGTAATCGGGGAAGGCCTAATTTCAGGGGGCTTGTCCTTGATTGGTTTGTTGTTTTGACCTTTGCCTTAACAGGTGTGCTTGCATGGCAGGTAGCTCGCGGGATCCTTTTTTTTTTTGGTCTTGAATCTCCATTGTGCAGCTTTGATTGGGTTTCTTGCCATTTTTCTCTATCTATTTTTATACGCGTTGATCGTGCGCCCCCATACATGATACCCAATCAATCTTTGTGGCCATTTTTTATTAAACAATAGTGTTTTTTATTGTTTCTCATACAATAATTCTGATGAAGTTTACGTAATTATAGAGTGTAGGAAAATCTAATGTCAGATGTTAGTCATACGACTCAATGGCTCTAGGATTGTTCTCCCAAAACTTTGTCCAATTAGAAGTTGCCAATACGGTGGTACTCATGTTTGTTTGTTTCGATTTCTCATGTTTTATATTTGAGATCCAACATATTGCTGTAGTGTCTTTATGTCGATGATCATAGTGTGTTGACATGGATGGGTATGAAAAGACTTATTTTCCAAGTTCTGCCAAAACTTATTTGCCTATCACTTCTAATTTGTGTGTGGAAGATTGTACCATCAATTTTGGTAAGATAGGTGTTGGTAGAATTACAAAGAATAGCCATTTCTTTTACCCTATAGCTGTGTGGACACATTTGTCACCGATCGTCTCCAGAGTTCATTTTTTATGAGCTTTTAGTTTAATGTTTCTATTATGTTGACATGGTTGATGACAAGAACTTATTTAATCCATCGTTTGTTTCTTACCGTGTCAATTTCAAATTCTTGGTCATTAAGATTCATGTGCAACTCTGTACTTGGCTTCGCCTATTTTTAGTAAAATTATTATTTACTGATTAAAAAAAAAGATTCATGTGCAATACAAAATAATATTTAAGAATAGATATTATCTCTCCCTTTCTCCTTTCAAACAAATTGAAAGGATTGAAGTTTTGCTATTTGGAATTGTCTTAGGTCTAATTCCTATTGCTTTGGCTGGATTATTTGCAACAACATATTTACAATATAGAAGATGAAGTTACTTATAAAAAAAAAACAATATAGAAGATGAAGTTACCGTAAACTTCATAAAATTTTTCGATTAAAATTAAACGAAATTATGTGGCAAGTGAGAGGCCTGTGGCAAATGTGACGACAACGAAGTGGCGTAAGTATTAAGGTGTGGGTAATTCATATCACTTATCATAATTGGGTATCGCATAGGATCTCCTTCATAATGTCCTAATGTATAAACTTTTGAGGCCTGAAGCGAGAATTGTAACCTCTTAACATCAACATTGGAGGAGAGGACATTTTTGAGTTAAATATGTGCTGCTAGTGGCATAATTCCAGCTTCTTCTTCTTCTTCTTCTTCTTTTTTTTTTCAAAAAGAAGCTGAAAACATTAGTTGATGTTCTATTCGGTGTTTTCTGAAGTGACGGGATTAAAATCACAAGTATGCCTGGGAAAAGGATAAAATGAAAATGATATTTTCACTAGCATTTTAGTTTATATAGATTATTTTATTGCACAATTTATTGTCATGACCTATCCTCTCTAATATACCTCCTTACCAAACATTCATGTATTTCATGGTTTTTGCATGTTCACTTGTTTTTCTAATCTGAGCACTAATATTTGTTACTCAAAAGTTAATATCCCATTGGTTTTCATTCATTTTGATTCAAACAATTAGGATTTTTATATTTGATCTTATTTTGTTAGATAGAGTTGAAAAATCTAATGTTAGCTGAAGTTCATTATCAGGTGCTAATTGTGATTAATTATATTATAACTTTTACATGCATTTAGCTTCCGTAGCATGTGTGTGCTGCTATGCTGTGATTTTTTTTACAATTGTTTCGCACGTTTCAACTAGTTAGTTCATTTTATTGTCATGTTATTTCGTTATCTTTTACCTTGGTTGTCTGCTAGAAGTTATGGTATCACTCGTTTTTATTTTTTATTTTTTATTTTAGTAAGGTTGGAACCGATTCCCCATCCCATTAGAAAGTTCACTCCATGATTATTTTGTTGTTTTAATTTTATTTCATGTTTCTTCTTGTTAGTTGTTTATTTATTATAGATGTCTTTCATTTGTGAGTTCATTTTTGAAGCTCTTGTACTTTTGCTTGTAGTAAGCTGGTGCATTGCATTAGAAAGTTCGGTATTTGATTAGTTAATGCATAAGGATACTAAGCCGAGGACTTTGGGGTCGGATTTTTTATGTGTTGCGACTTGAGCTCTTGTTATAAAGGTTTCTTCTTGTAATTGGTCTGGTTCCATATTGCCTTTACTTTTTTTTAAAGAGGATTCAATTTTTTGTAAACATATTATATGCATACACATATATGTTTATGAAAATTTCATACCCGTGTACTTGGGCTAAGCCTTTTCTTATTAATATACTATAATCGTTTTCCTACAAAAAAAAAAAATCATAGTTTGTTATAGAAAACATTTAGTTACCGTTCACCAACTTCATTGCATTGTTTTATTTTGCATCAAAGTTTTGCAATATATTAATTCTTTTTGGTCCTGTTTGTGAAGTTAAGAGACGCATGAGGTTTTATTACCTGTTTTCTGTAGTGATGATAATTAAATAAAAAGCATGCCACAAAAAACCCAAAAATGGAAATTGTGTTGTGGGTATTATTTGAGTATATAATTATTTATTTATTTTGCAATTAATTTTCATACAACTTATTATCTCTGATATACCCTCTTATTAAACATTTACATATGTAGTGGTTTCTTCAAAGTTCACGTGTTTTTTTAAATCTATGTTTTATTAGTATTTGCTGCTCGAAGTTAATATGCAGTCTTTCTTCATGCCCATTTTAGTTTAAACAAAAATGCTTATTATTTTTTCTCTTGTGGTAATTTTGATGATGCTTGTCTCTCTTATTCACCGATCAGAAAAAGAAAGGTGACGAAGATTGTGTAATTAGATAGCGTAAAAAATTATTATGCTAGATGTTACTCATATGACGCAATGGTTCTAGGATTGTTCTCGCTCAATGGTCCCAGTTAGAAGTCAGCCAATAAGGTGCTACTCACATCTCTATTACTATTACAATGGTTGTGTTGCTGAAATGACAGTGGAAATTTATGAAATCCATTTGTTAAAACTCCATGGAACTTCCATGTACAATTTGCGAGGCGGTTGAAATGCAATTAGTTTGTTATGATGTGGGATGCTAGAGGTTTTGATCACAAAATTGTGAGAATTGTGGAAAGTGGCTTCATCTAGCTTGTCAGCTAATTTTAATTTCCGTGTTGTCATCATCCATGGGTCCATGTTAGTTATGTTCGCTGTATTTGTTAGTTAATTTTTTTTTTCTCTATCGTAATTCTGATGAAGAATGTGTGATAGGTAGCGTAAATAAAATATTATTCTAGATGTCAGTGATGTGACCCAATGGCTCTAGGATTGATGTTCACGCTCAGCTTTGTTCCAATTAGAAGTCGGCAAATAGGGTGGTATTTAATATTTGTTTGTTCCAATTCTCTTGTTCTATATTCTTGATCCAACAAGTTTCTTGGAGTGTCTGTGGGGGTCATAATAATGTGTTGACATAGACAGATGTGAGAGGGCGTTAGATATTTGGTTAGATGAGATGATTTGCGAGGTTTTACTTGTCCGTTCTTGCAAGCATAGGATCGTAATTACAATATTTTCTAATTTTGACTCTATGCTTAAATATCGCTTTTAATTTTTATGGGGAAGATTCCACTGTGTTTTTAAAATGGATTTCGAAAAGTGTTTAACTATGCAATTTGGTAAGATAAGCATGACTATTAGTTATAGAGAATAGCGCTTTCTTTTATCCTATTTGTGTCGTACCTACCTAGTCTCAAAAATCCTCTTCTTCAATGGATGTTACAGTAACCTTCACCCAATATGTCCATTAAAGTAAAATCATTTAGTGGCAAAAGGGTGGTATGTGACTGATTTGGAGACATCATATGGGAGTTAAGACGAGGGTACATCTCTATTGCTATTACAATTGTTGTCTTGCTGGAATGAAAGTGGAATTTTATGGAATCTATTTTTTTAAATTCCGTGGATCTTCCACTTACATTTTGCGAGGTGGTTGACATGTAATTATTTTTTAATATAACATCTATTTCTTATATATGAAATCTACTTATTCTCTCTAATATAACATCTTATAAAAATTTTACGTATGAAATAGTTTTCCCCTACTTCGCTTATTTTACATATCTATGTTTAAATAATTGTTACTGAATGTTAATATGCAGTCCATCCTCATGGCTATTTTAGTTTAAATAATCAGGCCTATTATGTTTTCTATATCGTAATTCTGATGAAGAATGTGTGATTAGGTAGCGTAAATAGAATATTATGCTTGATGTCAGTTATGTGACCCAATGGCTCTAGGATTGATGTTCACGCCCAGCTTTGTCCCAATTAAAATTGGGCCAATAGGGTGCTGGTACATGAGATTTGTTTGTTCCGATTCTCAAGTTCTATATTCTTGATCAAACAAGTTTCTTGGAGTGTCTGTGGGGGTCATAATAATGTGTTGACATAGACAGATGTGAGAGGGCGTTAGATGTTTGGTTAGATGAGATGATTTGCGAGGTTTTACTTGTCCGTTCTTTCAAGTGTGGGATCGTAATCTCAATATGCCCTAATTTTGACTCTATGCTTGAATATCACTTTTAATTTGTATGGGGAAGATTCCACTGTGTTTTTAAAATGGGTTTTAAAAAATGTTTCACTATGCATCTACTTATTCTCTCTAGTATAACATCTTATAAAAATTTTACGTATGAAATGGTTTTCTTAAGTTGCGGTTATTTTACATATCTATGTTTCAATATTTGTTACTGAATGTTAATATGCAGTCCATCCTCATGGCTATTTTAGTTTAAATAATCATGCCTATTATTTTTTCTCTATTGTAATTGTGATGAAGAATGTGTGATTAGGTAGCATAAATAAAATATTATGGTAGAAGTTCGTCATTTGACCCAATGGCTCTAGGATTGATGTTCACGCCAGCTTTGTCTTAATTTGAAGTCGGCAAATAGTGTGGTATTTAATATTTGTTTGTTCCAATTCTCTTGTTGTATATTATTCACCCAACAAGTTTCTTGGAGTGTCTGTGGGGGTCATAATAATGTGTTGACATAAACAGATGTGAGAGGGCGTTAGATGAGATGATTTGTGAGGTTTTACTTGTCCGTTCTTGCAAGCGTGGGATCGTAATCACAATATTCTCTAATTTTGACTCTATGCTTGAATATCGCTTTTAATTTTTATGGGGAAGATTCCACTGTTTTTTTAAAATGGGTTTCGAGAAGTATTTCACTATGCAGTTTGGTAAGATAAGCATGACTATTAGTTAATGGAATAGCGCTTTCTTTTACCCTATTTTTGTCGTCCCTTCCAAATCTCACAAATCCTCTCCTTTAATGGATGTTACAGTAACCTTCACCGAATATGTCCGTTAAAGTAAAAAAATTTAGTGGCAAAAGGGAGGTATGTGACAGATTTGGAGACATCATATGGGAGTTAAGAGGAAGGTACATCTCTGTTGCTATTACAATTGTGGTCTTGATGAAATGAAAGTGGAATTTTATGGAACCTATTTTTTTAAACTCCGTGGAACTTCCACTTACAAATTGCGAGGTGGTTGACATGCTATTATTTTTTAAATATAACATTTATTTCTTATTTATGAAATCTACTTATTCTCTCTAATATAACATTTTGAACAAATTTTACGTATGAAATGGTTTTCTCAAGCTTCGCTTATTTTACATATCTATGTTTCAATATTTGTTACTGAAAGTTAATACGCAGTCCATCGTCATGGCTATTTTAGTTTAAATAATCATGCCTATTATTTTTTGCCTACTTTTTTTTTTCTCTATCGTAATTCTAATGAAGAATGTGTGATTACGTAGCGTAAATAAAATATTAAGCTAGATATCAGTCATGTGACCCAATGACTCTAGGATTGATGTTCACGGCCAGCTTTGTCCCAATTAGAAGTCGGCAAATAGGGTGGTATGTAATATTTGTTTGTTCCAATTCTCTTGTTCTATATTCTTAATCCAACAAGTTTCTTGGAGTGTCTGCGGGGGTCATAATAATTTGTTGACATAGACAGATGTGAGAGGGCGTTAGATATTTGGTTAGATGAGATGATTTGCGAGATTTTACTTGTCCGTTCTTACAAGCGTGAGATCGTAATCGCAATATTCTCTAATTTTGACTCTATGCTTCAATATCGCTTTTAATTTTTATGGAGAAGATTCCGCTGTGTTTTTAAAATGGGTTTCGAAAAGTGTTTCACTATGTGTTTTGGTAAGATAAGCATGACTCTTAGTTATAGAGAATAGCGCTTTCTTTTACCCTATTTGTGTCGTCCCTACCAAATCTGACAAATCCTCTCCTTTAATGGATGTTACAGTAACCTTCACCCAATATGTCCGTTAAAGTAAAAACATTTAGTGGCAAAAGAGATGTATGTGACAGATTTGGGGACATCATATGGGAGCTAAGAGGAGGGTACATCTCTATTGCTATTACAATTGTTGTCTTGCTGAAATGAAAGTGGAGTTTTATGAAATCTATTTGTTTAAACTCCATGGAACTTCCACTTACATATTGCGAGATGGTTGACATGCGATTATTTTTTAAATATAACATTTATTTCTTATTTATAAAATCTACTTATTCTCTCTAATATAACATTTTGATAAAATTTTACGTATGAAATGGTTTTCTCAAGCTTCGCTTATTTTACATATCTATGTTTCAATATTTGTTACTGAAAGTTAATACGCAATCCATCCTCATGGCTATTTTAGTTTAAATAATCATGCGTATTATTTTTTGCCAACTTTTTTTTTTCTCTATTGTAATTTTGGTGGAGAATGTGTGATTAGGTAGCATAAATAAAATATTTTGCTAGATGTCAGTCATGTGACCCAATGGCTCTAGGATTGATGTTCATGCTTAGCTTTGTTCCAATTAGAAGTCGGCAAATAGGGTAGTATTTAATATTTGTTTGTTCCAATTCTCTTGTTCTATATTCTTGATCCAACAAGTTTCTTGGAGTGTCTGTCGGGGTCATAATAATTTGTTGACATAGACAGATGTGAGAGGGCGTTAGATATTTGGTTAGATGAGATGATTTGCGAGGTTTTACTTGTCCGTTCTTGCAAGCATGGGATTGTAATTACAATATTTTCTAAGTTTGACTCTATGCTTAAATATCGCTTTTAATTTTTATGGGGAAGATTCCACTGTGTTTTTAAAATGGATTTCGAAAAGTGTTTCACTATACAATTTGGTAAGATAAGCATGACTATTAGTTATAGAGAATAGTACTTTCTTTTATCCTATTTGTGTCGTACCTACCAAATCTCAAAAATCCTCTCCTTTATTGGATGTTACAGTAACCTTCACCCAATATGTCCATTAAAGTAAAAACATTTAGTGGCAAAAGGGAGGTATGTGACAGATTTGGAGACATCATATGGGAGTTAAGAGGAGGGTACATCTCTGTTGTTATTACAATTGTTGTCTTGTTGGAATGAAAGTGGAATTTTATGGAATTTATTTTTTTAAACTCCGTGAATCTTCCACTTACATTTTGCGAGGTGGTTGACATGTAATTATTTTTTTAATATAACATCTATTTCTTATATATGAAATCTACTTATTCTCTCTAATATAACTTCTTATAAAAATTTTACGTATGAAATGGTTTTCCCGAGCTTCGCTTATTTTACATATCTATGTTTCAATATTTGTTACTGAATGTTAATATGCAGTCCATCCTCATGGCTATTTTAGTTTAAATAATCATGCCTATTATGTCTTCTATATCGTAATTCTGATAAAGAATGTGTGATTAGGTAGCGTAAATAGAATATTATGCTTGATGTCAGTTATGTGACCCAATGGCTCTAGGATTGATGTTCACGCCCAGCTTTGTCCCAATTAAAAGTGGGCCAATAGGGTACTGGTACATGAGATTTGTTTGTTCCGATTCTCAAGTTCTATATTCTTGATCAAACAAGTTTCTTGGAGTGTCTGTGGGGGTCATAATAATGTGTTGACATAGACAGATGTGAGAGGGCGTTATATGTTTTGTTAGATGAGATGATTTGCGAGGTTTTACTTGTCCGTTCTTTCAAGCGTGGGATCGTAATCTCAATATGCCCTAATTTTGACTCTATGCTTGAATATCACTTTTAATTTGTATGGGGAAGATTCCACTGTGTTTTTAAAATGGGTTTTAAAAAATGTTTCACTATGCGGTTTGGTAAGATAAGCATGACTATTAGTTATAGAGAATATCACTTTCTTTTACCCTATTTGTGTCGTCCCTACCAAATCTCACAAATCCTCTCCTTTAATGGATGTTACAGTAACCTTCACCCAATATGTCCGTTAAAGTAAAAACATTTAGTGGCAAAAGAGAGGTATGTGACAGATTTGGGGACATTATATGGGAGCTAAGAGGAGGGTACATCTCTGTTGCTATTAAAATTGTTGTCTTGCTGAAATGAAAGTGCAATTTTATGAAATCTATTTTTTTAAACTCTGTGAAACTTCCAGTTACATATTGCGAGGTGGTTGACATGTGATTATTTTTTAAATATAACATCTATTTCTTCTTTATGAAATCTACTTATTCTCTCTTATATAACATATGAAATGGTTTTCTCAAGCTTCGCTTATTTTACATATCTATGTTTCAATATTTGTTTCTGAAAGTTAAAATTCAGTCCATCCTCATGACTATTTTAGTTTAAATAATCATGCCAATTATTTTTTGCCTATTTTTTTTCTCTATCGTAATTCTGATGAAGAATGTGTGATTAGGTAGCGTTAATAAAATATTATGCTAGATGTCAGTCATGTGACCCAATTGCTCTAGAATTGATGTTCACGCTCAGCTTTGTCCCAATTAGAAGTCGGCAAATAGGGTGGTATTTAATTTTTGTTTGTTCCAATTCTCTTGTTTTATATTCTTGATCCAACAAGTTTCTTGGAGGGTCTATGGGGTCATAATAATGTGTTGACATAGACGGATGTGAGATGACGTTAGATATTTGGTTAGATGAGATGATTTGCGAGGTTTTACTTGTCCGTTCTTGCAAGCATGGGATCGTAATCACAATATTCTCTAATTTTGACTCTATGCTTGAATATCGCTTTTAATTTTTATGGGGAAGATTCCACTGTGTTTTTAAAAGGGAGGTATGTGACAGATTTGGAGACATCATATGGGAGTTAAGAGGAGGGTACATCTCTGTTGCTATTACAATTATGGTTCTTCCACTTACATTTGGGAGGTGGTTGACATGCAATTATTATTTTTATATAACATCTATTCTTTTTTTATGAAACTACTTGTTCTCTCTAACATAACATGTTATGAAAATTTTACGTTTGAAATGGTTGTTTCAAGGTTGATTATTTTTCTTATCTATGTTTCAATACTTGTTATTGAACGTTAATATGCAGTCCATCTTAATGGCGATCTTTGTTTAAAAAATAATGCTTATTATTTCTTCCCTGTCGTAATTCTGATGAAGCTTGTGTAAGTGGATGGGAATTCTTTTGGAAATCAATTTCCATGCTGACAGCTCTTAAATCAATTCGCGTTTATTCTTGATATATAGTTGTTTATTTATTTTTGAAGCTCTTGGAGGAGACGACATTTTTGAGTTATATATGTGTTGCTAGTGGCATAATTCCAGCTTCTTCTTCTTTTTTTGTTTTTTGTTTTTTCAAAAAGAAGCTGAAAATATTAGTTGATGTTTTATTCAGCGTTTCCTGAAGTGACGAGATTAAAATCACAAGTATGCCTGGAAAAAGCATAAAATGGAAATCATCTTTTCACTAGCATTTTAGATTACATAGTATTTTTTTGCATAATTTATTGTCATGACTTATCTTCTCTAATATATCTCACTACCAAATATTCATGTATTTCATGGTTTTTGCATGTTCACTTGTTTCTCTAATCTAGGTACTAATATTTGTTACTCAAAAGTTAATATCCCATTGGTTTTCAGTCATTTTGGTTTAAACAATTAGGATCTTTATATTTGAATCTTATGTTATTAGATAGAGTTGAAAAACCCAATGGTAGGTGAAGCTCATTATCAGGTGCTAATTGTGATTAATGATCTTATTATTTGACCTAGATTTTAATTTTTACATGCATTTTGCTGTTGTAGCATGTGTTTGTGCTGCTATGCACTTATAAAAAAAAAAACATGTGTGTGCTGCTATGTTGTGGTTTTTTAAAATTGTATCGCACGTTTCAACTAGTTAGTTGATTTTATTGTCTTCTGATTTGTTTTCTTTTACCTTGGTTGTCTGCTAGAAGTTCTGGTATCACTTGTTTTTTTTTTCCTTATTTTAGTAAAGCTGGAACCAATTCGCCATCCCATTAGAGAGTTCACTACATGATTATTTTGTTTTAATTTTATATCGCGCTTTTTTTTTGTTAGTTTATTTATAATAGATGTCTTTCATCCATGAGTTCATTTTTGAAGCTCTTGTACTTTTGCTTGTAGTAAGCTGGACCCGCATCGCATTAGAAAGTTCAATATTTGATCAGTTGATGCATAACGATACTAGGCCGAGGACTTTGTGTTCGGATTTTTTATGTGTTGCGACTTGCGCTCTTGTTATAAAGGTTTCTTCTTGTAATTGACCTGGTTCCCATATTGCCTTTACTTTTGTTAAAGAGGATTCCATTTTTTGTAAACATATTATATGCATACATATATTTGTTTATTAAAATTTCATACCCATGTACTTGGGCTAAGCCTTTTCTTATTAGTATACTGTAATCGTTTTCCTATAATAAAAAAAATCATAGTTTGTTTTAGAAAACATTGAGTTACCGTACACCTACTTCATTCCATTTTTTTTATTTTGCTTGAAAGTTCTGCAATATATTTATTCTTTTTGGTCCTGTTTGTGAAGTTAAGAGACGCATGAGGTTCTATTACGTGTTTTTTGTAGTGATGATAATTAAATAAAAAGCATGCCCCAAAAAACCAAAAAATGAAATTTGTGTTTTGCGTATTATTTGAGTATATATTTATTTATTTTGCAATTAATTTTCATACAACTTATTATCTCTGATATACCCTCTTATTAAACATTTACTTATGTAGTTGTCTCTTTTCTATATTCTTGATACAAGTTTCTTGGAATGTCTGTGGCATAATAATGTGTTGACATAGACAGATGTGAGAGAGCGTTAGATATTTGGTTAGATGAGGTAATTTGCGAGGTTTTACTTGTTCGTTCTTGCAAGCGTGGGATCGTAATTATTTTTGCGAGGTGGTTGACATGCGATTATTTTTTTAATATAACATCTATTTCTTATAACATCTATTTCTTTAATATAACATCTTATAAAAATTTTACATATGAAATGGTTTTCTCAAGCTGCGCTTATTTTACATATATATGTTTCAATATTTGTTACTGAATGTTAATATGCAGTCCATCCTCATGGCTATTTTAGTTTAAATAATCATGCCTATTATTTTTTCTCTATCGTAATTCTGATGAAGAATGTGTGATTAGGTAACATAAATAAAATATTACGCTAGATGTCAGTCATGTGACCCAATGGCTCTAGGATTGATGTTCACGCCCAGCTTTGTCCCAATTAGAAGTCAGCAAATAGGGTGATATTTAATATTTGTTCTAATTCTCTTGTTCTATATTCTTGATCCAACTAGTTTCTTGGAGTGTCTGCGGGGGTCATAATAATGTGTTGACGTAGACAGATGTGAGAGGGTGTTAGATATTTGGTTAGATGAGTTGATTTGTGAGCTTTTACTTGTCCCTTTTTGCAAGCGTGGGATCGTAATCTCAATATTCTCTAATTTTGACTCTATGATTGAATATCGCTTCTAATTTTTATGGGGAAGACTCCACTGTGTTTTTAAAATGGGATTAAAAAAATATTTCACTATGCATTTTGGTAAGATAAGCATGAGTATTAGTTATAGAGAATAGCGCTTTCTTTTACCCTATTTGTGTTGTCCCTACCAAATCTCACAAATCCTCTCCTTTAATGGATATTATAGTTACCTTCACCCAATATGTCCGTTAAAGTAAAAACATTTAGTGGCAAAAGAGAGGTATGTGACAGATTTGAGGACATCATATTGGAGCTAAGAGGAGGGTACATCTCTGTTGCTATTACAATTGTTGTTTTGCTTAAATGAAAGTGGAATCTTATGAAATCTATTTTTTTAAACTCCATGGAACTTCCACTTACATTTTGCGAGGTGGTTGACATGCAATTATTTTTTAAATATAACATCTATTTCTTATATATGAAATCTTCTTATTCTCTCTAATATAACATCTTTTAAAAATTTTACGTATGAAATGGTTTTCTCAAGCTTCGCTTATCTTACATATCTATGTTTCAATATTTGTTACGGAATGTTAATATGCAGTCTATCCTCACGGCTATTTTAGTTTAAATAATCATGCCTATTATGATTTCTATATCGTAATTCTGATGAAGAATGTGTAATTAGGTAGCATAAATAAAATATTACGCTAGATGTCAGTCATGTGACCCAATGGCTCTAGGATTGATGTTCACGCCCAGCTTTGTCCCAATTAGAAGTCGGCCAATAAGGTACTGGTACATGAGATTTGTTTGTTCCGATTCTCAAGTTCTATATTCTTGATCAAACAAGTTTCTTGGAGTGTCTGTGTGGGTCATAATAATGTGTTGACATAGACAGATGTGAGAGGGCGTTAGATATTTGGTTAGATGAGATGATTTGTGAGGTTTTACTTGTCCGTTCCTGCAAGCGTGGGATCGTAATCACTATATTCTCTAATTTTGACTTTATGCTCGAATATCACTTTTAATTTTTATGGGGAGGATTCCACTGTGTTTTTAAAATGGGTTTCGAAAAGTACTATGCAGTTTGGTAAGATTAGCATGACTATTAGTTATAGAGAATAGCGCTTTCTTTTCCCCTATTTGTGTCGTCCCTACCAAATCTCACAAATCCTCTCCTTTAATGGATGTTACAGTAACCTTCACCCAATATGTCCGTTAAAGTAAAAACATTTAGTGGCAAAAGGGAGCTATGTGACAGATTTGGAGACATCATATGGGAGTTAAGAGGAGGGTACATCTCTGTTGCTATTACAATTGTGGTCTTGCTGAAATGAAAGTGAAATTTTATGGAATATATTTTTTTAAACTCCGTGGAACTTCCACTTACATTTTGCGAGGTGGTTGACATGCAATTATTTTTTTAATATAACATCTATTTCTTATATATGAAATCTACTTATTCTCTCTAATATAACATCTTATAAAAATTTTACGTATGAAATGGTTTTCTCAAGCTGCGCTTATTTTACATATCTATGTTTCAATATATGTACCGAATGTTAATATGCAGTTCATCCTCATGGCTATTTTACTTTAAATAATCGTGCCTATTATTTTTTCTCTATTGTAATTGTGATGAAGAATGTGTGATTAGGTAGCGTAAATAAAATATTATGCTAGAAGTCAGTCATTTGACCCAATGGCTCTAGGATTGATGTTCATGCCAGCTTTGTCCCAATTAGAAGTCGGCAAATAGGGTGGTATTTAATATTTGTTTGTTCCAATTCTCTTGTTCTATATTCTTCACCCAACAAGTTTCTTGGCGTGTCTGTGGGGGTCATAATAATGTGTTGACATAGACAGATGTGAGAGGGCGTTAGATATTTGGTTAGATGAGATGATTTGCGAGGTTTTACTTGTCCATTCTTGCAAGCGTGGGATCGTAATCACAATATTCTCTAATTTTGATTCTATGCTTGAATATCGCTTGTAATTTTTATGGGAAAGATTTCACTGTATTTTTAAAATGGGTTTCGAAAAGTGTTTCACTATTCAGTTTGGTAAGATAAGCATGAGTATTAGTTATAGAGAATAGCGCTTTCTTTTACCCTATTTGTGTCGTCCCTACCAAATCTCACAAATCCTCTCTTTTAATGGATGTTACAGTAACCTTCACCCAATATGTGCGTTAAAGTAAAAACATTTAGTGGCAAAAGGGAGGTATGTGACAGATTTGGAGACATCATATGGGAGTTAAGAGGAGGGTACATTTCTGTTGCTATTACAATTGTGGTCTTGCTGAAATGAAAGTGGAATTTTATGGAATCTATTTTTTTAAACTCCGTGGAACTTCCTCTTACATTTTGCGAGGTGGTTGGCATGCAATTATTTTTTTAATATAACATCTATTTCTTATTTATGAAATCTACTTATTCTCTCTACTTATTTTTCTTTTCTATGTTTCAATATTTGTTACTGAAAGTTAATATGCAGTCCATCTTCTTGCTATTTTAGTTTAAACTGTAATGCTTGTTATTAGTTAGTTGTTGTAATTCTGATGAAGCTTGTGTAAATAGATGGAAATTCTTTTGAAAATCAATTTCCAAGTTGACAGCTCTTAACATCCACATTGGAGGAGAGGACATGTTTGAGTTATGTGGGCTGCTAGTGGCATAATTCCAGCATCTTTTTTTTTTTCCCAAAAGAAACTTAAAACATTACGTGAAGCTTTATTGGGTGTTTTCTGAATTGACTCACAAGTATGCCTCGAAAATACATAAAATGAAAATGATCTTTTCACTAGCATTTTAGTTTAGTATTTTATTGCACAATTTATTTTCATGAATTATCTTCTCTAATATATCTCCTTACGAGACATTCATGTATTTCATGGTTTTTGCATGCTCACTTGTTACTGAAAAGGTAATATCCCATTGGTTTTCAGTCATTTTGGTTTAAACAATTAGGCTTTTTATATTTCAATCTTATGTTCTTATAGTTGAAAAATGCAGTGTTAGGTGAAACTCATGGCTCCTTACGAGGTGCTAATTGTGATTAATGATATTTTTATTTCATCTATATTATAATTTTTACATGCATTTAGCTCCCGTAGCATGTGTGCGCTGCTATGTTGTGATTTTAAAAAAAAATTATCGCACGTTTCAACTTGTTTGTTCATTTTATTGTCGTCTGATTTCATGATCTTTTTCCTTGGTTGTCTGCTAGATGTTCTGGTATCAGTTGCTTTATCTATTTTAATATAGCTGGAACCAATTCCCCATCCCATTAGAAAGTTCACTAATGATTATTTTTTTTGATAAGTAATCAAAGTGTATTAATAAAAGAATAGGCAAAGCCATGTGTAGTACAAAAAATGCCCTAACTACGTAGGGACAATAGATACAAGGAAACACTCCATGATTATTTTGCCGTGTTAATTTTATTTCGTGTTTCATCTTGTTAGTTGTTTATTTATTATAGATGTCTTTCAACCATGAGTTTATTTTTGAAGCTCTTGTACTTTTGCTTGTTGTAAGCTGGACCCGCAACGCATTAAAGTTGTATAATATATTTTTTCTTTATGGTCATGTTTGTGAAGTTAAGCTACGCATGAGGTTTTCTTACGTGTTTTATATAGTGATGATAATTAAATAAAAAGCATGCCCCCAAAAATGGAAATGGAAATTGTGTTTTGGGTATTATCTAAGTACATATTTATTTATTTTGCAACAAATTTTCAAACAACTTATTCTCTTTGATATGCCCCTCTTATTAAACATTTACATATTTAGTGGTTTCTTCAAAGTTCACTTTTTTTTTTTTTGAATTTATGATGTAGTACTTGTTACCACTGTTTTAAATTTCGTACCGTACTAGCCGTTACGGTTGAAATTTTCCGTACTGGCTGCTGTGCCGGTACAAGTACCCCATACGTTTCGTACCAGCTCAAATACTGGCCGTACCGGCCTGTACCAGCCTCAATTTCGACCTGTACCGGCCTATATTTCGGCCGATAACGGCCGATATTTCGGCCTTCCTTTTTCTTTTTATTTTTATTTTTCATTTTTTCAAATTACAAGCTTATTTTTAGACTTCTAATTCAGACTAGGCTATTTATAATTTATATATATATGTATTTATATATAATTTATTCATATATAGACTATTATTTTGGAATATAATTTATATATATATTTATATATATAATTTATTCATATATCGACTATCCCGAAACGGTACACGAAACGGTACCGGTATCGAAATATTTCGTTCCAGTGCCTTGACCGGTACGGTATTCAAAACATTGCTTGTTACTCGAAGTTAATATGCAGTCTTTCTTCATTCATGAGTTTATTTTCGAAACTCTTGTACTTTTGCTTTTAGTAAGTTGGATCGATATCGCATTTGAAAGTTCAGTATTTGATCAGTTGATGCATTCCCATCTTGTCAATGCTCAGTGTGGGATTCCATCGGATGGTTTAACATAACGGCCCTAAGCCGATGACTTTGGTTTTGGATTTTTTATGTGTTGCGACTTGTGCTCTTGTTATAAAGGTTTCTTCTTGTAACTGGTCTTGTTCCCATATTGAGGTTTGTGCTCTTGTTAGAGGTTTTGATCGCATAGTTGTGAGAATTTTGGAAAGTGGCTTCATCTATTATGTAAGCTAATTTTAATCGCTGTGCTGTCATCATCCATGTGTCCTCTATTTATGTTCACAATAATTGTTGGTTCAGTTTTTACTTGGCAAATGCCTTGAACAATTGTTGTCTCGCTCTGTTGCATGTCTGCTTATTTTATGAACCCACTAGGTAAAATTCACTCTAGAAAACCGACTTACAAGGGAAGGGTGCGTAGGAGCTTATAAATCACCAACCAAGCCCATACTTAGTCGATGTGGGATCGTAATAACCACCATGCTCTGTAGCTAACGTCTACGGCGGTTCTCGCACTCACACGGGTTGGCTGTGCGCTAGGCCTTTTCTAGCCCCGGACAAACACTGCCATGCCGGCATCACCCCCTGTGCCGCATGATTGCAGCCGTGCCAACATGGATTGCTTACATGGGGTGGCTCTGATACCATTTGTTAATAGTTACGAACCTACTAGGTAGAACTCACCATTGAAAATCGACTTACAAGGGAAGGGTGCTTAGGAGTTTATAAACCATCAACCAATCACATACTTAATTGATGTGAGATCGTAACAGCTTATGAGGCGAAACCTTATGAGAGCAATGCGAAAGTCGTCGAGGTAATTATATCTACTTCTGGTATAGAATTTATTCTATGTTACATGTTAAGATACATTTTGTATTTTTTGTAACATTTATTTTCATGACTATTCTCTCTCATATAACATCTTAGGAAACTTTTACGTGTGAAGTTGTTTTCTCAAGATTCCCTTGTTTTTCTTATCAATGTTTCGAAGTTTGTTAAAGTTAGCATGCAGTCCATCTTCATGGCTATCTTAGTTTAAAAAATCATGCCTATTATTTATTCTGATGAAGCATCTGTGAATAGATAGCGTAAAGAAATATATTATGCTAGATGTCAGTCACATGACATAATGGCTCTAGGATTGATGTTCACGCCCAGCTTTGTCCCAATTAGAAGTCGGCAAATAGGGTGGTATTTAATATTTGTTTGTTCCAAATCTTAAGTTCTATATTCTTGATCCAACAAGTTTCTTGTAGTGTCTGTGTGGGTCATAATAATGAGTTGACATAACAAAGGTGAGAGGACGTTATCAGACAGATTTGAAGACATCGTATGGGAGTTAAGAGGATGGTACATCTCTGTTGCTATTACAATTGTTGACTTGTTGAAATGACAGTGGGATTTTATGAAATCTATTTTTTTAAACTACGTGGAACTTCCACTTATATTTTGCGAGGTGGTTGACATGCAATTATGTTTTTTAATAAAACATCTATTTTTTTTTATGAAACTAATTGTTCTCTCTAATATGACATGGTATGAAAGTTTTACGTTTGACATGGTTTTCTAAAGGTTGGATTATTTTTCTTTATCTATGTTTCAATATTTGTTACTGAAAGTTAATACTACAACAAGTTTTAAGGATTATATTTATGGCGCAACACATGTATAGATGTCTCAGGGTAGTTGACAACTAGTATGCCTGGGAAAAGCATAAAATGAAAATGATATTTTCACTAGCATTTTAGTTTATATAGATTATTTTATTGCACAATTTATTGTCATGACTTATCCTCTCTAATATACCTCCTTACCAATTAGGATCTTTATATTTGATCTTATTTTGTTAGATAGAGTTGAAAAATCCAATGTTAGCTGAAGCTTATTAGCAGGTGCTAATTGTGATTAATTATATTATAACTTTTACATGCATTTAGCTTTCGTAGCATGTTTGTGCTGCTATGCTGTGATGTTTTTTACAATTGTTTCGCATGTTTCAACTAGTTAGTTCATTTTATTGTCATGTTATTTCGTTATCTTTTACCTTGGTTGTCTGCTAGAAGTTCTGGTATCACTCGTTTTTATTTTTTATTTTTATTTTAGTAAGGCTGGAATCGATTCCCCATCCCATTAGAAAGTTCACTCCATGATTATTTTGTTGTTTTAATTTTATTTTGCGTTTCTTCTTGTTAGTTGTTTATTTATTATAGATGTATTTCATCCGTGAGTTCATTTTTGAAGCTCTTGTACTTTTGCTTGTAGTAAGCTGGACCTGCATTGCATTAGAAAGTTCGGTATTTGATTAGTTAATGCATAAGGATACTAAGCCGAGGACTTTGGGGTTGGATTTTTTATGTGTTGCGACTTGAGCTCTTGTTATAAAGGTTTCTTCTTGTAATTGGTCTGGTTCCCATATTGCCTTTACTTTTTTTTAAAGAGGATTCAATTTTTTGTAAACATATTATATGCATACACATATATGTTTATGAAAATTTCATACCTGTGTACTTGGGCTAAGCCTTTAATTATTACATACTAAAATCGTTTTCCTACAAAAAAAAAAAAATCATAGTTTGTTTTAGAAAACATTTAGTTACCGTTCACCAACTTCATTGCATTGTTTTATTTTGCATCAAAGTTCTGCAATATATTAATTCTTTTTGGTCCTGTTTGTGAACTTAAGAGATGCATGATGTTTTATTACTTCTTTTCTGTAGTGATGATAATTAAATAAAAAGCATGCCACAAAAAACCCAAAAATGGAAATTGTGTTGTGGGTATTATTCGAGTATATATTTATTTTTTTATTTTGCAATTAATTTTCATACAACTTATTATCTCTGATATACCCTCTTATTAAACATTTACATATGTAGTGGTTTCTTCAAAGTTCACGTGTTTTTTCAAATCTATGTTTTATTAGTATTTGTTGCTCGAAGTTAATATGCAGTCTTTCTTCATGCCCATTTTAGTTTAAACAAAAATGCTTATTATTTTTTCTCTTGTGGTAATTTTGATGAAGCTTGTCTCTTATTCACCGATCAGAAAAAGAAAGCTGATCAAGCTTGTGTAATTAGATAGCGTAAAAAATTATTATGCTAGATGTTACTCATATGACGCAATGGCTCTAGGATTGTTCTCGCCCAATAGTCCCAGTTAGAAGTCAGCCAATAAGGTGCTACTCACATCTCTATTACTATTGCATTGGTTGTCTTGCTGAAATGACAGTGGAAATTTATGAAATCCATTTTTTAAAACTCCATGGAACTTCCATGTACAATTTGCGAGGCGGTTGAAATGCAATTAGTTTGTTATGATGTGGGATGCTAGAGGTTTTGATCACAAAATTGTGAGAATTGTGGAAAGTGGCTTCATCTAGCTTGTCAGCTAATTTTAATTTCCGTGTTGTCATCATCCATGGGTCCATGTTAGTTATGTTTGCTGTATTTGTTGGTGGAGTTTTTAGTTGAAAAATGCCATTTACAATTATTGTCCCGCTCTATTATCTGTTTATGAGGCAAAATTGTGTGAGAGCAATGCAAAAGTCGTCGAGGTAATTATGTCTACTTCTGGTATTGATACATTTAGTATTTTTTGTGAGATTTATCTTCATGACTTATTCTCTCTAATATAATTTTTACATCTTATTATAACATCTTATTAAACTTTTACATGTGAAATGGCTTTCTCAAGTTCTATATTCTTGATCCAACATGTTTCTTGGAGCGTCTGTGTGAGTCATAATAATGTGTCGACATAGACAGATGTGAGAGTGCGTTAGAAATTTGGTTAGATGAGATGATTTGCGAGGTTTTACTTGTCCGTTCTTGCAACTGTGGGATCGTAATCTCAATATTTTCTAATTTTGACTCTATGCTCGAATATCACTTTTAATTTGTACGAGGAAGATTCTATTGTGTTTTTTAAATGGGTTTAAAAAATGTTTCACTTTGCGATTTGGTAAGGTAAGCATGACTTTTAGTTATAGACAATAACCCTTTCTTTCACCCTATTTGTGTGGTCCCTCCCAAATCACCCAAATCCTCTCATTTTAAATGGATGTTATAGTAACCTTCACCCAATATGTCTGCTAAAGTAAAATATTTAGTGGCAAAAGAGAGGTATGTGACAGATTTGGAGACATCATATGGGAGTTAAGAGGAGAGTACATCTCTGTTGCTATTACAATTGTTGCCTTGCTGAAATGACCGTGGAATTTTATGAAATCAATTTTTTAAACTCCATGGTACTTTCACTTACATTTGGGAGGTGGTTGACATGCAATTATTATTTTTATATAACATCTATTTTTTTTTATGAAACTACTTGTTCTCTTTAATATAACATGTTATGAAAATTTACGTTTCGGTTATTTCAAGGTTGATTACTTTTCTTTTTTTTTTTAAAAAAAGGTTGATTATTTTTCTTATCTATGTTTCAATATTTGTTACTGAACTTTAATATGCAGTCCATCTTAATGACTATCTTAATTTAAACAATAATGCTTATTATTTCTTCCCTGTCTTAATTTTGATGAAGCTTGTGAGTGGATGGTAATTCTTTTGGAAATCAATTTCAATCCTGACAGCTCTTAAATCAATTCGCGTTTATTCTTGATATATAGTTGTTTATTTATTATAAATGTCTTCCATCCATGAGTTCATTTTTGAAGCTCTTGTACTTTTGCTTGTAGTAAGCTGGACGCGCATCGCATTTGAAAGTTCAGTATTTTATTAGTTGATGCATTAGAAAATTTATTTGCCTATCACTTCTAATTTGTGTGTGGAAGATTGTACTAAGCGTTTAAAATGGTTTTTACAAAAAGTGAACCAACAATTTTGGTAAGCTAGGTGTTGGTAGAGTTACAAAGAATAGCCATTTCTTTTACCCTATTACTGTGTGGACACATTTCTCACTGATCGTCTCGGGTGCTCATTTTGTATGGGCTCTTAGTTTAATGTTTCTATTCAGTTGATGTGGTTGATGACAAGAACTTATTGAATCCATCATTTGTTTCTTACCGTGCCAATTTCAAATTCTTTGTTATTAAGGTTGTGTTTAGTTGTTAAACCAAACTCAACTCATCTCAGACCAATCATTGATGGGATCCACTACTTTTTCAACTTTTGATAAAAAAGTTAAACTCATTTCAACCTACTTCATACATTTTAACATAAGAAATTAAACCCATTTCAACCTAAAAATATTGCCTATTTGTAGTAAAACCTCACAAGTTTCTTGGAGTGTCTGTGGGGGTCATAATAATGTGTTGACATAGACAAATGTGGGAGGGCGTTAGATATTTGGTTAGATGAGGTGATTTGTGAGGTTTTACTTCGTTCTTGCAAACGTGGGATCGTAATCTCAATATTATCTAATTTTGAATCTATGCTTGAATATCACTTTTAATTTTTATGGGGAAGATTCCTCTGTGTTTTTAAAATGGGTTTCAAAAAATGTTTCACTATGCGTTTTGGTAAGATAAGCATGACTATTAGTTTTAGAGAATAGCGCTTTCTTTTACCCTATTTGTGTCGTCCCTACCAAATCTCACAAATCCTCTCCTTTAATGGATGTTACAGTTACCTTCACCCAATATGTCCGTTAAAGTAAAAACATTTTGCGGCAAAAGAGAGGTATGTGACAAGTTTGGGGACATTATGGGAGCTAAGAAGAGGGTACATCTCTGTTGCTATTACAATTGTTGTTTTGTTGAAATGACAGTGGAATTTTATGAAATCTATTTTTTTAAACTCCGTAAAACTTCCACTTACATTTTGCAAGGTGGTTGACATGCAATTATTTTTGTAATATAACATCTATTTCTTATAAATGAAATCTACATATTCTCTCTAATATAACATCTTATAAAAATTTTACGTATGGAATGGTCTTCTCAGGCTGCGCTTATTTTACATATCTATGTTTCAATATTTGTTACTGAATGTTAACATGCAGTCTAGCCTCATGGTTATTTTAGTTTAAATAATCAATCCTATTATTTTTTCTCTATCGTAATTCTGATGAAAAATGTGTGATTTTGGTAGCATAAATAAAATATTACGCTATATGTCAGTCATGGGACCCAATGGCTCTAGGATTGATGTTCACGCCCAGCTTTGTCCCAATTAGAAGTCGGCAAATTGGGTGGTATTTAATATTTGTTTGTTCCAATTCGCTTGTTCTATATTCTTGACCCAACAAGTTTCTTGGAGTGTCTGCGGGGGTCATAATAATTTGTTGACATAGACAGATGTGAGTGTTAGATATTTGGTTAGATGAGGTGATTTGCGAGGTTTTACTTGTCCGTTCTTGCAAGCGTAGGGTCGTAATCTCAATATTCTCTAATTTTAACTCTATGCTTGAATATCGCTTCTAATTTTTATGGGGAAGACTCCACTGTGTTTTTAAAATGGGTTTCAAAAAATGTTTCATTGTGCGTTTTGGTAATATAAGCATGACTATTAGTTATAGAGAATAGTGCTTTCTTTTACCCTATTTATGTCGTCCCTACCAAATCTCACAAATCCTCTCCTTTAATGGATGTTACTGTTACCATCTCCCAATATGTCCGTTAAAGTAAAAGCATTTAGTGGCAAAAGAGAGGTATGTGACAGATTTGGGGACATTATGGGAGCTAAGAGGAGGGTACATCTCTGTTACTATTACAATTGTTGTTTTGCTGAAATGACAGTGGAATTTTATGAAATCTATTTTTTTAAACTCCGTGGAACTTCCACTTACATTTTGTGAGGTGGTTGACTTGCAATTTTTTTTTAATATAACATCTATTTCTTATAGAGAAGCGTTTCACAACGGTCGGGCTGCAAATCCCACAAAAACAATCCTTCATTCATCTTAAGCCACGTAGGAAAAAAATACGCTAAGAGATATACACTCCACCACAGAGAATCAATTTGCATGTCCTCCCATTTCTCATTTGCACCATCATATGCCGTCTCAACGTCGCTGCTTTCATCTTCTCTTGCAGTCGTAGCCAAGCATCTCCATTGCGGCCTCGCCCATCATCTTCGCCGTCGCTCATCTCTGTCGCCGACCTCCCCCATCTCTGTCGATCATCTCCATCTCCTCTCCATCAAAACTCAATCAAATGAAAATCCACAATCAAACCAAAATCAACCCGCAATCAAACCAAAATTAAACCATAATCCATTCAAAATCACAGTGAAATCCATCTCAAACTCGCAATCTCAGATCATCAAGTATTGAGAATAAGCTCAAAATCATAGTGAAACCCATTGCAAACCCGCAATCTCGGTGGCACTGGGTAGAGAATCTCATCGGCGGCACTAGGAGGGTCAAGATTAAGGGCGGGTAGTGAGGAGAGTGGAGGAGAGGGTGGCTTCAGTGCAAGAATCAATTAAGAGGGAGGGTCAAGATTAGGGGCGGGTAGTGAGGAGAGTGGCGGAGAGGGTGGCTTCGGTGCAAGAATCAATTAAGAGGGAGGGGATTGTGGCGGAGAGGGGGGCTCGAGTTCCTAGTGCGACGACGGAGAGAGGGCTGTCGTGGTGGTGGTGAGGGAAGTCGTCTTGGCAGAGAGTATTATGTGGGAGAGAATGGAAGCCAAATCGTCCGAGTTCGTGGGGGAGAGAATGGAGAGAGGGAAATCGCGTAGAGATAGAGAAATTCTGATGTAGTGCTAGTCTTGGATAAGTCTTGTGGAACTCTTAGGTGTTGCTATGTGATTAAGAGGCTGTTATATGACTAAAATCAGCCTGACCGGTCTTAAGGAACTCTCTTTCTTATTTATGAAATCTACTTATTCTCTCTAATATAACATCTTATAAAAATTTTACGTATGAAATAGTTTTATCAAGCTGCGCTTAATTTACATATTTATGTTTCAATATTTGTTACTGAATGTTAATATGTAATCCATCCTCATGGCTATTTTAGTTTAAATGATCATGCCTATTATTTTTTCTCTCTCGTAATTTTGATGAAGAATGTGTGATTAGGTAGTATAAATAAAATATTACGCTAGATGTCAGTCATGTGACCCAATGGCTCTAGGATTGATGTTCACGCACAGCTTTGTCCCAATTAGAAATCGGCAAATAGGGTGATATTTAATATTTGTTTGTTCCAATTCTCTTGTTCTATATTCTTGATCCAACAAGTTTCTTGAAGTGTCAGTGAGGGTCATAATAATGTGTTGACATAGACAGATGTGACAGGGCGTTAGATATTTGGTTAGATGAGGTGATTTGCGAGGTTTTACTTGTCCGTTCTTGCAAGCGTGGGATCCTAATCTCAATATTCTCTAATTTTGACTCTATGCTTGAATATCGCTTTTAATTTTTATGGGAAAGACTCCACTGTGTTTTTAAAATGGGTTTCGAAAAGTGTTTCACTATGCGTTTTGATAAGATAAGCATGACTTTTAGTTATAGAGAATAGCGCTTTCTTTTACCCTATTTGTGTCGTCCCTACCAAATCTGACAAATCCTCTCCTTTAATGGATGTTACAGTAACCTTCACCCAATATGTCCATTAAAGTAAAAACATTTTGTGGCAAAAGAGAGGTATGAGACAGATTTGGGGACATCATATGGGAGCTAAGAGGATGGTACATCATATGGGAGCTAAGAGGATGGTACATCTCTGTTGCTATTACAATTGTTGTCTTGCTGAAATGAAAGTGAAATTTTATGAAATCTATTTTTTTAACCTCCATGGAACTTCCACTTATATATTGCGAGGTGGTTGACATGCGATTATTTTTTAAATATAACATCTATTTCTTATTTTTGAAATCTTCTTATTCTCTCTAATATAACATTTTGTAAAAATTATACGTATGAAATGGTTTTCTCATCCTTCGCTTATTTTACATATCTATGTTTCAATATTTGTTACCGAAAGTTAATATGCAGTCCATCCTCATGGCTATTTTAGTTTAAATAATCATGACTATTATTTTTTGCCTATTTTTTTTTTTATCTATATTGTAATTCTAATGAAGAATGTGTGATTAGGTAGCGTAAATAAAATATATATTATGCTAGATGTCAGTCATGTGACCCAATGGCTCTAAGATTGATGTTCACGTTCATCTTTGTCCTAATTAGAAGTCGGCAAATAGGGTGGTATTTAACATTTGTTTGTTCCAATTCTCTTGTTCTATATTCTTGATCCAACAAGTTTCTTAGAGTGTCTGTGGGGTCATAATAAAGTGTAGACATAGATAGATGTGAGAGGGCATTTCATATTTGGTTAGATGAGATCATTTGCGAGGTTTTACTTGTCCGTTCTTGCAAGGGTGGGATCGTAATCACAAATTCTCTAATTTGACTCTTTGCTTTAATATTGCTATTAATATTTATGGGAAAGACTCCATTGTGTTTTTAAAATGGGTTTCGAAAAGTGTTTCACTATGCGTTTTGGTAAGATAAGCATGACTATTAGTTATAGAGAATAGCGCTTTCTTTTACCCTATTTGTGTCGTCCCTACCAAATTTGAAAAATCCTCTCCTTTAATGGATGTTACAGTAACCTTCACCCAATGTGTCCGTTAATGTATAAACATTTAGTGGCAAAAGAGAGATATGTGACAGATTTGGGGACATCATATGGGAGCTAAGAGGAGGGTACATCTCTGTTGCTATTATAATTGTTGTCTTGTTGAAATGACAGTGAAATTTTATGAAATCTATTTCTTTTAAACTTCATGAAACTTCTACTTAAATTTTACGTTTGACATGGTTTTCTAAAGATTAGATTATTTTTCTTTATCTATGTTTCAATATTTGTTACCGAAAGTTAATGCTACAACAAGTTTTAAGTATTATATTTATGGTGTAACACATGTATAGATGTTTGAGGATAGCTGACAACTAGTCGTGATTTGTTTGTTACCTATAACAAAAAATCGTTAATAGTTATGTCAATTCTATAGTATCGTGTCCTAATTTAAATTCAAAACATCACTCAAATATAAAATACTTCTTAATTTTATAATTTCAACATTTCTATTTAATCATTATTTAAACATAAAAATCAATATAATTTTTATAAACATAAAAAAAAAAAAAAACACAAAGCACGTTTTCAGGAGACGTTGGGTGGAATTTCCTAACAACAAAACACCCAACGTGTGAAAAAAAAAAAAAAAGTAAAAAGAACAAGAAAAATAATGCCCTCATGGTTCACAATAAATTCTTTTGTTTTTTAATAAATCAAAGAAACTCCTGATTGGTCAAATTTTCCACGTGATAACAACGCAACTAATATTAAAAAAATATTTATTGTGCGTAGGCCGCGCCTAATCACGCGGCTTCTTTATAAGTTAGGTTTTCCCTCTTTCCTTCATTCAATGCCCTCTTCAGTGTCCTTGCCTCGTCCGCTGTTATCTTCATCCTTGGCTCTTCGCAATCTCTCCTTTAAATCTCCCTCTTCGATCACGTTTTGCCGGCACAGATCTCTCTCGATCAATAGGTCCGTTTCCCTTTTTATAGCCCTCGTATTATGTCGATCATTTCGTTTTTGAGTTTTGAGGATATTTTCGCTGACCCCAATTCTTGTTGATGAATGATCAGGGATTCGTAACGGTCCCAGATGTGGCATGCACGTTGGTTTGTGGTGGCTAGCCGTTCTTCCTCTTTTAAGGAGTCTTGCGCGATCGGCTCAGGTCTGTGCCTTCTGCTGGAGGACGAGTCTGCTCACTATTCAGCGTATGGATCTGAACTCATTCCATGCTAATATGACCCTAGTGCCTTTTCTTGTAATCGCCATAAATCTCATCGTGGTGACTGGTTGTTTAGAAGATTTGTTTAAGTAATCGGGGAAGGCCTAATTTCTGGGGACTTGTCCTTGATTGGTTTGTTGTTTTGACCTTTGCCTTAACAGGTGTGCTTGCATGGCAGGTAGCTCGCGGGATCCTTTTTTTTTTTTTTTTGGTCTTGAATCTCCATTGTGCAGCTTTGGTTGGGTTTCTTTCCATTTTTCTCTATCTTTTTTTATACGCATTGATCGTGCGCCCCCACACGTTACCGTAAACTTCATAAAATTTTTCGATTAAAATTAAACGAAATTATGTGGCAAGTGAGAGGCCTGCGGCAATTGTGACAACAGCGAAAGTGGCGTAAATATGATGGTGTGGGTAATTCATATCACTTATCATAATTGGGTATCGCATAGGATCTCCTTCATAATGTCCTAATGCATAAACTTTTGAGGCCTGAAGCGAGAATTGTAACCTTTTAATATCGACATTGGAGGAGAGGACATTTTTGAGTTAAATATGTGTTGCTAGTGGCATAATTCCGGCTTCTTCTTTTTTTTTTCTTTTTTTCAAAAAGAAGCTGAAAACATTAGTTGATGTTCTATTCGGTGTTTTCTGAAGTGACGGGATTAAAATCACAAGTATGCCTGAGAAAAACATAAAATGAAAATGTTATTTTCACTAGCATTTTAGTTTATTTAGATTATTTTATTGCACAATTTATTGTCATGACTTATCCTCTCTAATATATCTCCTTACCAAACATTCATGTATTTCATGATTTTTGCATGTTCTCTTGTTTTTCTAATCTGAGTACTAATATTTGTTACTCAAAAGTTAATATCCCATTGATTTTCAGTCATTTTGATTCAAACAATTACGATCTTTATATTTGATCTTATTTTGTTAGATAGAGTTGAAAAATCTAATGTTAGCTGAAGCTCATTATCATATGCTAATTGTGATTAATTATATTATAACTTTTACATGCCTTTAGCTTCCGTTGCATGTGTGTGCTGCTATGCTGTGATTTTTTTTTACAATTGTTTCGCACGTTTCAACTAGTTAGTTCATTTTATTGTCATGTTATTTCGTTATCTTTTACCTTGGTTGTCTGCTAGAAGTTCTGGTATCACTCATTTTTATTTTAGTAAGGCTGGAACCGATTCCCCATCCCATTAGAAAGTTCACTCCATGATTATTTTGTTGTTTTAATTTTATTTCGTGTTTCTTCTTGTTAGTTGTTTATTTATTATAGATGTCTTTCATCCGTGAGTTCATTTTTGAAGCTCTTGTACTTTTGCTTGTAGTAAGCTGGACCCGCATCGCATTAGAAAGTTGGTATTTGATTAGTTAATGCATAAGGATACTAAGCCGAGGACTTTGGGGTCGGATTTTTTAGTTGCAACTTGAGCTCTTGTTATAAAGGTTTCTTCTTGTAATTGGCCTGGTTTCCATATTGCCTTTACTTTTTTTAAAGAGGATTTAATTTTTTGTAAACATATTATATGCATACACATATATGTTTATGAAAATTTCATACCCGTGTACTTGGGCTAAGCCTTTTCTTATTTATATACTATAATCGTTTTCCTACAAAAAATAAAAATAAAAATCATAGTTTGTTTTAGAAAACATTTAGTTACCGTTCACCAACTTCATTGCATTGTTTTATTTTGCATCAAAGTTCTACAATATATTAATTCTTTTTGGTCCTAATTAAATAAAAAGCATGCCACAAAAAACCCAAAAATGGAAATTGTGTTGTGGGTATTATTTGAGTATATATTTATTTATTTATTCTGCAATTAATTTTCATACAACTTATTGTCTCTGATATACCCTCTTATTAAACATTTACATATGTAGTGGTTTCTTCAAAGTTCACGTGTTTTTTTAAATCTATGTTTTATTAGTATTTGCTGCTCAAATTTAATATGCAGTCTTTCTTCATGCCCATTTTAGTTTAAACAAAAATGCTTATTATTTTTTCTCTTGGTAATTTTGATGAAGCTTGTCTCTTATTCACCGATCAGAAAAAGAAAGCTGACGAAGCTTGTGTAATTAGATAGCGTAAAAAATTATTTTGGTAGATGTTACTCATATGACGCAATTAGGGGTGTAACCGGTCCGGTTTTGGACAAAATTTAGGACCGAACCGGTATGTACCGGTTTTGTATTTTTCAAAACCGATTACGCTCCGATTACCCTCCTAAACCGGTACCTCTGGTTTTACCGGTTTCCGGTCCGGTCCGGTCCGGTTTTCCAATTTTTTTTAAATATAAAAAATATATAATAAAGTATTAATTCTTATTATAAAATGTTATTAATAATTTAATATATATATTATGCTTAAAGCATATAAGCAATTAAATTTTCATTTTTAAGATTAAACTTTTATTTTATAAATTATAACAACATTATCTTATATATAATTATATTAATAACATATCATCAAATAAATTACAAATGTTCATATTTAAGATTAACATTTTATGTTATTATTTATAAATTATAATATAAAATTTTTTCGTATATGATATATAATTATATATATTATATATAAAAATTTAACATATAATTATATATTATATATATAAATATTTTGTATAATATATAAAATTAATTTTTATATATATTTTTTTCAACCGGTCCAGTTCGGTCCGGTCCGGTCCCGAAAACTACGGAACCGGAACCGGACCGGAACCGGCAGAAGTCGGCCAATAAGGTGCTACTCACATCTCTATTACTATTACAATGGTTGTGTTGCTGAAATGACAGTGGCAATTTATGAAATCCATTTTTTAAAACTCCGTGGAACTTCCATGTACAATTTGTGAGGCGGTTGAAATGCAATTAGTTTGTTATGATGTGGGATGCTAGAGGTTTTGATCACAAAATTGTGAGAATTGTGGAAAGTGGCTTCATCTAGTATTTTTTGTGAGATTTATCTTCATGACTTATTCTCTCTAATATAATTTTTACATCTTAATATAACAACTTATTAAACTTTTTTTACGTGTGAAATGGCTTTCTCAAGTTCTATATTCTTGATCCAACACGTTTCTTGGAGCGTGTAACACCCCCTTCCCGTAGGCTAGGATTGTCACGTATTTTTCATAAAGATAAATCCTGCAAGAGATCCCAATTTCATAATTGAAAACATGAAATTCAGTAAGTAGAAAATGGTCTAATAACTAGTTGAAACATGCGATACAATTTTAAAAAATCACAACAAAGCAGCACACGCTACAGCAACTAAATGCATGTAAAAAATATAATCTAGGTCAAATAATAAGATCATTAATCACAATTAGCACCTGATAATGAGTTTCACCTAACATTGGGTTTTTCAACTCTATCTAATGACATAAGATTCAAATATAAAGATCCTAATTGTTTAAACCAAAATGACTGAAAACCAATGAGATATTAACTTTTGAATAACAAATATTAGTACATAGATTAGAAAAACAAGTGAACATGCAAAAACTATGAAATACATGAATGTTTGATAGTGAGATATATTAGAGAAGATAAGTCATGACAATAAATTGTGCAAAAAAAATACTATGTAATCTGAAATGCTAGTGAAAAGATGATTTCCATTTTATGCTTTTTCCAGGCATACTTGTGATTTTAATCTCGTCACTTCAGGAAACGCCGAATAAAACATCAACTAATGTTTTCAGCTTCTTTTTGAAAAAAAAAAACAAAAAATGAAGAAGCTGGAATTATGCCACTAGCAGCACATATATAACTCAAAAATGTCTCCTCCAATGTTGATGTTATGAGGTTACACTTCTCCCTTCATGCCTTAAAAGTTTATGCAATAGGATATGATGAAGGAGGTCCTATGTGATACCCCATCCTGATAAATGATAGGAATTACCCATTCCTTCATACTTACGCCACTACATTGTCGTCACATTTTCGACATAATTTCGTTTAATTTTAAATCAAAAATTTTATGAAGTTTACCGTAACATCATCGTCTATATCGTAATTCTGATGAAGAATGTGTGATTAGGTAGCGTAAATAGAATATTATGCTTGATGTCAGTCATGTGACCCAATGGCTCTAGGATTGATGTTCACGCCAGCTTTGTCCCAATTAGAAGTCGGCAAATAGGGTGGTATTAAATATTTGTTTGTTCCAATTCTCTTGTTCTATATTCTTAATCCAACAAGTTTCTTGGAGTGTCTGTGGGGGTCATAATAATGTGTTGACATAGACAAATGTGAGAGGGCGTTACATGTTTGGTCTGATGAGATGATTTGCGAGGTTTTACTTCTCCGTTCTTGCAAGTCCGGGATGGTAATCACAATATTCTCTAATTTTGACTCTATGCTTGAATATTGCTTTTAATTTTTATGGGGAAGATTCCACTGTGTTTTGAGAATGGGATTCGAAAAGTGTTTAACTATGCAGTTTGGTAAGATAAGCATAACTATTAGTTATAGAGAATAGTGCTTTCTTTTACCCTATTTGCGTCCTCCCTTCCAAATCTCACAAATCCTCTCATTTAATGGATGTTACAGTAACCTTCGCCCAATATGTCCGTTAAAGTAAAATCATAATTGAGGTCTTGCTGAAATGAAAGTGAAATTTTATGGAATATATTTTTTTAAACTCCGTGGAACTTCCACTTACATTTTGCGAGGTGGTTGACATGCAATTATTTTTTTAATATAACATCTATTTTTTATATATGAAATTTACTTATTCTCTCTAATATAACATCTTATAAAAATTTTACGTATTAAATGGGTTTCTCAAGCTGTGCTTATTTACATATCTATGTTTCAATATTTGTTATTGAATGTTAATATGCAGTCCATCCTCATAGCTATTGTAGTTTAAATAATCGTGCTTATTATTTTTCTCTATCGTAATTCTGATGAAGAATGTGTGATTTGGTAGCGTAAATAAAATATTATGCTAGATGTCAGTCATTTGACCCAATGGCTCTAGGATTAATGTTCACGCCAGCTTTGTCCCAATTAGAAGTCAGCAAATAGGGTGGTATTTAATATTTGTTTGTTCCAATTCTCCTGTTCTATATTCTTAATCCAACAAGTTTCTTGGAGTGTTTGTGGGGGTCGCAATAATGTGTTGACATAGACAGATGTGAGAGGGCGTTAGATATTTGGTTTGATGAGATGATTTGCGAGGTTTTACTTGTCTGTTCTTGCAAGCGTGGAATCGTAATCTCAATATTCTCTAATTTTGACTCTATGCTTGAATATTACTTTTAATTTTTATGGGGAAGACTCCACTGTGTTTTTAAAATGGGTTTAAAAAACTGTTTCACTATGTGTTTTGGTAAGATAAGCATGACTATTAGTTATAGAGAATATTGCTTTCTTTTACCCTATTTGTGTCGTCCCTACCAAATCTGACATATCCTCTCCTTTAGTGGATGTTACAGTAACCTTCACTCAATATGTCCGTTAAAAGTAAAAACATTTAGTGGCAAAAGAGAGGTATGTGACAGATTTGGGGACATCATATGGGAGCTAAGAGGAGGGTACATCTCTGTTGCTATTACAATTGTTATCTTGCTGAAATGAAATTGGAATTTTATGAAATCTTTTTTTTTAACCTCCGTGGAACTTCCACTTACATATTGCGAGGTGGTTGGCATGCGATTATTTTTTAAATATAACATCTTTTTCTTATTTATGAAATCTTCTTACTCTCTCTAATATAACATTTTTTAAAACTTTTACGTATGAAATGGTTTTCTCATTCTTCGCTTATTTTACATATCTATGTTTCAATGTTTGTTACTGAAAGTTAATATGTAGTCCATCCTCATGGCTATTTTAGTTTAAATAATCATGACTCTTATTTTTTGCCTATTTTTTTTTTCTCTATTGTAAATCTGATGAAAAATGTGTGATTAGGTAGCGTAAATAAAATATATATTATGCTAGATGTCAGTCATGTGACCCAATGGCTCTAGGATTGATGTTCACGTTCAGCTTTGTCCTAATTAGAAGTCGGCAAATAGGGTGGTATTTAATATTTAGTGGCAAAAGAGAGGTATGTGACAGATTTGGGGACATCATATGGGAGCTAAGAGGAGGGTACATCTTTGTTGCTATTACAATTGTTGTCTTGTTGAAATGACAGTGAAATTTTATGAAATCTATTTTTTTTAAACTCTGTGAAACTTCCACTTAGATTTTTCAAGGTGGTTGACATGCAATTAATTTTTTAATATAACATCTATTTCTTATATATGAAATCTACTTATTCTCTCTACTTATTTTTCTTATCTATGTTTCAATATTTGTTCCTTAATATGCAGTCCATCTTCGTGCTATTTTAGTTTAAACAGTAATGCTTGTTATTTCTTAGCTGTTGTAATTCTGATGAAGCTTGTGTAAGTTGATGGAAATTCTTTTCAAAATCAGTTTCCTAGTTGACAGCTCTTAACATCCACAATGGAGGAGAGGACGTGTTTGAGTTATAAGTGTGCTGCACGTGGCATAATTCCAGCATCTTTTTTTTCCCAAAAGAAACTTAAAACATTACGTGAAGTTTTATTGGGTGTTTTCTGAATTGACTCACAAGTATGGCTCGAAAAAACATAAAATGAAAATGATCTATTCACTAGCATTTTAGTTTAGTTGTTTTTTGCACAATTTATTTTCATAAATTATCTTCTCTAATATATCTCCTTACGAGACATTCATGTATTTCATGGTTTTTGCACGTTCACGTGTTACTGAAAAGGTAATATCCCATTGGTTTTCAGTCATTTTGGTTTAAGCAATTATGCTTTTTATATTTGAATCTTATGTTCTTAGAGTTGAAATATGCAATGTTAGGTGAAGCTCATGGCTCCTTACCAGGTGCTAATTGTGATGAATGATATTATTATTTCACCTATATTATAATTTTTACATGCATTTAGCTCCCGTAGCATGTGTGTGCTTCTATGTTGTCATTTTTTAAAAATTCTATCGCATGTTTCAACTTGTTAGTTCATTTTATTGTCGTCTGATTTCATTATCTTTTTCCTTGGTTGTCTGGTAGATGTTTTGGTATCAGTTGCTTTATCTATTTTAATATAGCTGGAACTAATTCTCCATCCCATTAGAAAGTTCACTCCATGATTTTTTTTTTATAAGTAATCAAAGTGTATTAATAAAAGAATAGGCAAAGCCATGTGTAGTACAAAGAATGCCCTAATTACGTTGGGACAATAGACACTCCATGATTATTTTGCCGTGTTAATTTTATTTCGTGTTTCATCTTGTTAGTTGTTTATTTATTATAGATGTCTTTCAACCATGAGTATTTTTGAAGCTCTTGTACTTTTGCTTGTTGTAAGCTGGACCCGCAACGCATTAAAAAGTTTAGTATTTGATCAGTTGATGCGTAATGACTTAAGCCGAGGACTTTGGGCTTGGATTTTTTATGTGTTGCAACTTGAGCTCTTGTTATAAAGGTTTGTTCTTGTAATTGGTTTGGTTCCCATATTGCCTTCACTTCAAGAGGATTCAATTTTTTGTAAACATATTATATACATACATATACATACATACATATATATATATATATATATGTATGTATGCTTATTAAAATTTCATAGTTTATTTTAGAAAACATTGAGGTCAGAGTAACAGCGTTGACTGACTTCATTTCATTGTTTTATTTTGCATTAAAGTTGTATAATATATTTTTTCTTTATGGTCCTGTTTGTGAAGTTAAGCTACGCATGAGGTTTTCTTACGTGTTTTATGTAGTGATGATAATTAAATAAAATGCATGCTCCCAAAAATGGAAATGGAAATTGTTTTTTGGGTATTATTTAAGTATATATTTATTTATTTATTGTGCAACTAATTTTCAAACAACTTATTCTCTCTGATATACCCCTCTTATTAAACATTTACATATTTAGTGGTTTCTTCAAAGTTCACTCTTTTTTTTGAATCTCTGATCTAGTACTTGTTACTCGAAGTTAATATGCAATCTTTCTTCATTCATGAGTTTATTTTTGAAGCTCTTGTACTTTTGCTTTTAGTAAGATGGACCGGTATCGCATTTGAAAGTTCAGTATTTGATCAGTTGATGCATTCCCATCTTGTCAATGCTCAGTGTAGGATTCCATCGAATGGTTTAACATAACTACCTACTTGGTAGAACTCACCATTGAAAATCGACTTACAAGGGAAGGGTGTTTAGGAGCTTATAAACCATAAATTAATAACATACTTAATTGATGTGAGTTCGTAACAGCTTATGAGGTGAAACCTTATGAGAGTAATGCGAAAGTCGTCGAGGTAATTATATCTACTTCTGGTATAGAATTTCTTGTATGTTACATCTTAAGATACATTTTGTATTTTTCGTGAGATTTATTCATGACTATTCTCTCTCATATAACATCATAGGAAACTTTTATATGTGAAGTTGTTTTCTCAAGATTCCCTTGTTTTTCTTATCAATGTTTCGACGTTTGTTAAAGTTAGCATGCAGTCCATCTTCATGGCTATCTTAGTTTAAAAAATCATGCCTATTATTTATTTTGATGAAGCATCTGTGAATAGATAGCGTAAAAAAAATATTATGCTAGATGTCAGTCACGTGACCCAATGGCTCTAGGATTGATGTTCACGCCCAGTTTTGTCCCAATTAGAAGTCGGCAAATAGGGTGATATTTAATATTTGTTTGTTCCAAATATCAAGTTCTATATTCTTGATCCAACAAGTTTCTTGGAGTGTCTGTGTGGGTCATAATAATATGTTGACATAACAGAGGTGGGAGGACGTTATCAGACAGATTTGAAGACTTCGTATGGGAGTTAAGAGGAGGGTACATCTCTGTTGCTATTACAATTGTTGCCTTGCTGAAATGACAGTGAAATTTTATGAAATCTATTTTTTTAAACTCCGTGGAACTTCCACTTACATTTTTCGACGTGGTTGACATTCAATTATTTATTTTAATAAAACATCTATTTTTTTTATAAAACTAATTGTTCTCTCTAATATGACATGTGAAAATTTTATGTTTGACATGGTTTTCTAAAGGTTGGATTATTTTTCTTATCTATGTTTCAATATTTGTTACTGAAAGTTAATACTACAACAAGTTTTAAGAATTATATTTATGGTGTAACACATGTATAGATGTCTCAGGATAGTTGACAACTAGTCGTGATTTGTTTATAGTTATGTTACCTATAACAAAAAATAGTTAATAGTTATGTCAATTATATAGTATCGTGTCCTAATTTAATTTCAAAACATCACTTAAATATCAAATATTTCTTTATAATTTCAACTTTTTATTTAATCATTATTTAAACACAAAAATCAATATAATTTTTATAAACATAAAAAAAAAAACAAAAAGCACATTTTCAGGAGACGTTGGGTGGAATTTCCTAACAACAAAACACCCAACGTGTGAAAAAAAAAAGTAAAAAGAAGAAGAAAAATAAAGCACTCACGGTTCACAATAAATTCTTTTTGTTTTTTAATAAATCAAAGAAACTCCTGATTGGTCAAACTTTCCACGTGATAACAACGCAACTAATATTAAAAAAATATTTATTGTTCGTAGGCCACGCCTAATCACGCGGCTTCTTTATAAGTTAGATTTCCCCTCTTTCCTTCATTCAATGCCCTCGCCTCATCCGGTGTTCTCTTCATCCTTGGCTCTTTGCAATCTCTCCTTTAAATCTCCCTCTTCGATCACATTTTGCCGGCACAGATCTCTCTCGATCAATAGGTCCGTTTCCCTTTTTATAGCCCTCGTATTATGTCGATCATTTCGTTTTTGAGTTTTGAGGAGATTTTCGCTGACCCCAATTCTTGTTGTGAATGATCAGGGATTCGTAACGGTCCCAGATGTGGCATGCACGTTGGTTTGTGGTGGCTAGCCGTCCTTCCTCTTTTAAGGAGTTGCGCGATCGGCTCAGGTCTGTGCCTTCTGCTGGAGGACGAGTCTGCTCACTATTCAGCGTAAGGATCTGAATTCATTCTATGCTAATATGACCCTAGTGCCTTTTCTTCTAATCGCCATAAATCTCATCGTGGTGACTGGTTGTTTAGAAGATTTGTTTAAGTAATCGGGGAAGGCCTAATTTCAAGGGACTTGTCCTTGATTGGTTTGTTATTTTGACCTTCGCCTTAACAGGTGTGCTTGCATGGCAGGTAGCTCGCGGGATCCTTTTTTTTTGGTCTTGAATCTCCATTGTGCAGCTTTGGTTGGGTTTCTTTCCATTTTTCTCTATCTTTTTTTATATGCGTTGATCGTGCGCCCCCACACATGTTACCGTAAACTTCATAAAAATTTTCGATTAAAATTAAACGAAATTATGTGGCAAGTGAGAGGCCTGCAGCAATTGTGACGACAGCGAAAGTGGCGTAAATATGATGGTGTGGGTAATTCATATCACTTATCATAATTGGGTATCACATAGGATCTCCTTCATAATGTCCTAATGCATAAACTTTTGAGGCCTGAAGCTAGAATTGTAACCTCTTAACTTCGACATTGGAGGAGAGGACATTTTTGAGTTAAATATGTGTTGCTAGTGGCATAATTCCAGCTTCTTCTTCTTCTTCTTTTTTTTTTTTTTTTTTCAAAAAGAAGTTGAAAACATTAGTTGATGTTCTATTCGGTGTTTTCTGAAGTGACGGGATTAAAATCACAAGTATGCATGGGAAAAGCATAAAATGAAAATGTTATTTTCACTAGCATTTTAGTTTATATAGATTATTTTATTGCACAATTATTGTCATGACTTATCCTCTCTAATATATCTCCTTACCAAACATTCATGTATTTCATGGTTTTTGCATGTTCACTTGTTTTTCTAATCTGAGTACTAATATTTGTTACTCAAAAGTTAATATCCCATTGATTTTCAGTCATTTTGATTCAAACAATTACGATCTTTATATTTGATCTTAGTTTGTTAGATAGAGTTGAAAAATCCAATGTTAGCTGAAGCTCATTATCATGTGCTAATTGTGATTAATTATATTAGAACTTTTACATGCCTTTAGCTTCCGTAGCATGTGTGCTGCTATGCTGTGATTTTTTTTTACAATTGTTTCGCACGTTTCAACTAGTTAGTTCATTTTATTGTCATGTTATTTCGTTATCTTTTACCCTGGTTGTTTGGTAGAAGTTCTGGTATCACTCGTTTTTATTTTTTATTTTTATTTTAGTAAGGCTGGAACCGATTCCCCATCCCATTAGAAAGTTCACTCCGTGATTATTTTGTTGTTTTAATTTTATTTCGTGTTTCTTCTTGTTAGTTGTTTATTTATTATAGATGTCATTCATCCGTGAGTTCATTTTTGAAGCTCTTGTACTTTTTCTTTTAGTAAGCTGGACCCGCATCGCATTAGAAAGTTCGGTATTTGATTAGTTAATGCATAAGGATACTAAGCAGAGGACTTTGGGGTCGGATTGTTTATGTGTTGCGACTTGAGCTCTTGTTATAAAGGTTTCTTCTTGTAATTGGTCTGGTTCCCATATTGCCTTTACTTTTTTTTAAAGAGGATTCAATTTTTTGTAAACATATTATATGCATACACATATATGTTTATGAAAATTTCATACCTGTGTACTTGGGCTAAGCCTTTAATTATTACATACTGAAATCGTTTTCCTACAAAAAAAAAAAAAAAAATCATAGTTTGTTTTAGAAAACATTGTGTTGTGGGTATTATTCGAGTATATATTTATTGTGTTGTGGGTATTATTCGAGTATATATTTATTTTTTTATTTTGCAATTAATTTTCATACAACTTATTATCTCTGATATACTGCAGCACACACATGCTACAGCAGCTAAATGCATGTAAAAAATCTAATCTAGGTCAAATAATAAGATCATTAATCACAATTAGCACCTGATAATGAGCTTCACCTAACATTGGGTTTTTCAACTCTATCTAATAACATAAGATTCAAATATAAAAATCCTAATTGTTTAAACCAAAATGACTGAAAACCAATGGGATAGTAACTTTTGAGTAACAAATATTAGTACATAGATTAGAAAAACAAGTGAACATGCAATTAATGGAATCTACTTACATTTTGCGAGGTGGTTGACATGCAATTATTTTTTTAATATAACATCTATTTCTTATATATGGAATCTACTTATTCTCTCTAATATAACATCTTATAAAAATTTTACGTATGAAATGGTTTTCTTACGCTTTGCTTATTTTACGTATCTATGTTTCAATATTTGTTACTGAATGTTAATTGCCTCATGGCTATTTTAGTTTAAATAATCATGCCTATTATTTTTTCTGTATCGTAATTCTGATGAAGAATGTGTGATTAGGTAGTATAAATTAAATATTACGCTAGATGTCAAGCATGTGACCCAATGGCTCTAGGATTGATGTTCATGCCCAGCTTTGTCCCAATTAGAAGTCTGCAAATAGGGTGGTATTTAATATTTGTTTGTTCCAATTCTCTTGTTCTATATTCCTGATCTAACAAGTTTCTTGGAGTGTCTGCGGGGGTCATAATAATGTGTTGACATAGAAAGCTGTGAGAGGGCGTTAGATATTTGGTTAGATGAGGTGATTTGCGAGGTTTTACTTGTCCGTTCTTGCAAGCGTGGGGTTGTAATCTCAATATTCTCTAATTTTGACTCTATACTTGAATATCACTTTTAATTTTTATGGGGAAGACTCCACTGTGTTTTTAAAATGGGTTTCAAAAAATATTTCACTATGCGTTTTGGTAAGATAAGCATGACTGTTAGTGATAGAGAATATCGCTTTCTTGTACCCTATTTGTGTCGTCCCTACCAAATCTGACAAATCCTCTCCTTTAATGGATGTTACAGTAACCTTCACCCAATATGTCCGTTAAAGTAAAAATATTTAGTGGCAAAAGAGAGGTTTGTGACAGATTTAGAGACATCATATGGGATCTAAGAGGAGTGTACATCTTTGTTGCTATTACAATTGTTGTCTTGCCGGAATGAAAGTGGAATTTTATGAAATCTATTTTTTTAAACTCCGTGGGACTTCCACTTACATTTTGCGAGGTGGTTGACATGCAATTTTTTTTTAAATATAACATCTATTTCTTATATATGAACTCTACTTATTCTCTCTAATATAACATCTTATAAAAAAATTTTGTATGAAATGGTTTTTTCAAGCTTCGCTTATTTTACATATCTATGTTTCAATATTTGTTACTGAATGTTAATATACAGTCCATCATCATGGCTATTTTAGTTTAAATAATTGTCTTCCCCATAAAAATTAAAAGTGATAGAGAATAGCGCTTTCTTTTACCCTATTTGTGTCGTCCCTACCAAATCTGACAAATCCTCTCCTTTAATGGATATTACAGTAACCTTCACCCAATATGTCCGTTAAAGTAAAAACATTTAGTGGCAAAAGAGATGTATGTGACAGATTTGGGGACATCATGTGGGAGCTAAGAGGTGGGTACATCTATGTTGCTATTACAATTGTTGTCTTGCTGAAATAAAAGTGGAGTTTTATGAAAGAGAAATGATTCTTGCAGTCGTGAGTGTGCAAGCACCGTGCAGTACCTTTGAAAAAAGTGAATAAATATGAGACTCACATGAAAAGAAATTAATTTTTTAATAGTGGACCTTACTCTTTTTCAAAGTGACTACAAGGTGTTTGTACATTCCACGACTGTATGTAGCATTACTCTTTATGAAATATATTTTTTTAAACTCCGTAAAACTTCCACTTACATATTGCGAGGTGGTTGACATGCGATTATTTCTTAAATATAACATCTATTTCTTATTTATGAAATCTACTTATTCTCTCTAATATAACATTTTGAAAAAAAATTTGGTATGAAATGGTTTTCTCAAGCTTCGTTTATTTTACATATCTATGTTTCAATATTTGTTACCGAAAGTTAATATGCGGTCCATCCTCATGACTATTTTAGTTTAAATAATCATGCCTATTATGTCTTCTATATTGTAATTCTGATGTAGAATGTGTGATTAGGTAGCGTAAATAGATTATTATGCTTGATGTCAGTTATGTGACCCAATGGCTCTAGGATTGATGTTCATGCCCAGCTTTGTCCCAATTAGAAGTCGGCAAATAGGGTGGTATTTAATATTTGTTTGTTCCAATTCTCTTGTTCTATATTCTTAATCCAACAAGTTTCTTGGAGTGTCTATGGGGTCATAATAATGTGTTGACATAGACAGATGTGAGAGGGCGTTAGATATTTGGTTAGATGAGATGATTTGCGAGGTTTTACTTGTCCGTTCTTGCAAGCGTGGGATCGTAATCTCAATATTCTCTAATTTTGACTCTATACTTGAATATCACTTTTAATTTTTATGGGGAAGACTCCACTGTGTTTTTAAAATGGGTTTCAAAAAATGTTTCACTATGCGTTTTGATAAGATAAGCATGACTGTTAGTGATAGAGAATATCGCTTTCTTGTACCCTATTTGTGTCGTCCCTACCAAATCTGACAAATCCTCTCCTTTAATGGATGTTACAGTAACCTTCACCCAATATGTCCGTTAAAGTAAAAACATTTAGTGGCAAAAGAGAGGTTTGTGACAGATTTAGAGACATCATATGGGATCTAAGAGGAGTGTACATCTCTATTGCTATTACAATTGTTGTGTTGCTGGAATGAAAGTGGAATTTTATGAAATCTATTTTTTTAAACTCTATGAAACTTCCACTTACATATTGCGAGGTGGTTGACATGCGATTATTATTTAAATATAACATCTATTTCTTATTTATGACATCTACTTATTCTCTCTAATTTAACATTTTGAAAAAAAAAATTGGTATGAAATGGTTTTCTCAAGCTTCGTTTATTTTACATATCTATGTTTCAATATTTGTTACCGAAAGTTAATATGCGGTACATCCTCATGGCTATTTTAGTTTAAATAATCATGCCTATTATGTCTTCTATATCGTAATTCTGATGAAGAATGTGTGATTAGGTAACGTAAATAGAATATTATGATTGATGTCAGTCATGTGACCCAATGGCTCTAGGATTGATGTTCACGCCATCTTTGTCCCAATTAGAAGTCGGCAAATAGGGTGGTATTAAATATTTGTTTGTTCCAATTCTCTTGTTCTATATTCTTAATCCAACAAGTTTCTTGGAGTGTCTGTGGGGGTCATAATAATGTGTTGACATAGACAAATGTGAGACGGCGTTAAATATTTGGTTTGATGAGATGATTTGCGAGGTTTTACTTCTCCGTTCTTGCAAGTTTGGGCTGGTAATCACAATATTCTCTAATTTTGATTCCATGCTTGAATATCGCTTTTAATTTTTATGGGGAAGGTTCCACTATGTTTTTAAAATGAGATTGGAAAAGTGTTTAACTATGCAGTTTGGTAAGATAAGCATATTCTTAAGTTTCTTGGAGTGTTTGTGGGGGACGTAATAATGTGTTGACATAGACAGATGTGAGAGGGCGTTAGATATTTGGTTTGATGAGATGATTTGCGAGGTTTTACTTGTCCGTTCTTGCAAGCGTGGAATCGTAATCTCAATATTCTCTAATTTTGACTCTATGCTTGAATATCACTTTTTATTTTTATGGGGAAGACTCTACTGTGTTTTTAAAATGGGTTTCAAAAAATGTTTCATGATGTGTTTTGGTAAGATAAGCATGACTATTAGTTATAGAGAATATTGCTTTCTTTGACCCTATTTGTGTCGTCCCTACCAAATCTGACAAATTCTCTCCTTTAGTGGATGTTACAGTAACCTTCACCCAATATGTCCGTTAAAGTAAAAACATTTGTGGCAAAAGAGAGGTATGTGACAGATTTGGGGACATCATATGGGAGCTAAGCGGTGGGTACATCTCTGTTGCTATTACAATTGTTGTCTTGCTGAAATGAAAGTGAAATTTTATGAAATCTTTTTTTTTAACCTCCGTGGAATTTCCACTTACATATTGCGAGGTGGTTGACATGCGATTATTTTTTAAATATAACATCTTTTTCTTATTTATGAAATCTTCTTATTCTCTCTAATATAACATTTTTTAAAAATTTTACGTATGAAATGGTTTTCTCATGCTTCGCTTATTTTACATATATATGTTTCAATGTTTGTTACTGAAAGTTAATATGTAGTCCATCCTCATGGCTATTTTAGTTTAAATAATCATGACTATTATTTTTTGACTCTATGCTCGAATATCACTTTTAATTTGTATGAGGAAAATTCTATTGTGTTTTTTAAATGGGTTTCAAAAATGTTTCACTATGCGATTTGGTAAGGTAAGCATGACTTTTAGTTATAGACAATAGCCATTTCTTTTACCCTATTTGTGTGGTCCCTCCCAAATCTCACAAATCCTCTCCTTTAATGGATGTTACAGTAACCTTCACCCAATACGTCTGATAAAGTAAAAACATTTAGTGGCAAAAGTGAGGTATGTGACAGATTTGGGGACATCATATGGGAGCTAAGAGGAGGGTACATCTATGTTGCTATTACAATTGTTGTCTTGCTGAAATGAAAGTGAAATTTTATGAAATCTTTTTTTTTACCTCCGTTGAACTTCCACTTACATATTGCGAGGTGGTTGACATGCGATTATTTTTTAAATATAACATCTTTTTCTTATTTATGAAATCTTCTTATTCTCTCTAATATAACATTTTTTTAAAAATTTTACGTATGAAATGGTTTTCTCATGCTTCGCTTATTTTACATATCTATGTTTCAATGTTTGTTACTGAAAGTTAATATGTAGTCCATCCTCATGGCTATTTTAGTTTAAATAATCATGACTATTATTTTTTGACTCTATGCTCAGATATCACTTTTAATTTGTATGAGGAAAATTCTAGTGTTTTTTAAATGGGTTTCAAAATTGTTTCACTATGCGATTTGGTAAGGTAAGCATGACTTTTAGTTATAGACAATAGCCATTTCTTTTACCCTATTTGTGTGGTCCCTCCCAAATCTCACAAATCCTCTCATTTAATGGATGTTACGGGAACCTTCACCCAATATATCAGTTAAAGTAAAAACATTTAGTGGCAAAAGAGAGGCATGTGACAGATTTGGAGACATCATATGGGAGTTAAGAGGAGGGTACATCTCTGTTGCTATTACAATTGTTGCCTTGCTGAAATGACCGTGGAATTTTATGAAATCAATTTTTTAAACTCCATGGTACTTCCACTTACATTTGGGAGGTGGTTGGCATGCAATTATTATTTTTATATAACATCTTTTTTTTTTTTATGAAACTACTTCTTCTCTCTAATATAACATGTTATGAAAATTTTACGTTTTAAATGGTTATTTCAAGGTTGATTATTTTTCTTATCTATGTTTCAATACTTGTTACTGAACGTTAATATGCAGTCCATCTTAATGGCGATCTTTGTTTAAAAAATAATGCTTATTATTTCTTCCCTGTCGTAATTCTGATGAAGCTTGTGTAAGTGGATGGTAATTCTTTCGGAAATCAATTTCCATGCTGACAGCTCTTAAATCATTTCGCGTTTATTCTTGATATATAGTTGTTTATTTATTATAGATGTCTTCCATCCATGAGTTCATTTTTGAAGCTCTTGTACTTTTGCTTGTAGTAAGCTGGACCCGCATCGCATTAGAAAGTTCAGTATTTTATTAGTTGATGCATTAGAAAATTTATTTGCCTGTCACTTCTAATTTGTGTGTGGAAGATTGTACTGAGCGTTTAAAATGGTTTTTACAAAAAGTGAACCATCAATTTTGGTAAGCTAGGTGTTGGTAGAGTTACAAAGAATAGCCATTTCTTTTACCCTCTTGCTGTGTGGACACATTTGTCACTGATCGTCTCGGGTGCTCATTTTGTATGGGCTCTTAATTTAATGTTTCTATTCAGTTGATTAGGTTGATGACAAGAACTTATTGAATTCATTTGTTTCTTACAGTGCCAATTTCAAATTCTTTGTTATTAAGGTTGTGTTTGGTTGTTAAACCAAACTCAACTCATCTCAGACCAATCATTGATGAGACCCACTACTTTTTCAACATTTGATAAAAAAGTTAAACTCATTTCAACAAACTTCATACATTTTAACATAAGAAGTTAAACCCATTTCAACCTAAAAAAGTTGCCTATTTTTAGTAAAATTATTATTTACTGAATAATAATAAAAAAAAAGATTCCAGTGCAATATGAATTAATATTAAAGAATAGATATTACCCCTCCCTTTCCCCTTACAAACAGATTGAAATGATTGAAGTTTTGCTATTTGGATTTGTCTTAGGTCTAATTCCGATTGTATTGGCTGGATTATTTGGACTGCATATTTACAATATAGACGATGATGTTACGGTAAACTTCATAAAATTTTTGATTTAAAATTAAAAGAAATTATGTGGAAAATGTGACGACAATGAAGTGGCGTAAGTATGAAGGAGTGGGTAATTCCCATTTATCAGGATGGGGTATCACATAGGACCTCATTCATCATATCATATTGCATAAACTTTTAAGGCCTGAAGGGAGAAGTGTAACCTCTTAAAATCAACATTGGAGGAGACGACATTTTGAGTTATCTATGTGCTGCTAGTGGCATAATTCCAGCTTCTTTTTTTTTTCAAAAAGAAGCTGAAAACATTTGTTGATGTTTTATTCGGCGTTTCCTGAAGTGACGAGATTAAAATCATAAGTATGCCTGGAAAAAGCATAAAATGGAAATCATCTTTTCACTAGCATTTTAGATTACATAGTATTTTTTTGCACAATTTATTGTCATGACTTATCTTCTCTAATATATCTCACTACCAAACATTCATGTATTTCATGGTTTTTGCATGTTCACTTGTTTCTCTAATCTAGGTACTAATATTTGTTACTCAAAAGTTAATATCCCATTGATTTTCAGTCATTTTGGTTTAAACAATTAGGATCTTTATATTTGAATCTTATGTTATTAGATAGAATTGAAAAACTCAATGTTAGGTAAAGCTCATTATCAGGTGCTAATTGTGATTAATGATCTTATTATTTGACCTAGATTTTAATTTTTACATGCATTTTGTTGCTGTAGCATGTGTTTGTGCTGCTATGCACTCATAAAAAAAAAAAAAAAAGCATGTGTGTGCTGCTATGTTGTGGTTTTTTAAAATTGTATCGCACGTTTCAACTAGTTAGTTGATTTTATTGTCTTCTGATTTGTTTTCTTTTACCTTGGTTGTCTGCTAGAAGTTCTGGTATCACTTGTTTTTTTTTTTTCCTTATTTTAGTAAAGCTGGAACCAGTTCGCCATCCCATTAGAAAGGTCACTACATGATTATTTTGTTTTAATTTTATATCGCGTTTCAATATTTGTTACTGAATGTTAATATGTAGTCCATCCTCATGGCTATTTTAGTTTAAATGATCATGCCTATTATTTTTTCTCTCTCATAATTTTGATGAAGAATGTGTGATTAGGTAGTATAAATAAAATATTACGCTAGATGTCAGTCATGTGACCCAATGGCTCTAGGATTGATGTTCACGCACAGCTTTGTCCCAATTAGAAGTCGGCAAATAGGGTGGTATTTAATATTTGTTTGTTCCAGTTCTCTTGTTCTATATTCTTGATCCAACAAGTTTCTTGAAGTGTCAGTGAGGGTCATAATAATGTGTTGACATAGACAGATGTGAGAGGGCATTAGATATTTGGTTAGATGAGGTGATTTGCAAGGTTTTACTTGTCCGTTCTTGCAAGCGTGGGATCCTAATCTCAATATTCTCTAATTTTGACTCTAAGCTTGAATATCACTTTTAATTTTTATGGGGAAGACTCCACTGTATTTTTAAAATGGGTTTCAAAAAGTGTTTCTCTATGCAGTTTGGTAAGATAAGCATGATTATTAGTTATAGAGAATAGCGCTTTCTTTTACCCTATTTGTGTCGTCCCTACCAAATCTGACAAATCCTCTCCTTTAATGGATGTTAAAGTAACCTTCACCCAATATGTCCATTAAAGTAAAAACATTTTGTGGTAAAAGAGAGGTATGAGACAGATTTGGGGACATCATATGGGAGCTAAGAGGTGGGTACATTGCTATTACAATTGTTGTCTTGCTGAAATGAAAGTGGAATTTTATGAAATCTATTTTTTTAACCTCCGTGGAACTTCCACTTACATATTGCGAGGTGGTTGACATGCGATTATTTTTTAAATATAACATCTATTTCTTATTTTTGAAATCTTCTTATTCTCTCTAATATAACATTTTGTAAAAATTTTGCGTATGAAATGGTTTTCTCATCCTTCGCTTATTTAAGATATCTATGTTTCAATATTTGTTACCGAAAGTTAATATGCAGTCCATCCTCATGGCTATTTTAGTTTAAATAGTCATGACTATTATTTTTTGCCTATTTTTTTTTTCTATTGTAGTTCTAATGAAGAATGTGTGATTAGGTAGCGTAAATAAAATATTATGCTAGATGTCAGCCATGTGACCCAATGGCTCTAAGATTGATGTTCACGTTCAACTTTGTCCTAATTAGAAATCGGTAAATAGGGTGGTATTTAATATTTGTTTGTTCCAATTCTCTTGTTCTATATTCTTGATCCAACAAGTTTCTTAGAGTGTCTGTGGGGTCATAATAAGGTGTTGACATTGACAGATGTGAGAGGGTGTTTCATATTTGGTTAGATGAGATCATTTGCGAGGTTTTACTTGTCCGTTCTTGCAAGGGTGGGATCGTAATCACAAATTCTCTAATTTTGACTCTATGCTTGAATATCACTTTTAATTTTTATGGGGAAGACTCCACTGTGTTTTTAAAATGGGTTTTGAAAAGTGTTTCACTATGCGTTTTGGTAAGATAAGCATGACTATTAGTTATAGAGAATAGCACTTTCTTTTACCATATTTGTGTCGTCCCTACCAAATCTGAAAAATCCTCTCCTTTAACGGATGTTACAGTAACCTTCACCCAATGTGTTCGTTAATGTATAAACATTTAATGGCAAAAGAGAGGTTTGTGACAGATTTGGGGACATCATATGGGAGCTAAGAGGAGGGTACATCTCTGTTGCTATTACAATTGTTGTCTTGTTGAAATGACAGTGAAATTTTATGAAATCTATTTCTTTTAAACTCCGTGAAACTTCCACTTAAATTTTACGTTTGACATGGTTTTCTAAAGATTGGATTATTTTTCTTTATCTATGTTTCAATATTTGTTACCGAAAGTTAATGCTACAACAAGTTTTAAGTATTATATTTATGGTGTAACACATGTATAGATGTCTGAGGATAGCTGACAACTAATCGTGATTTGTTTATAGTTATGTTATCTATAACAAAAAAATCGTTAATACAAAGCATGTTCTCTCTAATATATCATGCTATGAAAATTTTACGTTTGAAATGGTTTTCTCAAGGTTGATTATTTTTCTTATCTATGTTTCAATATTTGTTACTGAACGTTAATATGCAGTCCATCTTAATGGCCATCTTAGTTTAAACAATAATGCTTATTATTTCTTCCCTGTCGTAATTCTGATGAAGCTTGTGTAAGTGGATGGTAATTCTTTCGGAAATCAATTTCCATGCGGACAGCTCTTAAATCATTTCGCGTTTATTCTTGATAGTTGTTTATTTTTTATATATGTCTTTCATCCATGAGTTCATTTTTGAAGCTCTTGTACTTTTGCTTGTAGTAAGCTGGACCCGCATCCCATTAGAAAGTTTAGTATTTTATCAGTTGATGCATTAGAAAATTTATTTGCCTATCACTTCTAATTTGTGTGTGGAAGATTGTACTGAGCGTTTAAAATGGTTTTTACAAAAAGTGAACCATCAATTTTGGTAAGCTAGGTGTTGGTAGAGTTACAAAGAATAGCCATTTCTTTTACCCTATTGCTGTGTGGACACATTTGTCACTGATCGTCTCGGGTGGTCATTTTGTATGGGCTCTTAGTTTAATGTTTCTATTCAGTTGATGTTGTTGATGACATGAACTTATTGAATCCATCATTTGTTTCTTACTGTGCCAATTTCAAATTCTTTGTTATTAAGGTTGTGTTTGGTTGTTAAACCAAACTCAACTCATCTTAGACCAATCATTGATGGGACTCACTACTTTTTCAACTTTTGATAAAAAAGTTCAACTCATTTCAACTCATTTCAACCTACTTCATACATTTTAACATAAGAAGTTAAACCCATTTCAACCTAAAAAAGTTGCCTATTTTTAGTAACATTATTATTTACTGAATAAATAAAAAAAAAATTCCAGTGCAATATGAATTAATATTAAAGAATAGATATTACCCCGCCCTTTCTCCTTACAAACAAATTGAAATGATTGAAGTTTTGCTATTTGGATTTGTCTTAGGTCTAATTCCGATTGTATTGGCTGGATTATTTGGACTGCATATTTACAATATAGACGATGATGTTACGGTAAACTTCATAAAATTTTTTATTTAAAATTAAAAGAAATTATGTGGAAAATGCGACGACAATGAAGTGGCGTAAGTATGAAGAAGTGGGTAATTCCTATCATTTATCAGGATGGGGTATCGCTTAGGGCCTCCTTCATCATATCCTATTGCATAAACTTTTAAGGCCTGAAGGGAGAAGTGTAACCTCTTAACATCAACATTGGAGGAGACGACATTTTTTAGTTATATATGTGCTGCTGGTGGCATAATTCCAGCTTCTTCATCTTCTTTTTTTATTATTTTTTTCAAAAAGAAGCTGAAAACATTAGTTGATGTTTTATTCGGTGTTTCTGAAGTGACGAGATTAAAATCACATCACAAGTATGCCTGGAAAAAACATAAAATGGAAATCATCTTTTCACTAGCATTTTAGTTTACATAGTATTTTTCTGCACAATTTATTGTCATGACTTATCTTCTCTAATATATCTCACTACCAAACATTCATGTATTTCATGGTTTTTGCATGTTCACTTGTTTTTCTAATCTATGTACTAATATTTGTTATTCAAAAGTTACTATCCCATTGGTTTTCAGTCATTTTGGTTTAAACAATTAGGATCTTTATATTTGAATCTTATGTTATTAGATAGAGTTGAAAAACTCAATGTTAGGTGAAGCTCATTATCAGGTGCTAATTGTGATTATTGATTAATGATCTTATTATTTGACCTAGATTATACTTTTTACATGCATTTAGCTGCTGTAGCATGTGTGTGTGTTGCTATGCACTTACATAAAAAAAAGCATGTGTGTGCTGCTATGTAGTGATTTTTTAAATTGTATCACACGTTTCAACAAGTTAGTTGATTTTATTGTCTTCTAATTTATATGTAGTGATTTTATTGTAATCCCTAACTTTATGTAATCCCTAATTTCTAATGGTGTGTGTTTTGTTGTAAAATTTTTTGGATTTTTGGCTTTGATTTTCCACTGTCTGCACAAACCAAATTCTGGGTGGCTTTGATTTTTTGGATTTTTGGCTTTGATTTTTGGGATGATGTCTTTTGAATGGCACTTTCGAAGATGGAGATTGAGAGAGCAGAGAGAGAGGGAGCATGTGTTGTTTCTCCTTCGACAGAGAAAGTGATAAAGCAGAGAGAGGGGAGGGGAGAATCGAGAGGCAAATAGAAAGAGAAATCTGTTGTTTACGCGGGGTAATCTTTGTTCATGTGCCCCTTACGTGTCAGCACGTTATTAGCCTTCGTTACTCTCAGTTTGTAGGTGTCACCAGTCTGAAGTTATTCTCATAATCACACAAATTTTCACTTACCAAAATTGCCATATTTTAAATGTCCATAACTACAGAAACGAAATCTATTAACTATTAAGGGTTCCAACTTCAAAGTCATTAGAAGCCTAGCCAAACAAACTCATTAGTGCTTGTTTCATTCCAGACATATTACTACAAGCAGACTATGATTTTTCCTTTCAGTAATGGCATAAACAAGTAGACTCAGATTCTCAAACACATGCAGTTACAGACATAGCACATCACTACCCATTTCAAGTCGGTTCACTTAGTCATGAAATTTAAGAATAAAACAAACCCAAATCGAAATAAAATGCAGAGAACAAACCTTGGGTTCTTGACATCGACGACGGAGCAAAAAAGTGATGAAGACGACGGCCACAAAGAAACAGAACTTCGATCGGTAGAGGAAGAGTAACAGGAGGCTAGAGTTTCGGCCCGAGAGGGACGGGGGTTGGGGATTTTAACCCCCAGTGTCAAAACCGTTTTAACACTAGGGTTGTTTTTAAAAAAACCTGGGTTTAGCGATACCCAACCCGGGTGTACCCGAGTTTTCCTATGCGGGTGCCAGCCCGGGTTTATTCCTAGCTGGAGCCCATTTACGAAACATTTACGAATCTAATGGTTGCTTCAAAGTTCACTTGTTTTTCTTCACTGTTTTAATGTTTGTTACTTACTGTTTCTTTTTGTTAGTTAATATTATTGAGAAGTCTTACATGGCTTAGGAACAAACTCATCATGTGCTTTATAATGAGTTATCTCACTCCTCCTATCAGACCTTTTATGGGGAGAAATGAGTGTTTCTATATGGTATCAGAGCATGTTAACATATGACTGATGATGGGCTCATGCGACCTACCCACGATGATGGTTCTGGAAACACCATACCACACGTGAGGGGGCGTATTGAGAAGTCCCACATGGCTTAGGAACAAACTCATCCTGGACTTTATAAGGAGTTACTCACTCCTCCTATCAGGCCTTTTATGGGAAGAAATAGGTATCTCTATAGATATGTAGTCCGTCTTCATGACTATTTTTGTTCAAACAATATTGCACATATATGTTTTCTGGTTTTGAGTCAAAATCTTGTGTCAGCAACCCTAAAGTCATCAAGAAATTATTATAATATAGGCTCTCTTCTATAATATCCTATTGCATAAACTTTAAGATCCAAATGGGGAAGTGTAAAGTCTTGTTTCGGCATTGGAGTAGAGCAGTCGAGTTCTACGGGTGCTTTTGTGGCATAATTCCTAGTTTTGGTTGGACTTAAACATCACTTGATGTTTTATTTGGTTTTTTCTGTAGTGACAGGATAAAATCAAAAGTATGTATGAGAAAACCATAAAATAAAAATTAACCCCTAGAGTTGCTTCAAGCGGTAAGAATCTTGGTTTTGGTAGTATACTCCCTATAGGTTTGATGTTTGAACTATTGGGTACAAACAACTTTTCGGGCCATCGGATTTAGACAATTTTTTCTTAAATTACTCGAAGTGTACTTGGGGTAAACTCCTTGCCAAGGAACTATATATATTTACTCTTGGGATGGTCAAGACTTTGTTACGGACACCATAAAAAAACATAAAATAAAAGTCTTTTGACTAGTATTTTAGTTCAGTATTTATTGCACAATTTGTTTTCTTTTGATTTATCATCTTTAATATATCGTTGCTATTTTGAGTTTAGCAACACTTTTTTTCTAGCTCACTTGTTTTTCTTAATATTTGTTAGCTTTGAGTTAATCGCCAGTTAATCTTCATAACCATTTTATTTGAACAATCCGACAATTATATTCGAAATACTACTTTTACCATGAGATATCTAACGATGTCCTTTACTATGAATTCTTCAACATTGATGTTAACTATGGTTCTATCGGTTCTCGTATGGTAATTCCGAAGTTTATGTAATTTGATAGTGTTGGAAATTCTTGTGTAGATGTCAGTCAGTACGACTCATGTTTGTTTCGATTTTCGTGTTCAATATTCGAGATCCAACAAGTTGTTTGTAGTTGGAATTTTTGTTCATTTTAATCCGGAGTGATGTCTATAAATGATACATATGTTGGAACCTTCAAGTTTGTGTCACCTGATAGAGTCAAAGTTACTGATCATTGCGGCCCATCACACAAATATGTTAGAGAAATAATACTTGCAGTCGTGAGTGTGCAAGTGTCGTGCAGTCGTTTTAAAAAAAGTGAATAAATATGGAACTCACGTGAAAAAAATTAATTTTTTAATAGTGGACCCTGCTCTTTTTCAAAGCGACTGCACGGCGTTTGCGCATTTCACGATTGTATGTAGCATTACTCAAATTGGAAGAAGATTACATTAATTTTATGTCTTTTCCTCTACCATATTTTCCACCAGTGCCGCAAGGTATCTAAAATCTATCAAGATTGTTGGGAAAATAATATTGATCATTGAAATCGAGCGAAAACGTTTAGTGGTAAATTGCACTAATGCTAAGCTCTTGTTTGTTTATTTCATTTCTATTACGGTCTGAATAGAATTTGGCTATATACTATCGTTTTTAATATTGTTTTTAATACAATAAAATGATTACAGGAGTGGGTAGGGTTGTGCAAAAATCCGACTTTCCGACTCCACACTGTCGAAATTGGAGGCAGAGTTTTTTTTCTTACCAACTCCGACCTCCAACTCCTAATTATTAATATACAAATATAAAATATATACTTTCTTGCAATTATTTTATATTTTGCTCATATAAATATATAGTATGGTCTTATTATTAGTCTATAACTTATATTCAATACTATTTGCGCACTTATAATTGTCATGGAGAATGTAGTATCTACTAATACATATCTATAGCATGTAGCACATGTATTGTTAATGACTATAACTTATGAGTAATGCTATGTTGCCCAAATCCTATGCCTCCCAAAGCCAAAGTGTATTGATAAGTGCATTTATTTTATTATTTTTTTTAGCATTTTTGTGTTTTTTTTAAAGAAAAAATATTTAAAAAATACATACAAATGCTTTAAAAATAATAAATAAATGCACTTATCAGTACACTTTTTTTTATGGAAACAGACTCGTTTCATTAATAAAACAAAGTTACAAATGTGACTTATACATGGAAAATCCAGACTATAAGTCAAACTACGCATCAGCTCTAGGGCTTCTCCACACACAAATTTCTTTGTGGCGGACATTGTCTTAACTTCTAGGAACTCTCTCCAAACAGAGAAAGTGCTCTGTAAAAACAGAACTTCACGACCCCCTCTGTCCTCGCAAGGAGGAAGAGTACGGGACACTACTATGGATATTAAATCCAAAAGCCTATTTATATTATAATACTAACTAAAATAACAACAAATAAACTACAAATAAAACCACATAGCCAAACTACAAATCCACGAGCAATGGCGTGAACCCGGATGTCATGCCTACCGCAAGCATCGGCAAAACGAATTTCGACAACACGAGCACCCAACTTCACGCACAAATACACAGCCTCCATTGCGTAGGCAGCACCTACGCACGAGCACTGGTCGTACGACCACCGGCCGTAACATCGTCCGCCTCTCTCGAACAGCTCTTGCTTCGGATTGCGTCCGATTCAAAGCTCAACACCACACTCAGGTAAAAAATAAACAAACTGAACGACAAAAAAAGAAAAACAAAAACTGGACAACAAAACGAGTGAACAGTGCACATAACGTCGGCAGTGGCGCGTGCATCTCATTGGTCACGCTGGGAGGAAAGTCGGCAGTCAATCTTGAAAGTCCCGGAGTCGAGGAGTCCAGAGAAGCCGAGCGTGGCATTGAAAAAAGGCTCCCCGGTGGCGCGTGATGGACATGCGCAGACGTGATCCGGAAACTTACTCTCGCGCGTGCGGGCTACGTTCCACTCCGATGGACGCCGGATTCGGTGGTCTTGAAGATCGGCGGCTGGGCATCGTCCCGGAGGGGTGCGTGTTGACAAGAGACGGACGGAAAGACCCGAACGACAATCCTCCTTTATTCGGCCTGAAAACACAAAAACTAACCAAAAAAACAACACAGACAGAAAGAAAAAGGATCGAAAGGAGAAGAGATGAGGGGGAGGAGCCGAAGCTCCCACCCCCTTTCGCTAACTCTGAGTCTGGAGGTTTTTTGATCGAAGGTTTGGAGAGAGCGGCTAAGGAGAAAACAGGCTCAGCCAATTACCTCTACTGTACTTATCAGTACACTTGGGGGCACGGGATTCAGGCAATGTAGCAACACCAATAACTTATATTTGATACTACTGTAATTTTAATGATTATATTTATGTTATAACACATGTATATATATAGTGTACTAATACATGTCTTAGGGTAGTTGACAATTAGTCGTTATTTTTTAATAGTGATGTTACCTATCAAAAAGAAATTATTAATAGTTATGTCAATTCTCAATTATCATGTCCTAATATAAAAGATAATACATATACTCACTACTTGATATGTACTAGCTAGACTATTATTGTATATATATATTATAATATTAGGGTAATTGTTAATAGTTATAATTTATGGCATATCAATTACTTTTATTCGTGTACGTATAGCATAAACTACAATATATATACACACACTCAATAGTCAATACTGGTACGCGAGTAGTGTACTAACTGGAGTACTAGACTACAAGTGTACATTAGAGTAACTGTTAATAGCTTCTTTTTTTTTCTTTTTCTTTTTTTTTCCGCTGAAGAGTAATGGTTAATAGTTATATTATAACATGATCTACTTATAATAGTATAACTATACAATAATACAAATACTCAAATACAAACAGTTTGAAGTAAAAAAATTATATTTTAACTTTATAATATTTTTATTCAATTTTTTCGTTCTCATTTCTCAAAACTTCATAAAATATCGTAATTTAAATAATTTCACTATTATTCACATATTTTTCATCTCATATCATATCATCTCAACATCCAAAATCCTAAAAAAATCACACAAGCTCAATCTCAATCTCAATCTCAATCTCAAGCCGTCATTCATTTCCCCTCATCTCTTGCTGCTAGCTAGCCTGCTGCCCTGCCTAGCACCTAAAGCCCTAAAAATTATCTAAAGCATCCACTTGTTATCGTTTCCTCATTTGTTGAAGACAATAATCTCTCGATTTGCTCCCTGCCTCTCAATTTCTTTAGGTTATTATTCTCGACACTTCCTTGAGTTTTTCTTGGCACTTCATTCTCAGATCTATCGGAGGAGCAATGGCCAGTTTCAAAGGAGTTTCAAGCTTGAGTTCAATGTTAACATTATTTATTATTTTGCTTATTTGGATATTGATTTTAAAACCTTACAATCTTCAAAATTCTAAATTGAAAATTTGCTTGGTTTTTTTGTTACCACTCAAATCCGACATCTACTTCGTTTTCACAGAGTTGGAACGAAGCAAATTCACTGCATATCAGAGGCGGAGTTGGAAGGTAGATTCAACCTCCAATTAAGTAGGAGTCAAAGTCGGATTTTGAGATTCCAATTCTCATTGTCATCTATGTTGGTCACATTATTTTTGTTGCAGTTAGTGGTTTGTTGACTTTTGACTCAAGAAGCCTCGTGAACAATTATTGTACTCTTCTATTCATGTCTGTACATTAGTCAAAATCTTGTGAGAGCAACCCTAAATTCGTTGAGGTTATTTTGTTAAACGTGTTATAGGATCTCCTCGGCCTCTTGAAGTGGATAGATTGGTTGATGATACTATGTTTCTCTCTAAGTGTTGTAGTGCTCCTCGAAAACGTGACAAACATTGAACTCGGATTCAAGATCATGTACCAGAAGTATGCTCTGCTCTAATCTATCTAACTATTTTAATAGCAGAGTAGTTTAGGAAAGGCCATGCAGCAAAACAATGTTAAAAAACATGATTAAAACCAGTCTAAGTGTAAAATAATAGAAAACCGCCCAAGTCACATTATTTAAGTATGACTATTGGATTGCTTTGACTTTCTATGAATAAGCTCCAAAGGCATATTTCTCTTCTTGATTTTGCTGAAAACACTTATGTTTCTAAAAATACTTTAAATGTTGTTAAAAATGATTTTGTCAAGGAATATGGAAAGACGGTGGTCCAGGCCACTCATCCTCCATTAGAGACTGTTTTAATTCATTTTAAAGGTACCCATGTACCTGCTACTCCCTTTAAAATTTTTCAAACTGATTCAAAAGATCCAGAAAATGACAAGATTCTGAAAGAAGTTTCATTACCAAGATCAGAGAACCTTGTAAGCTTATGCCGGATAAACTTCGTGGCCAGAGTTCTCACTTCCCCCACGGGGAGTAGGGAACGGCTCTTGTATGGCCGGCGCCTGACGGGCGTGACAGAAGTTGGTATCAGGCTAGATCCTCCATTGGCATGCGCTCTAAAGGCAGTGCTGATGGCGGCCCAAGTGGGATGGCGGAGCCCGAAACATGGTATGCCTCCCCACCTAAGCCTTGCCTAGCTGGAGCTGCGCCCGAGGGACTGGGCGTGACAGTGATGTGCTCCTGTTGTGGGTGGTCCACAATTTGGTATCAGAGCCATTCTGGTATCTATCTGATTGAATTATTTTCCTTTGTATTTTCTCTTGTCTGTTTTCTTTCTATCTGGTGAGAACTCGTTTCTCTTACCCTGTGTTCAGGATCGGGTCAGAGTAGCTCAGTCGAATCCAGGTAAGTCCCTTGTGAAGCCTAGGTTGGCGTGTTGGGCAGTTAGTGGTTCAGTTGGGGTAGCCTCTCAAACGGTAAGTTCCCAGGAAAGAAAAATGATGTCTACCTTATAGATAGAGGACAAACAAAAGAAAATGTGGGGGAGGACTAGTTCCTCAGTTAGTTCCAGGTCGGCTTTGCCTACTGATATTGTTAATGAAGAAGATTGCTCTTTTGGAGAAGAGCTATCTCCTGCTCTGAGATCGTGGAAGATCCTAGAGATTGATCCAAATTCTCTTTATTCAACCACTTGGTTTAAAAAGACTTTTTTAAAAACTTTGAATGTTCGAACAGTCGAACAAACCTATAGTATATCTGGATCCCATGAAAAATGTCACCTCTTTAAAAACAGTGACATCGAAAAATATATTCTAGAGGGATACAAGTATATACATATAGCTTCTGTTCAAGTTGTTGCTAAACTTTTAACAAGGTTAGGCATCAACGCCTCTGTTCTTTTTTGTTTACGAGATGGCAGATTCCTCAAATTTGAGGATAGCATTCTCGGAATGATTCAATCCTCCCTTTCGGAAGGACCTGTTCATTTTGACTGTTTTCCTAATTTAACTTTAGCTTTGACTAATAAGCATATTTTAAAATGCTTTATCGTCTTTTAAGAACGAATTTAGATCCAAAAGCTATTGTAAAACCTTCTGGAAAACATACTCTCCTGATCCAGAGTAGTTCTTCAGATGTTGATATTAATATTCCGAAAAGAATTTATTGGGAAGATATAACCCTCCCTAATGAATGGATTTTGGAAGAAGAGATTCCAAAACCTCCAAAAGGTATTGTTCCGGATGCTGGTGTTGACATCATCCAACAATATTTAAATGGAACTGTTAAAATTTCTTTTAATAGACCTGAAGCCCAAAATAGAAGAAGAAATTCTTTTGCTGGTTCCAGATCTAGTTTTATTGACACTGTTCAGAACAATCCAATGGATGATTCTAAACTTGATCAATTCCTTGAAGATTCTGTACGAACAGTTCAACCTGTTAAACCTGCTTTGAAACTGAAAGGATTGTCTACATCCTCTCAAGTTACTTCTGCTTTCTACACAGCACAATGAGCTGGATCTTCTAAAAATCAAAACATAAATGATGAAGCAGACAAAGAAGATAACTCTTCCATGTCTCCAACAGCTTCAGATATGCAAGCCCCTATTGCACCTGTTCATCACAGTTTAAATGTTTTGAATAGGCCTTTTGAAATTGATTTACCTTCACTTTTAAAAGATTTTGCAGCACTAGAAAATAAGCAAAGGCGTAAGGCCTACCTTGCAAAGTTTTCTGATCCAGAGAAACAACGTGTTAAACGCAAATAGAAATAGGAAATGAATAAGCTCCAAAGGCATATTTATCTTTTGACAAAATTTATTTCAAATTGTAAATCAGAAACAGAAATATCCTTGGGTTTTTTCTTTTAAAATCTTTCCAAGGTTTCTTGAAAATTAATCATTTGATTGGAAGTTTCTGGATCTTGACGAACCATCATCTTCTTTAGCTTAAGAAGGTATTCTTCTTTGAGCTCAGGATTAGTGATTTGTGAAATCAAGGTTAACAAGAGATTCTCTTGTTCTTCAGCCTTAGACAAGACATTGATTGTTTTATCTGGAGGCTTACAACAAGTAGAATTGCAGTTGCAACCTAGCTTTAAATCAGAAGGATCAGGAGTTGTAGTTTCAGAGTGATATTCTGAATCACTAGAACTGTACTCAAGCATCTCCGATGATGAAGACGATTCTATTTCTAGGAGTCGAAATAGTTCTTCTTTATCATGGCGACTAATATCCATCTGGTTAAGCTTCTTTTTAAAAGTCTTGGCTTTCTTGGGACACTTATCAGCAAAATGCCCAGTCTTGCCACATATAAAACATTTTCCTGAATAAACATCTTTTGATTCTTTTTTCTTGGAAATTTGTTTGGAAAAGGGTTTTCTATGAGATTTTTTATAAAATTCATCACGGGGTTTTCTCCTGAAACCACCATGAGGTTTACTCATTTTATGCTTTCTTCTAGATGGGGCAATACTAGGAAGACCGAATTGTTCACAGAATGTGCTCATTTCGTATTTGGCCTTCTTACTATTTCTCATCTGTTCTCGAAGCATTCTTTGATCATGACACATACTAATACCAAGTTTCTTAACAATGCTGAAAATATCACCATAAGTGTAATTTTCATAGTTAAGAAGCCCAGAGGCATCAGTAAGTTCTTCCTTGACTTTATAAGCAAATAGTCGAGGTAATCCATCAATAAATTTCTCCTTCCAGTAAGGCTTCTGGCTATCTTCACGAAGCATTACTCTGGAAATAAAAACATCTTGATACCATCTATAATCAGGCATCTGATGACATCTTAGATTATTCAACTGATCGCTGATGCGACTAGTTATATTGGATGGTGTCCCAATAAAATGTTTTAAAATAGTATAAATCAAAGTATTAACACCATCAGGATGTGTCATCCCGATATTTTCATCAAAAATGGGTGTTCCATCTTCTTTGCATTTTACTGCATGTTGGATGGTTTCCCTTGTGTCATTGGTGAGGTATTTATCCGACCAATTTCTCAAAATACCAGTAAAACTCTGGGTTAAAACTCTGACTATGTCTGGCTGTCTAATGTTATTGTTGACATAAGCATTTGCAACCATAGACATTTTACTCATGGTATTAATGATTTCTTGTTCAGAGAAACCATCAATATTCCATTCATAAACTTTGTCAGCAGAATAAGAAGATTGGTTTTGAAAAACTTTTTCTTCAAATTGAATATCAGGTGGAGTAGGCCTGGAATACCAATTCTTCGTTAGACTCATTGGTTTGGGTCCTTTTGAAGAAAATCTGGCAATCTCCAAATCTTGAAAATTCTTTTCAATTAAATCAATATCCGTATCTTCAGAGGACTCATCGTTAGATGATTCTTCTGATATCTCTGTAAGAACAACTCCATTACCATTACTGTTAAGAGTACTGGTTGAACGTTGATCTTTCTTTAGATCAGCAAGCATTTGATCAATTTTACTTAAAGTCTTGGCCTGTGTATTTTGAAAATCCATTTTAGGCCGTTCTTCTGGTAAAATAATCAAAGGTTTTTCAATCCTTTTCTTTGCTTGATCTTTAAAGATGTTTATAGGATATTCAGTTTTAAAGATTGGATTTGAAGTAAAAACAGGTTTTTCAACCTTTTCTTCAATCCGATCTAACTGTTCTCCGATCGTATGAAGAGCAAGATTCGTAAAATTATTTTGAGAAATAATCTTTTTTGCTTCTTTCAGACTCTTGTCCTTTTCTGGATCTTTTGAATCAGTTTGAAAAATTTTAAAGGGAGTAGCAGGTACATGGGTACCTTTAAAAGGAATTAAAACAGTCTCTAATGGAGGATGAGTGGCCTGGACCACTGTCTTTCCATCTTCCTTGACAAAATCATTTTTAACAACATTTAAAGTATTTTTAGAAACATAAGTGTTTTCAGCAAAATCAAGAAGAGAAATATGCCTTTGGAGCTTATTCATTTCCTCTTTCCATTTGCGTTTAACACGTTGTTTCTCTGGATCAGAAAACTTTGCAAGGTAGGCCTTACGCCTTTGCTTATTTTTTGGTGCTGCAAAATCTTTTAAAAGTGAAGGTAAATCAATTTCAAAAGGCCTATTCAAAACATTTAAACTGTGATGAACAGGTGCAATAGAGGCTTGCATATCTGAAACTGTTGGAGACATGGAAGAGTTATCTTCTTTGTCTGCTTCATCATTTATGTTTTGATCTTTAGAAGATCCAGCTCCTTGTGCTGTGTAGAAAGCAGAAGTAACTTGAGAGGATGTAGACAATCCTTTCAGTTTCAAAGCAGGTTTAACAGGTTGAACTGTTCGTACAAAATCTTCAAGGAATTGATCAAGTTTAGAATCATCCCTTGGATTGTTCTGAACAGTGTCAATAAAACTATATCTGGAACCAGCAAAAGAATTTCTTCTTCTATTTTGAGCTTCAGGTCTATTAAAAGAAATTTTAACAGTTCCATTTAAATATTGTTGGATGATGTCAACACCAGCATCCGGAACAATACCTTTTGGAGGTTTTGGAATCTCTTCTTCCAAAATCCATTCATTAGGGAGGGTTATATCTTCCCAATAAATTCTTTTTGGAATATTAATATCAACATCTGAAGAACTACTCTGGATCAGGAGAGTATGTTTTCCAGAAGGTTTTACAATAGCTTTTGGGTCTAAATTCGTTTTTAAAAGACGATAATAAACCCTGAAAATTAAAGCAAGAGGTTTACTTCCTTCAAGCATCTGATATCCTGAATCACTAGAACTGTACTCAAGTATCTCTGATGATGAAGACGATTCTATTTCTAGGAGTCGAAATAGTTCTTTTTTATCATTAAAATATAATTCTAATGAATTTAAATTCTTTTTGTATTTAAAAATTATAATATAATTTAAATTATATTATAATTTAGATCTCGGGGTGCAAAACCCCTACCTCGCATCAAGGCGATATCACCTCTACTCCTATGGTAAACCATATTTACCATTTCAACTCATTGGCTTGTAGTTCTCGTCGTTAAAATAAACGACTTGTAGCTTATGTCAACCAAAGAACATGTCGTGGAAGCCTCTCATTTGATTCTTGCGACACAGAGAGTAGAAAAAGAAACCCCTCGAATCCGATTAAGTCCAAAACCCCTATCTTTCAGAAAATGGCAACAGCAATGGCCTCATTCTCCACCCTACACCATCTCTCGTTCTCGCTCTTCTCCAATCCCTCTCTCTCCCTCAGACCCTTCCGTTCACTTCCTCGCATCATAAACTGTTCACGCTCCTCGCTCTCCCCTTCCTCTTCTTCTTCTTCCCCTTCCACATCTTCCCTACAATTCAACATCTCCTTCGCGCCCCCTAAACCCAAGCCGAAGCCCCTCGTGTCTGACCAGCTTTTGGACCCCGACGACCTCTCCAGCGATCAGCTGATCATTCCGTGGATTGTCCGCGGCGAGGATGGAAACCTCAAGCTCCAGATGCACCCTCCCGCCCGTCTTCTCCACGCCATGGCCAATGCCGAGACCGAAAAGAAGAAGAATAAGAAGAAGGATAAGAGCCCTGATAAAGTTAGCCCGGAGCCGAAGTATTCCAAGGCCGCCAGAAGGTTCTTTAACGAGAATTTCAAAAAGCCTGAGCAGCGCCTCAGCAAGGTTCTCGCCGCTACGGGAGGTAATTTGTTCATTTGCCGACCACTATTTGATTGTCATCTCAAATGTATACTTTTGCACAAGTTAAAAAATTATCAACAGCTTATTTGTTGTTCTTTTTTTGTACTTGATAATTTCATCAGTGGCGTCGAGGCGGAATAGCGAAGAGCTTATATTTGAAGGAAAGGTTACTGTTAATGGTTCTGTGTGCAAGGCTCCTCAGGTTAGAATAACTTCCTGTTTCATACAACTTCGTGTTTCTAAATGTTGTTGAAATTACTGCACCGAGGGTATTTAATAATCTGAATCAGCTGGGACCACGGTTCAGCAATGCAAAGCAGGATCACTAGTTCTAATCTCTCCTTCCTCCTCCCCTTGGGACTAAAACTCGCTCGTACGAAAACAAAAAAGACAACATTTGTGGTTGCTGTTGTTGTTCGTTTCAAAATGAGTCATTCCTTTGTATTTTTATTATATTTTGTTGCTCCTGTTCATTTGCAGACGCGAGTTGATCCTGCAAGGGATGTAATTTATGTCAATGGGAACCGCCTTCCTAAGAAGCAGCCTCCAAAGGTGTATTTTGCCCTGAACAAACCAAAAGGGTTTGTAACTTTTGCTGATGCACTACTTGAATGTTTGAGATCATTTTATAGCCTGAGCTCTTTCTGTAATGCGTATATGTAAAACTAATTTTAGTAACATAATGACAGGTACATCTGCTCATCTGGTGATGTAGAGTCTAAATCCGTGTTGTGTCTATTTGACGAATATTTGAAGAGTTGGGTATGGGCTGGTGGCCACTTTATACATAATGTTTTCTGGTTGTTGATTTTGTTTTCAAAAGTATGAAACTAAAGAGAAAACAGAACTAATGTGGGCAAGCTAACGGAAGGCTTCATAGTTTGCATTAATATAATTTACAAAATTAATGAAAAAATAGTCCTCATTTGCAGGGTAAAAGGTATCCAGGACTACCCAAACCACGATTATTCACCGTAGGTCGCCTTGATGTTGCCACTACTGGGTTGATTATTGTGACCAATGATGGTACGTAAATTTCTATGCCTGCAACTGCCTTAAAAAGATGTTTTCTTGGGTTTCTCAAAATATATATTGGAAGGAAAATGATAAGCTTACTACCCTCCTACTACTTATTTACTACTTTTTTATGGATTCATCTAAAACCATATCCAATGTTGCTTGTTTTCAGGAGATTGTGCTCAGAGACTTTCACATCCTTCATCTAACTTAACGAAGGAGTAAGTGTTCGTACATGCTAATGTCCTTTATTCATTTTCTGCCGTCTCAACACTTTACTGTTGGATGTGAATAATGGAACTTTCTTTCATGCATATTCTGATGACATATAACATGACATCTTGCAGATATATTGCAGCAATAGATGGCATTGTCACTAAGAGGCACTTATTTGCGATCAGTGAGGGGACAGTGATTGAGGGTATCCATTGCACTCCAGATTCAGTTGAGTTACTACCGCGACAAACAGATATATCAAGGCCTCGTCTTCGCATCGTGGTACCCGTTATCTATTCCAATTTTTTTAGAACTTTCTAATATCCATAATCCAAGACAAGTTGCTGCTTTCTTTGTGTTACTCTTGGTCAGTTAGGTTTGCGGCTGTATTTCTTGTAGTAGCGAACTTTCATTTGTTCATCTTGGAACCCTACAGGTTCATGATGGGAGGAAACATGAAGTTCGAGAGCTTGTGAAAAGTGCTGGACTTGAGGTCAACTTTGGTTTATTTATGAGAACATTTTCCTTTTCCAAAATTGACTTTGGTCGTAATTTTAATGATAATATCAATCTAAATGATATACTTTAAGGTCGCCTCTTTTTGTTCTTTCAATTGTTTAGCCTAAGAGCATAATTCTGTTGGGTTTTTGAGATTATATACATCTTTATAGTATGGTAAAGCGGAGTTGTTCTTTCCTCGTATGCATAAAGTAGGGGAAAAGATTTTTTTTTTCTTTCTTCAAGATGATGGGGCATTTTTGGTGGTTTGTATTTCTGTTATTTTACCTTCTCTGCTGATATTTCTTGTTACAGATCCATTCATTAAAGCGGGTAAGAATAGGTGGCTTCAGACTTCCATCAGATCTCGGGTAATTTCTCAAAATGATAACTTCAACTAAATTAGATATGACTTTTTAAATTCTCATATCTATCACACTTTAACTTCCGGTGGTTACTAAGCTAAACATTGTCTTGGTGTTTTCAGGTTAGGGAAGCACATTGAACTAAAACAAAGCGATCTGAAGTTACTGGGTGGGATAAGTTAAGGAACCTGCTGATTAAGAAAGCTTCAGCTTCAAAGTGTTGCCAGGAAATTCACCAATACCTTGTTGTTATGGTTGGGGGAACCATTGGGTTGTGATTCCAATCCCATGGGAGGACATAATTTGGATAACAGGAGTTGAACTGCATCTTGTGTATTCCACCATTGGTAGCAATGCAAGTGATCTTTATTGCAGAATATAAAGATCAATCGTACTGAGAGAGAGATGTGGTTAGATCATCCATATAAATGTGGAAAATGCAGGTTACAACTGCTATATTTACGTGGACAGTGCAGATGATAAAGGACGGTTATACTAAAAGTGTGTTGGCTTTTAATTAAAGATCAAAAGCTGTAATGATTTTACCTCAGAAGTCGAAGCATATACAAAAAGCAATATGTTGTCGCCTCCATGTAAGGAATTATGTTGTGTTCTGCCCTTTAAACCAAAAATTAATTTGAAATGATTTTACGTAATTATCAACTGTCTGAAATGTTTTGTTATCAGTTATTTTGTTGCACTTTTTTTTAATGAACATGTTAGTGAATTCACTCCATCTTCAGTTTTGGCCTGCACTCTGGAAATATCGTAATTACCAAAGGGTTAGGAGACCTAGCAGAATGCGAGGCATGTTCTCCCGTGTATCTCTACTACCTTACAGGTAGGGAATTTTGCTCAATTGGGCTTTGTGACGGAGGATTCCCACTGTTTGGAGGAAACGATAGTGACAACTAAGGAAACCTGACATTCTGTGCGTTCAAACAATTATTGCACATGGCAGGCTTTGTTTTGACCAGTAGATTAGACGGGCGGATGGTCTGGTCATCGGGCTAGCACTCAACGAAGAGGAAAAACAAGAAAGAAATTGCAAAAGATGAAGGAAATATGGGCTTAACAAATATTGGTTTACCCAGGCATCCATGGCCTACCAAGCTGTTCGGTATTTGTTATGTTTCATTGTACAAATTACGGAATCAGAATGTGCGCTTTTTCGCAGTCCAGCTTGCATCTGATATAAAACGAACGTACAAAAGTGCCGGCCTAATAAACACAACCAACTACATGGAAGCACCATATTTAATTGTTTGAAAAAATCGCACAAAAAAATATTATATCACTTGATCTCAAGACTGACAGTCTGACATGGTCCAACTCCTTTGCTTTCAGTCACTTTCAATATTTGGATCCTCGGACAGCAGATCCATGAAACCTTTGATACTTAAGTTGGTTAGTTGGGTTAAACAAAATCAAACTATTTCATCTCATATAATTATTACAATTTTTTCAAACTCTAAAATAAAATATAATAAACAATTCAATTTTTTCAAATTTTAAAATAAAAATTATATTCAAAATATATATTATAATAATATTTTATTTAACTTTTAACAAAACATCTCATCTCATTTGAATTGTGTAACTAATTGAGACAATATCCAAAGGGATGAGCCAGGGAATGTTTGGAGAGTGAGATGAGACGAAAATTTTGTGAATAGTAGCAAGATAATTTGTGAATAATAGTGAGATAGTTTGAGTTAATGTTTTATAGAGTTTTGGAAAATGAGAAAGAAAATGTTGAATAAAAAATATTATAAAGTTAAAATATTGTTATAATATAATTTTTATTTTTAGATTTGAAAAAATTAAATAGTTTTTTTGTTTGAAAGTTTGGAAAAATTATAATAATTAGTTTGAAAAAGTTGTAATAATTAGTTTAAAAATATTTGTATTTGATTGATGTTTGGTAAGGAAATGAAATGAGATGAGATAAAATGAGATAAAGACTACTTCCAAACATCCCGTCTCCCTCTTGTCTTTGCACAAAAATAAGGACGAAATAGAAAGACACGGTTATCCTTATTTCAATATAATGTTTCCTTCCTTGAAATGATAAAAAGTAGTGCTCAGCTACAATTACAAAAAGATTATGTAAAAGTAATCTTATAAATTGACAATCTAACAAAATATATTAAATTATTTTGTAAGATTATTTTTATATAACCATTTTAGTTAGAGTATTCCTGACATCTTTTGTTTTCTTTTTTTTTTTCCCTTTACAGACGTGTCTTAATTCCTAAAGTTAAACTGTATATCTATTAAGGTTCCCCCTTTCTTCTTTTTTTGTCTCTCTTGGTGGGTGACTAATGACTATTTCAAAAGAGAGAGATTCTCGTGCGTGCATTAAAGTGGTCGGCATTTTTTACATAACAAAAGGGTCGTGCCGATGTTTCACAAAGCGTGTTGGACGGCACAAATGACAAACAAGTTTTATTATTTATCATTTACATATTACACACTATATATTTATTTTTCATAAATTAATTAAATTATCCTACTCATTATCTATATATCATACATTTAATAAGATAAAAAAATATATAATATATAATATGTGAAGATAATGAATAGAATTTAAACTTGTACGTAGAGTTGCATCCATTGTCAGCTTTGTATATTCATTTATGTTTGTCGGGAATCAATTGATGCAAACGATCGAATTAGTTAACCACTATTTACTACCATCTTGATGTGAATTATATAGCCAAAAGATAAATATTTGGTTTATAAATAAATCTTATAAAAAAAAAAGAAGTTATATATTGATTTATTTACTGTCAAGCGTTAAATTGTAAAATTTTCTAATAGTTTTAAAATAAATTTATGTCTCTAAAAAGACTGCAGGAGCTCCGTACCTTTATTGAGTTGCTACATGCTGGTGTTTGACAGCTTCGATCGGTTAAAAAAGACAAAAGTTGTCCGAAAACACATTATGGTGATCAGATTGTAGAACACCCGACGGTTGTGGTTGAAAAGATGTTATCAGAAGAGGCCTACAGGCAAACATGTGTTGTCACGGGCACCAAACCAACCAATTGACGTCATGCATGTTTCGGATGAAATATATACAATAAAGGAAGATCAAGTTGGGAGGTTCGTTCGTGCTGTTCTTTTAGTGAATGAACATTAATGGAGGTTCTTGTAATGACCAAAGAGCTTTCTTTTCAAGTAGATCCGATTCTAAACAAAATGAAGTAAACAGGGTAACCTCGACTTAGATATAAATAATATTAAAAGTAATGATATTTGTAATCGCTAAATGTCCAAGTAGAATAATTTTTTTAAAAAAATAAATAAATATGAAACCGATGTAAAAAAAAAATAATAATAAATTATATTATTTTTTAAAATAATTCTTACAAACTCTATAATTGTATATATTATTACTCTTAAAATGAAATTTATAAACGTTACCGACGTCTAATAATAATAATAATAATTGCCGGCTCAGCATTACTCGCCCGTACTCGCAAAACGTTACCGAAGCAAAGGAGAAAAACTACGAAACTCAAGTAACAACGCGGGAAGTGAGCCGGTTTCACGGTTTCTATTCAATTATTATTCCAATCGTCTCTCTCTCTCAGCGTCCATGAATCCATCGTGCCGGCCTCAACTCAACTCCCTCTGATTGTTTCTTTTGGATGATTTGTTTAAAAAATCAGTCCATAGTTGCTGCCCAATCGCTCTTAGACTACTCTCTCTTTGGAAATCTTTACTGGGTTTCCTATTTTATTTGTCTCTGTGTTGAAAATAGACTGGATGAATGCTGTGATCACTCTTCTTTTTAGATAACATAGGAAATGGCTTCCAGGTCTTCCTCTAATAGGTCCGACAGACAACCGCATCATCATGTTCCTCTTTCCGGTCGGACCAAGCCCACCTCCGCTTCCAGACGCTCTGTCACGCCAACTTCCCGAGCTCACTCTTTTCAAGCCGACGAAGGTCTCTCTCTCTCTCCCTCCCTCCCTCCCTCCCTCCCCAGTCCCTCTCCCCCTACCCCTACCTCGCCCTGAATGTACTTAATATGAATTTTGAATTTCAAGTGCTTTCATTTTTTCACTATTTATTTTGTGTTGTTTACATTGCACGACTGGGTTAAGCTGGCTTTTGGTTTTTTGCCTTTTGGGATGCGAGTTTACAGATATTCGTTTAGGCCTTTTCTTTTTCCCTGTACCTATGCGGCTGCTTGAAGATTTGGGAGACGTGTATCATTTGAATGGATATAATGCTGAAAAGCGAGTGGGAACAATTTCCCTTTGCTAAATTTCGAGCATCAGAGATACATCTAAATATTCGATGTGCAAGAGACAGAAAACAGTTTTGAATTAAACTTGTCAGTCTCATATTGAATTAAAGCACACAAAACGTTACTTCCCACGTAGTTCTATGACCATCTTAGAAGATTTGGCTCAATAGAAATAAATGAAGCCTGTTGTGAAGAACCACCGAGTTCCTTCGTTTTTACCCTGGACCATGGTCGAAGATATAAAGCTATTCTTGAGAAAAGGGAAAAAGTTTGAGTCAGTAGCAAGTTGTTCGTGAGTTAATAGCAAGTATAACCGTCCTGATTTAAATCGTTTTTAACCATGTGGGCTGAATATTGATTGCTGTGCAAACTGTTTTCTAATATTAAACGTAACTCGGTTTTATGTTATAAACCAATCGATGGAATATACATAGACATCAAGAAGAACTAGCTTGTCATCATGATTCGTAAGCTATTGAATGTTCAAAATGTGCTTATAAGCAAGTTTGTTAGATTGATTATAAGGCCAAAACAGTGATAGTTGCCTCTTTGTGCATACTTTTGCTTCCCTGAACAAAGCAAAAACTATTTCCCTGCTACATTTATGTGATTACTGGTTCAAAGATAGGTTGATAGTTGTATTTATGAACTTCTTGAGTTTAATCTTTACCACAGATCCTGGAAGGGTCAGAGTTGCTGTCAGACTTCGACCAAGAAATGACGAAGATGTACTTTCAGATGATTTTTCTGATTGTGTTGAGTTACAACCAGAGGTGATATATATGTTCCACCTAATGTTGAATATTTCTATATCCCCCCATCCCCCCATGTTTCATCTTTTTAACTAACTTAGCCACCAGAACGTTTGGACTCATCGAAACTGTTCCTCGTGTTTCTTTTTGGTTGCTTCGTTGTAGCTGAAGCGGTTAAAGTTGAGGAAGAATAACTGGAGTTCTGAGTCTTACAGATTTGATGAAGTTTTTACAGAAACTGCCTCTCAAAAGCGTGTTTATGAAGTGGTTGCAAAACCAGTAGTTGAGGTAAATGAAAATTGAAAAGGATATTTCAAGTTGCAGTTTTTAGAACTATTTACTAATCATGCGGCTTCACAGGAAAGTTCTTTCGCTGAAAATTAAATTGCAAATTAGACTAGCAATTTAGAATTTGAAGTTGACTTTGTGAAAAATTTGAAATGTTCTTTGTGCGTGACTTCATGGATGTTTAATGCGTATGAGTATATTTAGTCTAATTATACCCTCCCCATCCCGATTGAGTGTCAGTAATTTTGTCCATCTAAGAGTTAGTGTCAATTTGTAAAAAGTCAGAGCATTAAAATCCTAAAGTTGGTCGCCCTTACTTTATATCAACTTAAATTCCCTAAAAGAAGCAGTTTAAATTAGAAAGGGGGATTTGGAGACCATTTGTAATTATATGCATCAATTGAGCGAGACTAGACTTTGTGAATCTCCAACATAAGACACAGTTGGGGATGGAGTAGTAATTTTAATTGGTCAATTTAACCCAACTTTCTCTTCCCTTTTTCATTGTAACACAAGTAATAAGTTTTGAAATAGCTTGAATGGAATGGTAGGTTAATATTTGAAGTCAATTTTGATATACTTTTGCAGAGTGTCTTGAATGGATATAATGGGACAATTATGGCTTACGGTCAAACAGGTACCGGTAAAACTTACACACTTGGAAAACTGGGCAAGGGTGATGCAGCTGGGCGAGGTATTATGCTTAGAGCCCTTGAAGACATTATTGGCAATATATCCACTTCTTCTGATACCATCGAGGTCTCCTATTTTCAGGTATGAAGTGCTGCGCTGAGACTTGTGTCTGTGTATTGTACAGGATTTTTGAGATGATGCTTTCAAGAAGGTGCTTTCATATTCTGTACTAGGCACCTATGTTTTCAAGTACTTCTATATTCTTCAATAGGCTCGCTTCAGTTTTCAAAGGTCATGGACAAATCTGGAACACATTAAACAGAACTTTAGAAATGTAATGTGATGAATTTTCAATTGGATGAGGGCCTTAGAGGGGTTTCACTGAATCACTTCACACCCTTTCTCAGTGATTTTGGATCTTTGCAATCTTAGATTCTAGGTCTTCGTTTAGTTTGTACTGTTTTGTATCTATTGTGGACTTCTTCCTGGGTGTTAGTCTACACCCTTTCCTCTTGAAAGATTATTATTGCGCAGAAAAAATGTGTTGAATTGAGAAAATAGGGGCCTGATACATTCACCTCTACTGTTGAATTTCCAATGTGGTATAGTGAAGATGGTTTTTATGCACATCAGATGTAGCCATTTTCATAGGCACTTTTCACCATTTCCTTGCGGACTCTGGTCCTTATTATCAGACTGCATAAACAATTGTGCATGTTTATTGTTGTGATTTTCAATGACTTGCTATTTTTTATTGTCCCTCCAGCTGTATAAGGAATCTATACAAGATTTGCTTGCACCAGAAAAGACTAATATTCCTATTAATGAGGACCCAAAGACTGGTGAAGTGTCATTGCCTGGTGCCACGGTTGTTAAAATTCAAGATCTTGATAATTTTCTACAGCTACTGCAAGTTGGTGAGGGAAACCGTCATGCAGCTAATACAAAGATGAATACGGAATCTTCTCGTAGTCATGCAATTTTAATGGTGGGTATTTTCCAGGATTTCGGACATTCTCAATTACTATTGTATAATGAACATCTCAAACCTTTCTTTTTGTAGGTTCATATTCGAAGAGCTGTCAATGAAAAAGTAAATTTTGGGATAAATTCTCAAGAGAAGGGGAGTATAAGTGATTTATTTGATGGCAAAGACATACCTATTGTCCGGAAAAGCAAGTTGCTGATTGTGGATCTCGCTGGATCTGAAAGGATTGACAAATCTGGTTGGTCTTTGATTTCATTTAAATGTTATCGTTTTGGTTTCATATTACCTCTGGATTTCTTTTCAACCTGTTTTTAGGAACGGCTCTCAACCTTAACATATTTCTGAGATGTTTCCACCTATTTTGCCTTGTTGGTTCCTATAATTTATGTATTGTTTTATTATTGATGTTGTTACTGGGATATGGGTGAATGTTATGTGTGTGATACGAGTCTTCTGTAATTATACTTTTTTAAATGACGTGGTTTTTGTAAGTAGTAAACGTGAAAATTGCAACCTTTTCATGATACTTGTTATCCTCCAAGAATTTACATATTATTTTCTCATGTTGCAGGAAGTGAAGGCGTCCTACTTGAAGAGGCTAAGTTTATTAATCTCTCTCTTAGTTCTCTTGGAAAATGTATAAATGCATTGGCTGAAAACAGCCCACATATACCTACTAGGGATTCAAAACTGACAAGATTGCTTCGTGACTCATTTGGAGGTAGCCTCTGTTTATATATTTGTTTGGTGCTGCTCTTAATATTTAGTATCTGATGACACCGAGAATTTCTAGTTACCCTAAGCCTTTTCTTGAAATAGGCACAGCAAGGACTTCACTTATAATAACAATTGGGCCATCTGCACGACACCATGCAGAGACAGCTAGCACAATAATGTTTGGACAGCGGGTGTGTTGGATAAATCCTGTAAATCTATAGCTGTTTCATGTGATTGATCTCTACTGACCTCTATCTCTTTCCCACTCTCTATTATTGCCGTGAATCCAAAATTCTCCGATACATAACATTATTGTTATGGATGTATTGATCTGATTACAAGAAAGTCAATGCTCCAATAATATTTCTCCTGTGCATCTTTTCTTGGACTTGATCAGCGTTATAATGGATAAAAAAATAAAATAAAGACTAAAGTTTTTGTTGATTTCTTTTTCTCTTTTTTTTTCACCTAATCAAATGCAGCATTTATTTTCCGTGTAAGCTTTATGTGGCTCGTATAAACTAATAATTGGAAAGACTATATTGATATTGGCATCTGATTTTAGTGAAGTATGCATTCTGCTGTGTCCTTGATGGCCTAGTTTCCATTGAAGAGCAAGTAATTTGTGCTTAAATTAGGGAAGAATTTAGTCGTTGCTGTAGTATCTGTGACAGTGATGCTCGGAAGGCGGTTGAAAAATCCTCCTAGAGCTGTTGCAACATATGAAAACAAAAGCAATCAAAGTTTACTTTTTTCCCTAGAGTATGCTTCAATTTGCTAATTCTTGGAACCTACAAACTTCATGCACAGTAAACATCAGCCTACAGGATTAGCATGGGTTTGTTAGCACTAAACTCCAGTGCAATGCTTAACTTTCCCATTTCAGATTAATCATTGTTGCTATTAGTTTCTCTTCCTGTTGAAACCAGGTTCTCATACACAGATGTAAAACCAGGGGGCACCTCCTGGTTGTCTGACAACTATGGGGGTGCACCTAATTTGGCCCCCAGGGGGCCATGGCCAGTGGAGGACCAGGGGGGCCGTGGACCCCTGCTCATACATCATGGCAATTGGAAGATGAGGGAAATGATGGTTTTCTTGTTCAAACCCTCATTTTGACTTGATATGTCATTTATAAATGTGGATTATCAAGCTCACTCAACAGTAGTTGCATATCATGCAAGCTAATAACTTATTTCTTTTGTAGGCAATGAGAATAGTAAACACTGTAAAGGTCAAAGAAGAATTTGATTATGAAAGTTTATGCCGGAAGCTTGAGAACCAAGTAGACAATCTAACTGCTGACATCGAAAGGCAACAAAAGTTGAGAGACGATGACAAGTACGAATTGGAAAAACAGCTCAGAGAATGTGAGGAAAATTTTGCTGAAGCAAATAAAATTATAGTCACAAGGTCTGAGGTAGGTTGTCTTTCCTGGTCATATATAGTTGCAATCTTTTTGGCTGGAATCTTTTGCACTGTTGGTTAGTCAAATACCGGTCTTTGATGTCTAGCAATATGCTTACTTTCTCTCACATTTTAATCATCTAACTTGTCTGTCGTATATATAGTTATAAGTGCTGCACTGAAATGCTTTTGCAGTAAAATCTCATAATTATTATTTTCTTACTAATATCTTGTACATGCTTTGCAGTTTTTGGAAAGGGAAAATATTCATTTGGAATCGGAGATGAAACGCAACATAAATGAATTGAACTATCAGAAAGATCTTAACAATTTGATGCAAGAAAAAGTTGCACACCTAGAAATGAATTTAAGAAATAGCAAGGTATTTTCCTTTTTTTTGAGTTAGTGTTTGTTTGCCTATTGGGTTCTCTCTTCCCCTGACAATCGATGTACTAGGTTTTATTTTCAATTAATTGATGCCATGCAATTTAATTTTTCTATTGATCAACTGAAAATGAACTTGGTTGTATATTCTAGTGCTCCTCTTATGGGATAATCGTATGTATGGTTTCTCTTATCATTACTTTTAAGATGCTAATATATAGCATAATTTTCTGTTTTGTTCACCATAAGCTTCTTTTCGTATCATTTATTAATGTTATCTATGCAAAAATCTTATCATATGGACTCGAACATTTACACTGCTGTTTGATTGTTAGTAGCAACAGCAACTTGAAAAGGCTACGTATCAGAAAGTACTGGCTGATACCACTCAGATGTATGAGAAGAAGATATCGGAGTTGATTAAACAGATAGAAGATGAACGTGCACAGTCTGAAAGTGTGGAGGAACAATTAGACTTGATGAAGAAGCTCCTGAGTGAGAATCAAAAGTCAATTCAGGTTTGTAATTTTTAGATTGACCATGAAAAAGGATGGTTCTTATGTTTTTGCCCAAACTTTGCTTTTAGGCTTAACTATTTCTGGTTTGTCGTTGGTGGCATTTTTAATTTTTGGAATGCTTCAAATGTGGCTTATGCATGTGTTACTTGTTCTACTTGCAATGGACTAAAGTTATTGTTTTCTGATTTTCTTTGACACTTCTGTTCATGCCACACTGCATTGTATAGTAAAACATTGAAATCTTACCACCAATTTAGCAACAGGATCACAAATTCTTATGCTTCTTTTTGCCGCTAGCAGAATCATCACATGGAAAATTCTAGACATCAGAAGGCCCTTGTGGACACCACTCAGATTTATGAAAAGAAAATAGCAGAGCTAGTTAAGCAGGTACAGGATGAGCATGCCCATTTTGAAGTTGCAGAGGAACAATTAGACTTGGCAAAGAGGCTCCTAAGTGATCATCAAAAGACAATACAGGTTATTTTATTTCTATTACAAATTAGTTCGTATTGAGTTTTATATCCTGAGTTTTAGGTTCAACTTTTCTCCCATATTGTTTTTGTTATAACAAGTCGTGATTTTTTTATAAAAAGAAAATCCTTTCCCCACCCCTCTTAGGGAAAGGTTTTTTTGGGTCATATTGATAATGATACACACCATTTAAATGCGTTGTTGGCAACACAGATTTTTTTCATGCATTTAAATGTCTTTCTTAAAAAAGCTGAAAGGAGGGTATTGATGATTTTAAAAAGTTTTTTCTCTTTAAGGATTTCCTTTGGTCACGGCAATTTCCCCATACATTAAAACTCTCAGGAACTTATCACCCTGCATTGAATGTCCGAATTACCCTTATTAAAAAGTGCACAGGGTTTCTTAGAACTTCAGTTGTGCTCCTTTTTTTACATCTTCCATCTGCATGTCTCATTTTCTCATAATCACTCAGTAAAGTCTGTCGCCATAAAGATCAAACTTAAGGTTTGGCAGCAGATTTGAGCAATTAAGAACTTGGATAAATTACTTTTGTTAAATTGTGCCATCCTTAATTTAAGGTGAGGGGATATGACAGGAGATTTGATCAATAAAGAACTTGGATACATATGCGTGCACATAACAGTGCATGGTTGTCTAAATATGTCTACTCATGATAGTGAATTAACAGTTTTCTTTGTTAAAGGTTTTAGAGCAACATGCAAATTTCAGGTCTGTAATAGTTACTTCTTTTGACTTCTTATTGACAGATGTTAGTTTTTACTCCTTATTCATCGATGTTATTTCTTTAGTTCTTTTCATTAATTTAAACTCTAGTTAGGTACTTCTCATGTATACATCTTGTATACTTGGGCTATGACTTCTTTTGTTATGAATAAAATTTCTTGATTACTTATAAAAAAATGCTAATTAATTAGCATGCTCTTAAATTAGCAATTCTTCTCTATTTCTGTAAAGATCAATATGTCCATGCTGAAGACGTTGGCACCTCAGTCATGTATTGATTTTACTTTGAGATAACCCTATTGGGCACCTCTTACAAGTGTCAAACATCACAAACCCATGGCAGTGTTCCTCTTGAATCTCAGTGTTACTACAGTTATCTTGGAGTGGAAAACTCTTTCACGATGCGACTAACTCTTCAGCTCTTCCTAGTGCTGATAATCCATTCTTCATCCTTCTTATTATTCTTATTTGTTTCAAAATCCAGGGGCAGAAAGAGATTGATGAACTCGAGTTGAAGTTTCAAGAAATGCATCAGCTACAAGAAAATACTTTACATGAGCTGCAGTTATTGAAATCAGAGAATAAAGACCTATTGGAAGAGAAGGTATCGCTGACATGCCAAGCCAGATGGTTTTGGTTTTAAGTTCTCTCTTTCCAAAGTGTAGATTCACTTAGTATGCTTATCTTGACTTTGGTAACGTAACATTTATTGTTTGTATTTACTTGAGACTTAAGCATTAATAATATCTTTGTTTTGTTTTGTGAAAAGGCAACTCTAAATGAAAAACTTGATTCTGTGAGTCAAAGACTTTCAGAGGAAGAGAAGCAGAGGAAGGCTATTGAAAATGACCTGGTTAAACTAAAGAGGGCTGTACCTGAAAATGATAATGATTTTGAGGTCAGTTGTTTCATGCTTTCTATTTATCAAAATCTTTTATTAGTATTTTAGGTTCTCACATCTGAAAAATATTTATAGGACAAGACATCTTATGCAAAGGAAGATATAAATAAACAATCTTCAGAATTTGGGAACCGAACAGGTTCATACAGGTCAAATCAATTAAGAGGGACTCTCTCTGGTCAGAGGGCCACAATTGCAAAGATATGTGAAGAAGGTAAGATCTTATCAGTAGTAGGGCCAGATAAACTTTGACAAGTTCTTTATTTTATCCTCGTTTTGACTTCTATGATATTATGCTTTACAAGTGTTTGACTTCATAAATTCAGTTGGGCTTCAAAAGATTTTACAATTATTGGCATCTGAAGACTCAGACGTACAAATTCATGGTGTGAAGGTGGTTGCCAATCTGGCTGCTGAAGGTGCAGTTCAATTTGCCTATAATTTCTCTGTGGATGAAATTATGTTGACATATTTGTCTTTCAAAGAATCTGATATTAGATTTATTGAGTCCTTGTGCAACTTTTTCTCTTATCATCCCTGCTTCATTTGGGTATGAAATATTTCTTCTGTAGTGGCATTTTCCTTAAATTTTAGCTTTCCATTGTATAGATATTGAATATTTCTTTCACTTGATAAAAAATGATAATATAGAGGAAACTTTTAAGAGATTAGTTTCTATGTACTAACAGCGTTGAAATGCATACCGAGAATATTCTTTCCTCACACACAAGGGTTAATATCTCTAAGTTGTGCAATAAGGAACACAACAAGGAAAGCCTTACAGTCATTTTTTTTTTTTTTTATAGTTAAGAAGATAAATTTTATTCCAAGTAAATTGGCACAAGTACACAGGATGTATACAAATGAGCACACCTACTTACAAGCTAAAGCAGAATACAACAAAAGCAAAACATTACAATCATTCCCATTCCTTACAAGATTCTTCACCCAAAAGCTTAAAGTACCAAGGAAAAACTCCCTAAGTTCCCCTATAGAACATTCACAATAATCAAAGCACCTCCCATTCCTTTCTAACCATAAATACCAAAGTAAGCACAGGGGATCATCTTCATCACAGCAGTGTTGTTACTTCTCCCCTCAATACCTGGCCAGCATACAAAGAAATCCACCACATGCATAGGCATCACCCAGAAAATGCCAACCTTTGCAAAAATCTCATTCCACAACGATGTCGCCACCTCACAACGAAGGAAAAGATGATCAATAGATTCACCATCCTTCTTACACATAAAACACCATTCAGCCACCTGAAAACCTCTCTTCCTCAAGTTGTCAATGGTAGTATTTTCCCAAGAGACACCAGCCAGCAGAAGAAAGCAACCTTACTAGGCACCTTGGCTCTCCAAATACATTTCCATGGATAATTTTTCACCCCATGACTGGTTAATGCCTTGTAAAAAGAACTCACAGAAAATCTGGAATTAACTGTATGCACACACAGCAAACTGTCCTCCCTGTTCTGATCAAGCTTCATCTCATATAATCTTCCTAATAATTCTGAAACTTCACATACTTCCAATCCTGCACATCTCTAGTAAATTCCACAATCCAGCAAATCATATTGTTAGAAAAGTGATAGGACTCAGCCACTGCAGCCCCTTTATCTCTAGCAATTGGAAAGTCTTAAATTTCACATTCCCAACCCTCCACAGGAAACCGGAAGACAAACCTTATTCCAACTCACCAAATGAATCTTTCTTTCCTCCCCATTACTATCCCACAAGAAATTCCTATAAATCCTCTCAATTCTTTTAGCAACCCCAACTGGTAAAGGAAAGAGAGAGAGGAAATAAGTGGGGAGATTAGTCAATGTGCTCTTAATCAGGGTAATTCTTCCACCTTTAGACAAATAAAATTTTTTCCAGCCAGCTAACCTCCTCCTAATCTTCTCAATCACTCCATCCCAAATAGAAACTGATTTGTGAGGAGCACCCAAAGGTAGTCCAAGGTATCTCATAGGTAACGAAGCTACCTTACAACCCAAAATATTGGCCAGATCCAGAATATTTCTGACCGTATCCACTGGAACAATTTCAGACTTGGAAAGATTAATTCTTAATCCAAAAACAGCTTCGAAACATAACAGTAAGGCTCTCAATCCACGAAAGTGATCCCGATTGTTATCACATAGAATCAAAGTATCGTCTGAAAAAGGTAAATGTGATACTGAAATACTATCCCAAGTCTCATCACCCACCACAAAACCCGACGGAAATCTTCCTTCAACAGCCGCTTCAAGCATACAACTCAGTGCATCCATCACTATTACAAAAAGAAAAGGAGATAAGGGGTTGCCTCAAACCCCGAGAGCTGTTAAAAAAGCCAACCAGATTGCCATTCACTAATATCGAAAATCTGGCTGTTTTAATACGATGTTTAATCCATGAACACCACTTCTCGCCAAAACCAAATCTCCCAAGAATGTAAAGAAGAAATTCCCAATTGACATGATCAAAAGCCTTTTCCATGTCCAATTTAACTAAAACTCCAGATTTACCCATTTTTATTCTGCTATCCAAGCATTCGTTTGCAATTAGAACCGAGTCATGAATTTGCCTTACAGTCATTAATATATATGTTCACATTTAATTTGTATCTCAAATATTCATTCGAGGTTAAGAACTGGTTAACTTGTTTCAATCTAGGATCTATTCTTCTGTTGGGTTCCAGTCCAGGCATTAGGGGTTTTCAGCTTACTGTGACCCTTACATGTCGCTTTGGACTGTGCATAATGGTTAGCAACCTTCTATAGATTTTTAATTAAAGACGGAATTATTCATATGCCAACATTGAATTCAGGAATTCTATATTAACCTCACAGATACTAGTCAGGAATTAAACTAGGTTATGCTGCCTCAACTTAGGTGCCAGATTTTAGTTGGCTCCAGTTTGAATTTGGAATGAAGTTTTGAAAATATGAGCATCCACAAGAACACTCATATCAATGGATTAGATTCTGACAATTTGTAGGATTTCAATGCTATCTCAATTTGACATGAAATCTTAAAAAAATTTGGAAAACTTCTTTAATAAGATTCCAAATACCAATGTACATGGATAAATAATTTTTTGCACATAAAGAACTCAATAGAATAAACTTTTGCATATCTTCTTTGGCATAAAGAAAGTTGAAGCCATTTTGTACACATTTGCAAGTCTGTTTCTTTTTCAACTGCAACTTGCCTCGTTTGTTTTTAGAGATGAGTTGAGATGAAAGTTAAAAGTTGAATAAAATATTGTTAGAATATATTTTTTAATATTATTTTTGTTTTGGGATTTGAAAAAGTTGAATTGTTTATTTTATTTTGTGTGGGAATTTGGGAAAGTTGTAATGATTAGATGAGATGATTTGAGATGAGTTGTGAAAACCAACGAGGCTATAATCTCTTTGGATTTTGTTGTTACTTGTTAGACTTGGTCATTTTTCATCTTTTAGGGGGCCTCTCTTTCAATAGCAAAGCACTTTTCTGTCTCCTAGTATGTTTCTGCGTTTAAATTGAAGGCTGAATATGCATTGGTCATTAGTATGTTTCTTTTCTCTCAGTTGAGAGTCAATAATATGAGGATTTCTGTCGTGCATAGTAACTAATGTATCTGTATGTGTTCTGTTCAGACATTAATCAGAAGAGGATTGTAGACGAAGGAGGTTTAGATGCTTTGCTTATGCTGTTGCGCACATCAGAAAATACAACTATTCTTAGAGTGGCTTCTGGGGCCATAGCCAATTTGGCAATGAATGGTGAGCAGCTTTCTCTGGTTTTATCATTGTGCAGATGCACATGAATAGTTAAGGTTCTTAAATGAAAAAGTTTTCCATCTCATCTCATCTCATCCCATTTCATTTCCTTGAAAGACAAATATGGGATGAGATGGAATGATATTAGTTTTTCATCTCATCTCATCCATCCCATCTCATCTCATCTCCTTTCCAAACATCATTCAAACACAAACACTTTCAAACTAATCATTACAACTTTTTCAAACTAATCATTACAACTTTCAACTTTCAAATAAAAAACAAAAAATAATACAACTTTTTCAAATCCCAAAACAAAAATAATATTAAAAAATTATATGCTAACAATATTTTAACTTTATAATATTTTTTATTCAACTTTTTCTTTCTTTTTCCAAAACCCAATAAATATTTAACTCAAACTATCTAACTACTATTCACAAACCATCTTACTCCTATTCACAAAATTATCATCTCATCTCATTCCCCAAGCATCCCCTGAGTTAGCATACCTTGAGTTGCCATGCAAAAAGAGACCACTAATGTTAACACCTTGATCTCCAAATTTTGGTTGAGCACATTGGTCTTTTGTCCCATTACTCTCCTTGTGTTTGTTTGAGAAACACAAGGAGAGTAACTCTACCCATGAAGAGTCATAGTTTTTAAGCTTTTTAACTTCCTCTAAAAGGCATCATATTGTAAGTTGATTTGTGACTTGGGAGAGGATGAAGTGGCTTCATACTCCATGTTTAAATTAAATATTGTAATAGATGATAAAATTTGCTTATGAACATCTTGATAAGATAGGTTGCTTGTTAATAGCACAAAATAATCTAATGTTTTAGCATTGAGAACACAGCATATCATTTGTAGAAAAACTTTCATCTCTTTTTTTTTCTTCCTTCGAATCTTCTCAGAACAGAATCAAGGCTTGATAATTGACAAAGGAGGTGCTCAGCTACTTGCAAAGACATCATCTAAAACAGATGATCCACAAACTTTACGAATGGTTGCTGGTGCACTTGCCAATTTATGTGGAAATGGTAAGCTGATGGTGATTTCACATCACTCAGCCACAAATTTATAGAGTAGTAATTTTCTGTATGGATGGTGTATAATGAAAAAGTTGTTACTAAATTTATCTTATGCCGTCTTCAGTTTCAATAATGGTAAGCATCAATATCTTGTCGATCCACTAATTTTCCTGACATATCTTCCATCAAATCAATTAAATCACTTCTTGCTGAGGGTTTAGCGAGCACCAGAGATCATACAAGGGATGGAAGATCTACTAGTGTTTTGATGCAGTAGTTCTTTTCTTACAGAAAAGCTACTCTTGTTGCTGAAAGAAGATGGAGGCGTCAAGGCACTTCTGGGAATGGTTAGATCTGGGAGCAGTGATGTCATTGCACAGGTTGCTAGAGGACTTGCTAACTTTGCAAAATGTGAATCCCGAGGAATTATTCAAGGTTTGTGGGTGTTATTCTTTTAATAGCATACATGATAAAAAAAATTCTTTAATAGCATACCAAATTAAGCAGTGGTAGTCTCTACTTAAAATGAACGTGAATAAGTTTTCTTTAGCAGGACATAGAACAGGCCGTTCGCTTCTAATGGATGATGGCGCACTTGCATGGTTGATTGCCAACTCCAATACAGCTTCAGCTTCAACCCGACGCCATATCGAGCTTGCTCTTTGCCATTTAGCCCAAAATGGTAAGTTGCCGACTGTCTTCCTCATTTAGAAAAGATACAAAGAAACAGGACAGCTACTTTTACAATGAGTCTGGCACATCGATAACAAAACCAGAAACTTTTATCTATTCTGAAAGTTAATTATAATCTGTATAAGTGAGAATATACGACTCTCTTCAAATCCCTGTACACTAGCTGGGTCAAAACCCTTGACATGCTGGTTTCCTCTAAAGGCCCGTTTGGATATAGAGGTGAGATGACTCACATTTTATCTCATCTAATTATAATGTGTTGAAGGATGGTATTACATCGCAGCCACCTCTCCGAGGACCCTGTTTAGCTGAGATCAATACTATGATAATTACCCTTCATAGAATAGTAAGAATTATTAAGAATTGACCTTACCTGCAAAGTAATTTTGAATTGTCTCTTGAAGTACCAATGTGGTTCTGTGGACATCTTTAATTCCTTCATGGTTAACACTGTAATCAACTGGTGTTTGCAGAGGACAACGCCAAGGACTTTATATCCGGTGGAGGGGTGAAAGTGCTTTTTGGAATATCGGAGGAGTCCAGTAGAGAAGATATCCGCAACCTTGCAAAGAAGTCACTCAGGCTGAATTCATCGCTTCAAGCTGAGATGCATATGCAATGGTAGTACAATGTATAGAAAATCCAGTATTATAATCTCTCTTTCCTTTTATCTTGACTATGTATATACAGAACGCAGTGTAAAAAGCTGCAGCTCGATCGTATGGTATCCTGTTTTTCCATAATTTGTTTGCGCTTGCTACTCGCGAGAGCTAATCGATTGGCCAATATAGAAAATTTTTCTATAGCAAAAAATGTTAAATACTCTTAGAATAAAGATGATTTGGTGCTCCCATCTTATTATAAAATGTCATGTAATTAAAATTGTTTATGTAAACATAAATTGTAACAAACATGACAACCTATAACTTGATGAGTACCACATAGCCGTACTCTAAGAATACCAAGTCATAGGGGCACGATTTGTTATGATCATGGCTCATGATCCATAGTCACCAAAGCATGCCACTGCCCATCTCACGCCAGGTCGAACTACGAAAGCGCAAGGTCGATACCCAGTACAAGTAATATATGGTAGAGGAGCCCGTCTGGAATCCCACATGCCAAGAACGTTACAAATTTGAAACGTGCTGATTTTGAACTCGTGAAAACAAGTTCGTTTATGCATCTCTGTATTTCTAAGCTGAAATGATGAGATTATAATTATCTACGGGGAACAGGTTTTGTTTAGTTTGGAAGTACTGATAAACAGGGATCTGGAAGTCTTTTGTGAATTATTTTGAATGATTTACAAATAATAATACTCAGCATCGCAAATATACATCGAGTTTTCTGTTTGTTCTCAGGATTGCTGAATTGAAACTTCGCAAAGCCCAAAAGGAAAACATAAAACGCCCAAAATTGATACTACCCATGAACAAATTACAATGACAAAAGCAACGGTAACAGTCTCACCAGAATAATATGTCACAAACTAAACCACGGTATGGCACATGCTGAGTGGTGACTTCCATGGAAGTGGCGTCTACATCCGATTGCAGCATCAGCCTTTCCAAAGAAAAAACAATCTCACACGCATTCGAGCAACACGCCACGTCTAGAACAAAGAACCTTACAACTTGATATGCGACAATTCAATCTAAATCCAGAACTGGTAAAGCTAATGGGATAAAATCTCTGACACACGTTCCTGTGCATCAGCAGGAATATCTCTTCCTGGGACCTGGACCTTTAGAAGATTCATGTACCTGTCAAAGTTACGTCTTACGTTATTCGCCAACTACACAATGTATTCAAACTAAGAGAAATCACTAAGACAGTCATATTAACTCACTCTGCATCTGTAAAAATGTTCTCATGCTCCACAATGAAGGCTAACAAGGCCTGTAAACAAGAATAGCAACACTGATCACTGGTGCCAACACAAGTTTAAACAACAAACTCTTAAGTTCATGACTTGCCTCAAATGGCATGTTTAGAAGTTCGTAGTAAGTACGGACACGGTCCAATCTCTGTTGTACAGCTTCGCTGTTAATCAATGGGATAGCTGCCAGGGCCTGTAGTGCCAATAAACACAATGTAGAAGGCAGTATTGTATCATAAAATAAAAATAAAAACCAGCAAGCCTCATTTCCACGATTGGGGGTTGGTCTTAATGGATCGAAGTATATGACCACCCTAGTTCTAAAGATATTTGCCATTTGCTCTCAGCTTAATGTCGACCTTTTATATAATGACACCCAAATGTAGGAAGGCCAACCCCTAAGAGCCTTTGCCCTCTGCAATTGGGAGGTAAGAACCTGTCCCATTTGTTTTGCAGTTCAACTCATACAACCATTTTGACATAGGGAATTGCATTGCCCATGCATTAGTCCACTGGAGAGGATCAAATCTTATTCATCATACTGCTAAAATCTAAACATGAATGAAAACTAGCATAAACAAGAAAGGAGAATAGTTGACACCTTCACATGTCACATGTTGGACATCAAGACACATATTCCATTTTTTTTTTTTTTTTTACATCAAGCACATGGAGGATGATATAACTTTACAGGTAATTCAATCATTTAGGGACAACTATAGTCACTCAAAAAAGCTTCATTTCCACCTGAAAAACCAAAAAAAAAAAGGAAATATGAAGCCTGAGGGTAAACCTTTGAATTTGCTAGGAATGCAAATCACATTCCCTATAGTGAATTTGCATCTGCAAGGACAAGGACGTTTTAATGAGGGATTGACAGATTAAGGCTCAACTGAAGGATTGAGGAAGAGCTAGCTTAAGTTAACGGCTGAACTAAAATTACTCATTGTATAAGAGCATTTATTCTTATTTTACTGGAACAAATAAAATCTGATAAATGCTTGCTTCCATCACTCATATCAATTTGAAGGAATGGAGACAATTAGTGTGAACCAAGATCATACCTGTTCTAGTGCTATTGAATTCCGGCATATCTGTTGAACCCCAAAAAGGTTGATGGATTTCATATCAGCCAAAGCCTAATCAGACATTGCAGTTTCTTGTTAGCAGTGAATGAGTGACCTAAAAATTGCTTGGGACTGCAACTTGAAATATTAACATATTGAATTCAGAGAGAACACTAAAATATAACCCAAAACCACAGAGAGGTGAACCTTGATAGATGAATTCGTCGCAACACTACAAATTCCACCAAATATGTAATTCCGCTTTGGACTCGCAATAAAAGGTGCCATCGCCTCGTCCCTACGTGTTATCTATGGGTACAAAAGAGGAAAGACAACTAAGATTTATCTCCAAGAGGATATGATATACACGGCAATTTCAAATGAAGGAGGCTAAGATTTCTATTGTACACATCGATAAAAGCTAAAAATACTGACCTGAGCAGTGAGTGAAATAATAAAGTCATCTGGCTCTTCAGCATCTAGGTCCTCCAAATATTCCCTATTTGTCATTTCCTGTTTAAATCATAATTTCAGTGAGCTGAAGTATTTTTCATTGCTCTACGTTTCACTTTTAACACCTTTATCTTGTCTGTATTCCACTTGAGATAAAGGATATATAAATTGCAAGATTTTTACAAACCTGCATATGGAAAATCGTCTCCAACTGCATCTCCACACGTAATACCTTAAGGCAATCTATTGCTAATTTCCTGTACTCATCAGCAAATGATGCCAGATCCCTAGTAGGTGCACTGCTTGTTCGAGTATGACGGTGCTTGGGATTATCCTCTACTTTATTGGATACTCTTGAGTTTAATTGTCCAAGCCTACATATAGCATGAAAATTGCATTTCATTAAGAACTTCCAGAAAGCAAAAAGATTAGAGAAGAAAATTCCCTATTTGCCTATATGTAATCATTTTCATGCCAGTGAGGCATCATAATTTAGGACCGCGACAATATGAGAAAACTTGCCTTTCAATTGAGTCTGCAACATACTCCAATGAATCGCTAAGGGACGCTAGCAAAATGAGTTTGTTATCATCACGAATTAGATTCTCCTGCACAATAGAAAATGAAAGAACAAACATCAACACATAATCCTCATATCTATGATCATCTCTTCAATGCAGTGAGGACCCATAATCAGCAAGATTTCACTATAATATTTTCACAGAAATAATCTAACAGCACTTTATTGGCGGGAAAAGGAAGAACATTAGTAGTTGTAATGAAGGGACCTGCTTAATGGGCCGCAAAGCCAACAATGAATCGCTCAGTTCTAGTTCAACCTCGACACTTTCAGCATCAGAGGCATTGTTGTCAATCTTTGACAACCCAAGTTGATTTGGTAAACAAGAACTTGCTGGATCAAGTCGCATCAATTTCTCAATATCATACCTCCCAATGAGCATATAACTCTGCTTCTCAAGCACTGCCTGAAATATTATGAAAAAAGCTTTTGATAAGAAATAAAGTTATTTTTTAACATTCCCAAATGGAGTGCTCAGTGGGTGTACTCAGGGTCCTAGAAGTTAAAATTATAATGACTGGAAATGTGATTCCAGGACAAGTAATCATGGCAACATTTGCTGTGCAGCAGATACAAGCCATCTCTTCAAAAGGTTTTATTACAGAAACTAATTAAAGATCAATAACTTATGTTGATTTTCCAACGTAATATAGCAGAAGTAATGAATTTGGGCAGGTATATGGTTACCTAAGGCTTCGTTTGGAAACTCAACTCATCTCAACTCATCATTACAACTTTTTCAAATCCCAACACAAAATATAATAAACAATTCAACTTTTTCAAATCCCAAAATAATAATAATAATAAACAATAATATTCTAACAATATTTTATCATCTCAACTCAACTCAGTTCAACATCCAAACGCACCCTATAAATGTGTATTTGTTTCCTTATGTGGTAGTGTACTTTCATTACTGGCAAGCAAAAAAAATATAGGGGATAGAAAAAGGATAAAATGTGAATATTGAAGCAATGGGAACTTACAATGAAAAATGATCTAAAGTTAAATCAAATTCATCCAATGGAACCAATCAGCTAATCACAAATACTAAATAGAAATCAGATTGGTTTAGTGATTAGAAGATCTGGTGGTGGAATAATAAGCTTTATTAAAGGAAATTATAAAATTGCTTTGGAATCTCATATCATGAGGCAAAATTTCAAAGATGTAAAAAAGGTTTTGCAGGAGATTTGTAAAAAAGAAAAAAGAAAGGATACAAACGATGGTTAATGCTAAATATTTTCAAATATTACTATCTACTACAGTTAAAATATGAGGCATAAAGCACCGAGAATTTAACTAATTATGAGCTGGCAAAAAAAAATCAAGGATGCACAAGGAAAAAAATAGCGGAGAAAGAAAAATATAACAGAAAAATGATGATAGCAATTATGTGCCAAGACAAAAGGAGTGAAGAGAAAACTCCATGCCTCCATGTATGAAGTACGACATCTTTCATATGCACGCTCAAGGAAAGTCTGCACATACTTCACAAGGTCACCGGCAAATTTAGGCATTGCTTGAGCCCATCCAAGCACCTAGAGTAAGTTATATGAGTGTCAATTAGGAAGTTAAAATACCACAATAAATACCCTCAAAATAATTGACAGGAACTGTTTATTTTATAAGTGATTTATAGAAACTGATAAGACATATATTCAGTGGGATTGTTTGCAAAGTTTTTGTTTTTTGTTTTTTTTGGGGGGGGCGTTCTTGTAATGTGGGAAAAACAAGTTAACTTGCCTCTTTTGCCAAGAAATCGATAGCCAAAAGCCCTTGTAAGACCGGTCTACCCTTCTCAACCAATGGAGTATAAGTAGCAGCAGTATGTGCCCTCGGCCGAAATGCAGCTGGACCTATAAGATTACTCACAGAAATAAGGTCACTTTTTTGTGCAGAACAAAGACAACCAAGAGACTAATATCCACGGGTCCCAGGTACATAGGCATCATCAAACAATATCTCAATGAGTCATCCAACTATCCTGTGTACTTTGCATGCGGCACGGATGTAAGTGAAAGGGAAAAAAATCTTCTTTGTATGATCAAATAATGTGAGGTTGTTTCATTCCTTCCCCAAGTTCTGTGCCTTCAAATATTAAAAACAACGTGAACATGCTGTGTTGCATTATAGCCTTTTCCGGCTGTAGACTATCTCCAGAAAGCATTTTTTATTAGTTTTTTTAATAAGTTAAGACTTTATTGATGATCGATAGAGGTAGTGACGAGTACACGTGGCATATACACGAGAAACACCTACCAAGAATAAGAAAAAAGAGCAAAGAAACCCTGAAAACTAGAAAATAGAAAAGCTAAAATGAGCAATTATCAAATGGTAAAGGGTTTTGAAAAAGAGATCTTTAAGGTCCGTCCACTGTCATAACAAAGGAAATATATTAATGATAGAAAATAGCATCCTTTTTTTTTTTATATAAGTAAGATAGAAAATAGCATCCTAACACAGGAGACTTATAAAATAGACTTTTTACTGACAGCAGAATCTCAATAGGTGAGGAGTCTATAGGTCACCTACTTCTTCAATGTTATACAGCCAACAGATTGTAGTCTTCAGAAATTGGTTTATGTCTACATCTGTGCTTTTGCTTAATCAAGAGAGAAGTGGCAACAAAGAGAAGTGCTACATACACGGACAACATTATTCGTATTGAGTAACGGCCCATTTTATCAGTTTTTTCTTTTTTAGTTCTAATTTCGAATTTCAACTTTCAAAATCTTCACCATTTCAATAGCTGACACAGCGGCACGTATGGTTATGTGCGTAAAGTTGCAAGTATAGATAGCATTTTCCTTCGTGTAAAACATGCGTTACTTTTCCCTTTTTAAAAATAAATAATTTGCTTATAAAAAGAAAATTCTTTCAAGGTCAAAGTGGCAACTTATTTCTGTATGCGGCACTCACACACGAGTGCAAGTATGAGAAGAATTAGCAGCACTTAGATGAGCCTTGGAAATTGATATCATGACCTCATAAAGCATTTTGAATAGATGAAGTTAGAGCCTTGAGATACAATGAGTTAAAAAATTTGGTGCGTAGTTTCAGGAACTCAACCCACCAAAAAATAAAAGAAGAGCCAATGCATTTTATCAGCTCTCAACCATAGGGTTAAAAAAAGACAATTAAGATAGTTCAGAGAACTTGCTTGATATAGCTTGCTGTACGCTTTTTCGGTAGTCTACAAACATAGTTGGTAAAAAGTGGTCCTTCACGAAGTTTTCCACAAATGAAAGCAATCCATCATTCCTGCAGTTTTTAGAAAGATTGGAATTCAATGCATATTGATACCAGGTGAATAAAGAGGAATCACAACACTGAATTTACAGTGTTTACTAGGGGGAATTTACAGTGTTTACTAGGGGTGGCAATTCGTGTTTGTAGCTCGTGTCAAGTCATGGATATTCAACTATATGGGTCAACCGAACATGACCCGTTAAGCTAAACGGGTCAGACCTTCAAACCCTAACACGACCCATTTATATAACGGGTCGTGACATGTCACCCGTTTTGATCCATTTAATAATTAATTAAAAATTGGTCAACACGATACGACTCATTCAACCTGTTTCACATAAATAGATTCAACTAACCTGAATAACCCATTTGATATGATTAACATAATTTCACATAAACTTTAAAATCTATATTTATTAGTAGCCACAGTATCTATAAAAAAAAAAAAAAGACTACCTACTAACAAAAAATATCAATACTTTTCAGATTTTAACCTATAATAAAATCAATATTACAAATCAAACGATAACAAATATGAGCACAGGCCTAGAATCACAATCTCAACAATAAAAACATAAGCATATTGAGAAATATTAATATTACAACCCAACCATAATAAAATTGTAATTTTGAGGTGATGATGGAAAACCTCTTATTTTCTCCGCTGTATTTGGGTGGTCTGTGACGGCGCGTCTTGAGTTTTCTGGGTGCTGGTGTGTTTTCAGAATGGTGTTTTCAAAAGATATTGTAATAGAATCAAAAGCTTTTTCATTTGTGAAGGAGGAGGGTCGACTGGTTATTACAGAAAGAAGCTAGAGGGTGGTGTCAAGGGTGGCTCTGGGCCCTCCAATAGTGCAATGGTTGGCTAAGGCCATGGAAGCTTGCATGAAGGATGAAAAAAGATACTATTTCACCACAGTCAGGGAAGGTAGCCGCAGCTTTATTGCGCAACGTTGTTCGAATGTTCGAGGTCGTTACATCGCGGTGGTGGAATACGGTGGTGGGGTGGTAGGAGGAACTTTATTTTTGTTCCTGAGGAGGAGGGCAGAGGATGGAAGAGGATGGGGGAGGCTCTGTGGGAATTTATTCACGATGGGAAGTCCACTTACAAGGAAGGAACTCTGAAGAGATCAAATGTTGGCGTCGCTGCAAAACGAGGAAACAGAGGAGATCTTGCCTTCGAAAGCCCCATCCCCGATCCAGTGTGGCCAGAAACTGCCAATAGGCACACTGGAACCTCAACCTCCTCCGGCGGAGGCCTTATTTCATCCTGAGGAGCATCTCAAGATGCTGTTGGAAGGAGAAGGCGAGATGAGCATGGAGCTCAATGAGGAAAGTGACGTGGGGCTATCTTAGATGCTTTACCATGGTGGAAGTGAGGTGGTGACGGTTCTTGATACACTATTAACAACTCCATTCTCTGGCAATGATGTGGAGATCAATGAGGGTATTGCGGTCAAATGGGAGGGCAAAAACCTGTTTGGGGGGGAGGAGAAGGGGATGTCTTCAAATGCACAGTGGGCTTCGGGAGATGGGGAGCCTTTTCCTCTGAATTGTGAGTTACCAGACGAGTTCAATGTGTCTGACTGGGTGCTTCGAAAGGTAAAGGAAACTCAACATTGTGTGGGAATGGAGTGTGCGGGATTTGTGGAACAGTTTATGGATCTTCTCACCGCCATTGAGGTGTCACTCTTAGTCTAAAAAATCTGAGACCAAGAAACAACGGGAGCTTAAGGCTGGGTTTGGGTAGTGAGAATACTTGAGAAGTGTTGAGAATGTTTGTGAATAGTAGTGAAAAAGTAATAATAGAATAGTGAATAGTAGTAAAAAGTAGGTGAAAAGTAATGAATAGTAGAAAAGTAGGTAAAAGTAATAATTAAGTAAAGAATAGTAGTGAGAGTACTTGAGGTACTCTTGGTAGCCAAACTAGCCCTAGAGACTCAAATGGTCCTTGAACTATGAGGGCAACTCAAGCCGCGATAGATCCAAAGGGAAGGGAATTATATATCCTTTATGAAGCCGAAAATCGTCTTGGAACGTTCGTGGGTTGAATGAGGCAAATAAGCGTCTTCACATAAAAAACTTGCTTCGGATATGGAGGGCGGACATAATTTGTTTACAAGAAACAAAACTGAAATTGGTGTCTAGAAAAGTAGTGCGAAGTGTTTGAAGCTGTCCTTATGCAGATTGGGTTTATTTGCCTTTGAACAGGGCTTCAGGTGGAATCTTAGTGAAGTGGATTGTGGGATAAAGGGGTGGTGGAGAAAATGGAGGATTTTGTAGGGGAGTACACAGTGGCCTGTACTTTTAAAGCTGTGGAAGATAATTTTTTGTGGACTTCTGCAGGTGTATACGGGCCGAATGTTGACAGTTTCAAAAGATTATTATGGGAAGAACTTGTTGCATTACATAGTTGGTAGGACCTCCCCTGGTGCATAGGAGGAGATTTTAACGTCATAAGGTTCCCTAGTGAAAGATTCGGAGACAGCCGGTTGTTCCCAGCGATGACAGATTTGTCAGCATGTATTTTTTACTTGAACCTAGTGGATCTTCCCCTCATAGGGGGCTCATTCACTTGGTCCAATAATCAGACGTGATCTCGACTGGACAGATTCCTAATCTCGCCGGATTGGAAAATCCATTACCAGGATGTGTCAGAAGAGGTTGCCTCGCCTTTGCTGGGATCACTTTCCCATCATGTTGGATGGCGGTGGTATCCAAGGCGGGCGTCGATATTTTAAGTTTGAAAATATGTGGCTTAAGAGTGAAAGCTTTGTGGATAGGGTAAAAAATTGGTGGTCATCTTATCAGTTTCATGGTACTCCCTCCTATATACTTGCAGGTAAACTAAAAGCTTTAAAGAATGATTTAAAACTTTGGAACTTCCAATCATTTGGTGACATCAGGGAGCGCAGGAAATCATTAGTGGAGGAATTACAAGGTTTTGAGAGGATACTTGAGGATAGATCTCTCGCCCCTGAAGAAATAGTGCGAAAGACATTTGGCATCAGAGTTGGAGAAAGTTCTTTCTCTAGAGGAGATCTCTTAGCGTCAGGAGTCGAGAGCATTATGGTCGAAGGAAGGAGACCGAATTACAAAATTTTTTCACAAGGTGGCCAATTCTCATAGGAGATATAATACCATTAAGATGCTGAATATTAATAGTATAGACTGCAGGGAGGCTCCTGTGATCCGGGACCACATGGTGGATTTCTATAAACAGTTGTTTACAAAACGAGAGGGGTGGAGGCCAAAACCTGATGGACTTGCTTTCGACTTTATTGAACCACAAACAGCGTCCTGGTTGGAGAGATCTTTTGAGGAGGGGGAGATCTTTGGTGTAGTAAGAGGAATGGCTTATGACAAAGCACCAGGTCCAAATGGTTTCTCGATGGGTTTCTTCCAAACATGTTGGGAAGTAGTGAAGGAGGATATAATGAAAGTGTTTCAGGAATTGTTTTTAGCTGGGAAGTTTGAGAAAAGCCTAAATACTACTTTTATTGCTTTGATACCAAAGAAAAGCGGAGCTTCGGAGGTGAAAGATTATAAGCTCATTAGCCTCATAAATGGGATGTACAAAATTATTTCAAAGGTGCTTGCAAACAGGTTAGGGAGGCTTTAGGCAAGATAATCATGAAGCCGTAAAATGCATTTGTAAGGGGTCGTCAAATTATGGATTCAATCCTTATAGCCAATAAATGTCTAGATAGAAGATTAAAGTTTGGGATTGCAGGGAGTATTTGTAAGCTAGACATGGAAAAGGCATACGATCATGTAAACTTTTTTTTTTTTTTAATGTTGGGGAACCTCTCCAAGGCATGGCCCTTCGGACCCACCCCTACAGAGTAAACCCCAGTCCCGTGCACTACACCCTCAGAAGTTTCCCTAAACGGAACTGGTTAAATCACTGGCTTTTCATCAGGGGGTGTGGCCCCAAATGATTGTTTGCACTTTGCACCCATAAGGTGTTGAACCTTGGACCTTGAAGGAAGTGATACCCCCAAGACCAAGGCCTTCACCACTTGGGCCAACCCCTTGGAGTTCATACGATCATGTAAAGTGAGACTTCCTTCTCTTTTTGTTGGAAAGATGTGGATTTGGGGAGAGATGGTGTACGTGGATTAGATGGTGCATCTCAATGGCAAAGTTCTCAGTTTTGATTAATGGCAGCTCAGCTGGTTTCTTCTGCGTTGGATGCTATTGGCCATGGTTAGAAATGGTTTTGTGGCTGGATTTTCAGTAGGTGACCCCAATAGGGGTTGTCTATCTATTTCTCATATTTTATTTGCAGATAACACGTTAATTTTCTGTGAGGCAAATCAAAACCAACTCAGGGCACTGAAGGCACTCTTATTATGCTTCGAAGCAGTGTCAGGCTTGAGAGTGAACTTTGATAAATCAGAGTTAGTGTCGGTTGGGAATGTCAGCAACACTTGACATTTGGCTAGTACACTTGGGATTGCCACTGGGAGCCTCACGGGCTTTTTCTATTTGGGATTCAGTTATCGAGAAGATAGAACGAAGATCAATAGGGTGGAAGAGATGTTACTTCTCGAAAGGAGGACGGGTGACTTTAATCAAGAGTACTCTTTCTAACTTACCAACTTATTTTCGGTCTATATTTCCAATTCCAGCTTGTGTGGCAAAAAGGATTGAAAAACTCCATCGTGATTTCTTATGGAGCGGGATGGGGGACGAAGTCAAGTTCCATTTAGTCAGTTGGGACAAGGTGTGCAGGCCAATTTCTTCTGGTGGATTGGGGATAAAAAAATATGAGAACTTTCAATAGGGCCCTACTTGGAAAGTGGCTATGAAGATATAGGAGAAATTTGGATTCAGAGATGAGTTGAGATGGGTTGATATGGTTTGTGAATAGTAGAATAAAAGTTGAATTATTTATTATATTTTTTGTGAAAATTTAAAAAAGTTGTTTTGGGATTTGAAAAAGTTGAATTGTTTATTATATATTGTGTGTGAATTTGAAAAAATTGTAATGATGAGATGAGATGAGTTGAGGTGGGTTTTGAATCCAAACCTCTCCATAGTATGGAACCAGAAGCCTTACGAAAATTGGTGGTTGATTGCAAACATGGAAGTATGTGGGGAGGATGGTGTATTAGAGAGGTGAACGGGGCCTATGAAGTGGGGATTTGGAAGCACATTAGACGTGGGGGGGGGGGGGGGGTGTTTACTCGCCATGCCAAATTTGTGCTTGGTGCGGGCACTCGGATAAAATTTTGGAGGGACCTATGGTGTGAGGAGGAGGCTCTAAAGGACTCCTTTCCATCCGTCTTCTGGTTGGCACGTGACCAAGAAGTTTCAATGGCGGACCTCATGGATCGATCGGGGGACCAAGTCCAATGGAACGTCACCTTCAGTAAAACAGCCCAAGACTGGGAAGTAGACAGCTTTGAGGCTTTCTTCAGCCTAGTGTATTCCGGGAAGCTGAATGGAATACGAGACAATAAGTTGTGGTGGACATCTGCAGGTAAGAGAGCTTTCTCGGTTCGATCCTATTATAAATCCCTTACTCATTTAACGAATACTCTTCCCATGGAGGAATAAGCCCCCCCCCCCCCCAAAAAAAAAAAAAAAGAGCACTTTTCTTCACTTAGACAGCTACTCTAGGCAAGATTCTGACAATCGATAATATGAGGAAGCATCAGGTCGTTATCTTAGATTGGTGTTGTATGTGCAAGAAAGCCGACGAGTCAATGGATCATTTCTTGCTACATTGTGAGGCAGCTAGAGCCTTGTGGATCGAAGTGTTCAGCCGAGTAGAGTTAAATTGGGTAATGTCTGCCATAGTGGTTAAGTTATTGGCCAGCTAGACATTTCTGGGAGGTGCTATACAAATCAAAACCGTGTGGAAGATGGTCCCTATCTGCATTATGTGGTACATATGGAGAGAGCGTAACAATCGAACATTTGAAGATAAGGAGCAGTCTCTAGAGGAGCTTCGATCTTTATTTTTCCGTACTTTATTTCTTTGGGCCATAGCTATAGATTTTAATGGCCTTAATTTACATGATTTTCTTGTTTTCACTTCTACGACCTAGATAGGTCTTTGTCTCTTGTATAACATCTTGTGTACTTGGGCTTTGCCTATTCTTATCAATAATATCATTTACTTATAAAAAAAAAAATTGTAATTTTGAATTAAGATTTAAACGGATTATTGCGGGTTGATTTTGGGTTAAGCGGGTTGATCTGTTATTGACCCGCTTATTAATCGTGTCCTAACGGGTCAACCCGTTTTGACCCAAACCCGTTTATATCAAGCACAAACCCACTAATTTCGTGTTGGGTTCATGAGTCGTGTCACACATTGTCAACCCTAGTGTTTACCCAACATTGGCTAATGATCAAAACATGCTAGCAGACTAAAATGACATAGGTTGATAATTTAGCAGTACGAGAAAGAATAATGATATATACAAGCCCAAAATGCCTCATGCAGGCCTTTTATAAAATTTTTAAAAAAAAAAGTTGACCCCACCAAAAGAGTGAAAAATTCACTTTTTTATGATGGAGCCCACTTTTTTACAAAAGGCTTATGCAAGGCTTGTGTATTTGGGGCTTGTCCCTAGCATTACTCTATCCAATTTCAGTTAGGCAAGAAATGAGAAAACAGCATGTAACATGAAAAGAGTACAAAAAAACTTATAGGCTTCATAACTACTTGACAGCTCATACCACATGGTGATTCTTTGTATAAGATATAGAACTAAACATGGAAAGATTACAAGAGTTTTGAGCTTTACCCAAGCTGGGCATACTTTGTCGGCAGCATTGAAGCAATCTTATCTGTAAACTGCAGAGAACAAGTGATCAGAAAGGGCCAACTAGAGAACCCACTATGCAAATACATATTTCACAGTGATAGCACATATGTGCAGCCAAAAACCTGAAGCACAGGTCGATATATAGATGCGGCTAGATATATGCCTTGCTCAGGTAAGACTGTTGCAGATCCATAACCTTCTTGCAATACATTCGGACCCCTCCTACTCCATCCTTGGCGAATGAGGTCAACTCCTGGTTAGGAATCACGGATAAGATAAAGGAGATAAGTTTATGGTAATTAAGGACCCACACAAATCAATCCAATCAACTAAAAATAGAAACTAAAGCCATATATGCAATGAGAGACAATCAACAAAATGCAAGCAATGTATCTTCAGCATACCCTGGTTAGGAATTGATATTGTAGCATCAGTGAAACGAAAAGCAAAAGTAAGACCCTCCCCAGGTCGGTCCCTGCAACCCATTAACACGAAATATACATGATTGTGTGACAAAAAGTGAGAACTGAATGTCTTAAAAGAAAGCGAGAACTCAATGAAACTGATATAATTATATTGAACAAAAGGAACCCAGAACGTAGGAAGCTACTACGAAGTCTATATGAAAAATAATAACATGCAAACAAACAAAAACTTTCCTAGATGACAGAAGAATCAAAATTTTTAATTTCAGATGTTGGGGGACATAGGGAAGGGACACAGCAAATGGGTAAAATTGGAAACGGGAAAAAAACTCATATATAGGGCGTACTTGTTCAATACAATCTACCAGCGGATGGCAACCACCCTATGTCTCTCTAGCTTTAATTTACAGGACTTTCTTTCTCTTCTCTTTCGCACATTAGGTGTATTTGTTGTATACCCAGTGTACCTCGATTATGCCTTCCCAACTTTTTTTGCTCATTAATACAACTCATCTTACACATCCCAAAAATAATATATGTCCTAAATTTAGAAATAAACTAAAATATATTTAGAAAAATATAATATAACCAATTGATTGTCCTATAACCACTGTTGTACTCTAGTTTTTCCAAGTATACTGTATCATCATATTTGTATTGTCTCACACCAGTGTCCTGTGGTCAGTATCAATGCTTCCAAATACCACAGACAATTCGTATTTTCCTTGAGGAAAATTTTGCTGCCAAGAAGTATCAAAATTTGGAAAGCTACTCCACCATGTCTAATGTGGATGATTTGAAGGGAAAGGAATAGATGGAGCTTAATTTTGTTTTGACCAAGTCCTTTTTTCCTTAGATCTTTGAATGATTGGACGAGTGCCTTAGTGTCAATAAACTCCAAAATTATAATCAGGTTTCCTTGAATTCTTATATTTAGATTGTAACTTTGATGAAGTTGTTCTTGTAGACAACAAGTATAGTTGAAATCATCTTCTTCTTTTTTGATAAGTAAAATTGAAATCATCTTCTTATTAATAAACTGATTCCTTATTCCTCAAAAAAAGGGTTGGGTGGTGAATGGCTGTTACCACAACCACAACCACAACCACAAACAAACCCAACACCTGTCGTTATCTGGACATCACCAAAATGCAGCCTCCAACACCATGACCTGCTCCTCCACCTTTGACATAGTGCTACTCCCATGCCAGAACAACCCCTCCCGACTCTGGCCTCTTCTCAAAAATTCACACTACCACGAGCTCTGACCACAATTACCATCACCTCTGACCTCTCTTCCACCAGCACTATTTCGACTAGGAAAGCATGACTACCACATCACTACTATTCCACAAATTTCATAGCAGATCACAAGCACCATTTAGAGCATCTCATTGCAGGAACTAGACAACCACCATCTCAACCATCAGATCACTGTCGTAGCCATCACAACCACCATCGTGTCAACTCTTTCAAATAGATGTCGCACTACTCACTGCGATTGAGGTAGGCCACTGTGATACCCCATATGATATGGATAAGGGTAGGTGGTGTATGGGATCCCACATTGCTTGGGAATGATAAGTTCTTGCTCTTTATAAGGTTCCAATGGGGCTCTAATTGTATCATTGACTAGTTCTTTTAGAGTATAGGTCATGTGGTTTGGGTCTTCCATTAGGACGTTACAAATAGTATCAGAGACTATCCCAACCAGAAATGTGGGACTTGAGCCGTGCCACCTACAGTGGACAAGCCCGACGAGGACGTCGGGAGTTTAAGGGGGGTAGATTGTGATACCCCCCATATGATATAGATAAGGGTAGGTGGTGTATGGGATCCCACATTGCTTGGGAATGATAAGTTCTTGCTCTTTATAAGGTTCCAATGGGGCTCTAATTGTATCATTGATTAGTTCTTTTAGAGTATAGGTCATGTGGTTTGGGCCTTCCATTGGGGTGTTACAGCCACTCGCTTAAAACCAAATCAAGATTTAAGAAAAGCAGGGAGTTAAAGCATCTTTCTTGGGTAATCAACTACTATGCTAAGGGACGTAGTTCAAGTCGAGGGAAGACTAAAGGGAAGGCATTATGAAGCCATCCTTGTAGAGGGAGTTTAGGGTTGGGGTTGGAGAAGTGTGTTTTGTTCCCATTTGGCCTTGGTGTATTTTGGGCTAGGTGTTTCTTGTATACGCCCAGTGTACTTGTTTACTCCTATTGATATTAACATATATAATATTTTTACTTATTAAAAAAAAGGATGTTCACCATCACCAACTACAGCTCCATCCTCACCACCAAGGCTTCAACATCATGCCAATGACATTTCAGGCCTCAGTCTCAGGTACTAAGATATATCACGTCTCACTTGAAACAGTCATTCTCAGTTGTATGTTATCCATTTTATTATAAGGCACTTTTTAAATACTTTCTGGCATATCTTTGATACTTCATAGATAGTTTCAAGAACTAAAAACAAAATATCTAATACTTCTTGGAGCACATCAGATGCACCTTGAACGGTAGGATTTGGCCTCTCCCAGTGTACTTCTAAGGCTAGCTTTATCATACTTAGCAGGTACTCAAGGAAGGAGAAATGTTGGGGGGAGAACTAACACAAATAAACTGAGTTTGATAAAAGTTGAAAAGTGATGCAAGGAATGGTAGATATTTGAATATAAATTTAAGGGTACTTGCCTCTTTTCCTTGGAAGGGGCCTTGCTTGCAAGTCTAGCTGTTTGTACTGCAGCATCTGCAGATGCGGCTTCGGGAGTTGCTCGCAGAATCTCACAAATGAGTTGTTGACATTCACTCTTTGGCACATTAAAGAATTAAAAATTAAAAGAATAAGTTGGGAAGGGATCATGCCTGTTTATTACCTTTTTTTTTTTGTGGTTAAATAATCTTCAGACTTACAACCAGCCATTAAAATTTTCAAAAATTTTGAGCAGATAGGTTACCTGCAAAACTGTCAAGGAAAAGATAATGTTGTAGCCCCCAGTAACTTGAGATATTTCAGAATCAGAGTTCCAATCTGTTGGTGTTGACCTTGATGTGTTTGCTTCAATTTGATGAGTGGATTTTGATTCTAGAATCTCTCCAACAATGACATGATTCTCTGAACACGTAAAATTGAGAAACTTTGTTTCAGCGTTAAAAGGGAAAGTAAAAGATAAGAAAGTACCCACCTATCAAAAAGATAAGAAAGTAGGCATCTCACCAAATATCCGAACAACAGTGTCCAATATTGAATCCAGAAGCTCCCTTGCAGCAGCCTGTGCTTTTCCTGTGGGAGCCATCACGGGTGACACAGGGCTCACTGCCAAAAGAGTCCCAGACAGAGATATCCCGTTCTGACGCTTATGTTTGGGGGGAAACTGGAAGCTTTTTAATTGCCCTTTCATAAAATGAAGACCTGCAGTAGCAGTGCGGTCACCCTGTACAGTGCCATACCTTGAAGAATTAACAAGTTCTGCGTGAGCTTTAATCTTGAATGTGATAATCTCATGAATTGTTGGTCGCAATCTTTGGCTGTTTCAAAACAAAATAAGAAAATTTGTCATCATAATGAACATATTGGGAAAAAAAATTAACATAACTTCCAAGAATTTGAAAAGACAAATACACATGGTCAAGGTATTCAGAACTAGTTTTCTTATGTATCCAGGACAATTAAAATTCCAAGAAATTTAATCAGCAAATGAATTTGTCCCTATATTCCATGCACATTTAATACAAAGGGTTCCATAAACACAAGGATATTGGCATTAGTAAGTCTCAAGCAATCTATTTATAATATAACTCATATGGTGGGTGATTGTTATTTAGTTGCATATACCACGTTAATGCTTTATAAGATGGAACATTAGATACCAATAAAACATAAACATAAATAGAAAAGTTTGTAAGAATACCAAGAACGAGAAATACCAAGGTCAGAACCAGATCCATTCACCAAAGTAAAGGGGGAGAAAGAAAGATCCAAGAAAATCCTATGTTCTAGAGTGATAAACGAAAGAAACAAAAATATTTATGGGGATTCTGTCCAAAACATCTTTGGAGGAAACTAAATTCTTTCAAAACCACGCTTCAACAGAATCAAGGATAACAAACCATATTATAGCACCAGCAGCAGCAACTTTGCCAAGCATGTAGAGGCACTCAACCATAGTTTGCAAATATTTCACATGAAGTGGAGCATCACTCTTCTTTATTGCTTCCTGCAGACAATATAACACCCCAAACTTCAGTCTAGAATATGAGAATGGCAACACAATAAATTGAGAAGCAACTATGAGATATTCTTACAAGAAATTCATCTGGAGTGGAATTTGAAAGCCACGGTGGCATTTCACGAGGAAGGGTTTTGGCATCCTTTAGATTACCATCACCACCATTAACCCTAGCTGATGCCATATGCCCATCTGATGTGGCATCATCGCGTGGTTCCAGAGCACCCTCCTCATCATGGCCATCAAAAGATGAACTGAAAGCACATTCAGATGTATACTTACTGGGGTAAAATTTGCACACGATTATCATATCAAACATTGCAAAACTAAAAGTATAGATTAAGAAAAAGGAGTACTTCATATGGATTAAGAAAAAGGATGTTAAGGAATTACGTGAAAAAAGCAGCAGCACAGATAGTTAAACAGTTTAAATAGTGACATCCAATCTTACCCTCCATCAACAGAACCCGACCTATATGATCCATCCACATGAAAACCAATTTGGTTGTCACCTTTCAGTAACCTAGTTCTTCGAGATAGAGGTTGTGAATTATACACAGATAATGCAACTGCCGTGGTCGTTGGCACTTCGTCATCCTTCTCATACATGCTTGAGGCAGCTGAGCTGAAGAATATAATTTTGTTTAGAAGTTAAAGATTTTATTCATAATGGAAACGTAGGCATGGCCAAGTACGCAGGAAGTATACAAGAGGAAACACCCAATTAAAAGAGGAATAAATAGATACCAGGAAATATATTCATTGAAAAAAAAAACACAAGAAGCTTTTAAGAAATAGCTGACATTGTAATTCAGGAAAATTGTGGTCCTAATGATAAAGAATTTTTTTTGGCGATAAGTGTGGTCGTAATGATAAAGAATCAGACTACAAAACCTGAAAACTTCTTCCATAGAAAAAGCCTCCCATCCCAATCACCAACAAAAAAAAAGGGGGGGGGGGGGGGGGGAATGGAAAAATAAAATGATCAAATATATATACACATTCATCAAACCAGATTCATGCCCAAATGCTAAAACACCACTCATAAGGTACATGATGATATGAAGTTGGAGCTAAGAAGAGAGGTCAATACCTGTATTCACCTTTGTTGTACAGGTGTGCATGCAAATCCTCCAAAACTTTATAAAAAAGAACTCCTCGCAACTTCGTCAGCTCTGACCGGACATCTTGAAGAGCACCAACCTGAGCCACATAAAACTAAATAATTAAAATGCATACATAACACTTCAAAAGTCCAATCCTTACATTTTCCACTCAATAAGGCACTTGGGAGTATTAGGGGGAGCTATCACTGGGATGGGGAGGCTTTGTGGAGAGTAGTTATCAATTCTAAATTGGGGAGTATTAGAGAGGGTTGGTGTTCCAAGTTAGGGGGGCATATGGTGTGGGGTTGTGGAAAAATATTCGTTCAGGATGGGAGAGGCTTTCCAACTTTTTCAGATTTGAGGTTGGGTGTGTATTTTTGCATGATGTTTCCCGTGGTGCAAGGGCTATTACATGTATCTTTCCCACTCTCTACCGGATTGCAAGTAACAAAGAGGGTTTGATGGCTGACTTGTTGGTTTGCTCCAATGGCTCTATCCAATGGAATGTTAGTTTTTCGAGAGTGGCTCAAGATTGGGAACTTGGAACTTTTTCTGATTTCTTCGGTTCATTGTATGTTATGACTTTTGGTAATGTTGTGGAGGACAGGATGGATTTGGACTCCTAGTGGGAGTAAAACATTCTCAGTGTGATCCTATTATAAGGCCCTTTCGGGATTTTCTAATGATCATTGCATTCCTTGGAAGAGTATTTGGAAATGTAAAGTTCCTCCCAAGATTGCTTTCTTTGCTTGGATTGCGTCCCTTGGGAGAATCCTCACCACTAACAATTTGAGGAAATGAGGTCTCATCATTATCGATCGGTGTTTCTTGTGTAAGAAAAATGGGGAATTTGTGGATCATCTAATGTTACATTGTGACGTGGCTAGGTTTTTGTGGGATGAGATCTTTAACTGGATTGGTGTGGCATGGGTTATGCCTGGAAGTGTTGTGGATATTTTCAAGTGTTGGACAAGTCATAGGGGTAATGTTTACATCACCGATGCGTGGAATTTGATCCCTCACTGTATTATATGGTGTTTGTGGATGGAGAGAAACGATAGCTGCTTTGAAGACCAAGAATGTTCCTTGGAAGAGTTGAAGACATTCTTTTTTGACACTATTTTCTTCGGCTTCGGTCATTATTTGTAATGAGGATAGCTTTCATAATTTGCGTGTATCCATCACTAATGCTTAGTGATTATTAGGTGTTAGGTGTATTATGTGTATATTTCCTGTGTAATTGGGCTATGCCTATTTCTATTAATAAGGTTTTACTTTTTCTTAAAAAAAAGTAATAGAGTAGCATCAACGTGAACAAACAAAACTAAGTATTTGGAAGCATTAAAATTTTCAGAGCCCCTAGATAATTCTCTGGGTGATTGGCTTTAAAGACGGGAATAAATGAGAGGTTTCAGTAGCTGTGTGAACAAGGGGAGAGAATGTAATCTTTGTGGTCAAGATAGTGTTGCCAGATCTTGTAAACATCAAAGCAGCCAGCAGTAAAATCATTAAAAAATATCCCAAAGGTAGAATGAGATACGACAAGATGAATAAAATACTGGATTACAAATATAGTATTGACCTTAACCCCTTAAGTAGTGAGCCGATGACTTGAGGCTTTATTGAAACTTGAAAGACACAACGACTATACTTAATTAGATCACTAGACATCAGATCAGGTATTTAGATGTAACTTAAGAAAAATAAAGTTCTACAAACCCAACCCCCCCCCCCCCCCAAAAAAAAAAAAAAAAACAAATAAAAGATACAATGACCTTACAGAAGGGGGGGACCTTACAGAAGGGGGGGATTACAGGAAAAAAGGCTAGAAAACATACAGTTTGAAGCCCCTCTCGCTCAAGCATCAGAGTTGACTGAACATGCAATTGAACTGCAGCATAAAACTGCTTGTCGGCAATTAGCTTTTCAATACGAGCTGGAACCTGAGCCAAAGTTTCAAGTACAGAACATGGAAATTTTTCAGAATCACCAAAACTGTGAAGTCCAGAAAAATTAAAAGAGAATAATTGTAGTGCTAGTTTATAAATGACGAAGTCATAGTACAAGAACTTTTTTTCCATTTTCTAAGAAAAGGTTGGAACAACTGAGTAAGGGCACATCATAGCATGCAAAAATGTGTGCATACCAATACATCTACTTATATATACATGTCTAAATCTAGATATGAATAAGAAAGGCAACTATAACTCAAGTGCAAAAAGATCCAAGCACAAAGGTGTAGGCATAGCATTTTAAAGCGTGGCATGGAAATTAGGTGATTAAAAATTTATAAGAATGTGGTATTATCTGAAAGCTGAAAATAGGTATAGACAAACCTTGGCTATGCTCTCAATTTGATCTAAGAGGGAAATTATGTGACGCAACGTTACTGACCGATACCATAACTGATGCAATTGCTTATTGCGGGCACTAAGACGCTTCTTTGCCTCGGCTAAATCAGCCTTTAAGACACCTATACTTTCTGTGGATTCACTGAACAACCTCAGGATCTGCCAAAAGATAAACAAATAGATAAATAACTATTCAGGATGTGAATGAAAATCTAAATTTTATCCTTCCCCAAGGTGCCAGAGGGAATGTGGGATTAAAAATAATCAATTGAAGGGCTCCATCACAATAATACTTCAATAATAAATCGAAATAATAATTTACTGTGCCAATTAAATTAGGTTAACAGAATATTCAGAGACCACTAGAAGCCTAAATAAAATTAGATAATACTCCTGAATTATCTATCTGTTCATCACATGAAATCCACAATATGAACAGAAACAACATCACAAAAAACATGCACAAACACATAGGCAAAATGAAGAAGAACATCAAGAAAAGCGAGCATAAATAACAGTCCAAGATAAAAGCTGTTTGGAAACCTGGGAATAATTTTGAATCGCTTTATTGAAGCCACCATGATAAGCATGCACTACTTCATCCACGACCTCCTCAATCACGTCACTTTGCTCCTTCAAAAACTCAATTTCACCTTCACGATCTTTCGATGTCAAAATATGGACAACATGAGGTAATGAATCAAAGCGTGCTGCAGCCCAACTCTCGTCTATTCTTGCAAGCTCTTCCCTCAGATACTGCATTTTACCGTAACAGAAAACAGGGACAATGAGAAGGAGAAACAAGCAAATATGCAATGCACAGCACAGCTTATATAAATAAGGTTCAACATCACACTTGGTCAGACAGTATCTAGCACATGATCCCTGAATTTCAAAAGAGGACTGCCATGCCAGTTGCTACAACTGTTAAAACGGGACTACTATGCACCATAATCATAGGGATAGTATTAAGTTAAATATGTCAGTGAAACGTTCTCCACTTGACATTAGTGTTCCCAACATCAGTGTTCCCCATAAAAAAGGTTACAGCAATAATCATTTTAATTATTTACTATGTAAGAACAAATTTCACTCAAGTAATTTAATATAGAAGTATGCCGTATGTTCCTGATAAAAACGTTAAACAAAGTAAGCTAACTTACTGATTTTGCAGGAGACACGGGCAAACCATCAAAGATCCCCATCTTAAGTCTTGTGCCTCACAGATGCCGTATAAATGAAGCACAACTCAATTCATCCTGGCAAAGCTTTAATCCCGGGAGGAAGGATGACACTTTCAGACACTTTTTAAGAGAGATGAATATAACGTCAATACGCGAAGTTTGTTGCCCTGGTGCACCTGAAGCACTCAAGAGAGACAACTGAAAACTAGAGTATTGCACATAGAAACACAAACCTGAAACAACCGATAAAGCTACGATTGCGGCTGTATATGTTCGTGTGCGTATACAAGTGTATGTTTGAAGTGGAGAAGTTCCCGTCAGATGAGCTCAACACGGCTGTAGGGAAAATTTGAGTTTAATTTTTTTCATTGTAGAGATTAAATGCTACAGGGAGAATAATACATTTCCCTGTCCTGTCTTTTCTCAAATGTAACCGAACTGAGTGTACAAATTGAGAGAAGTACCTCCAGATCTAGTGGGGATAGGACCGAAAACGGATCAATTCCGCGCAATCTTGACGCCTAGAACTTCAAAAGATTAATAGGGCCAGTAGCAAGATAAAAATTTAGAAAGAAAATCTCAAAGCTACTGAAATTTATGTTTCGATTGCGAGACTAATTGACTGGGTTTCAGATTTTTTCGGTTCGTAGATAGATTGAATTGAATCATGATTTAGGGAACGGACGAGTATAAAATGAATTAAATAAATAAAGGGAGAGAGATAGCTGGGACCATGAGCCTGGTGGGGTTTCGGATTACCTATGGGTGGGGGGATTCCGGAGAGGGAGGTGTAGCGATACTAGCGAAGGCTGAGCTCGGGGGGATGGATCGCTTTTGCTGATCGAACGGAGAAGAAGAAAGTGTAAAACCCGTTGGCCGTGGCTGGAGCTCTCGGCAGATGTGGCTGATGCACTTTTTTATTTTTTTTATTTTCTGAGCGATGTACTTTCTTGTTTTCTATCTTATCTTTTCTCTTCTTTTCGCAGAAACATGCTACTCGGTTTTGACGTGTATTTTTCATTCAAATGGTTGTGATATAAATTATTTAAAATATACAATATCAACTGCAGTCTCATAGTAATTCCGACGAAATTTCTAGCCGCAACGTCTTTAAATTTTTATTTATTTTTTCATATAATTAATAAGACAGCGGATATATTAAGATTTAAGAATAACTAGATTTTGAGTTAGCCATTGATATTTATTGTATAAAATAATTTAGAGCATTGCGTAATTTCTAATTGAATTTTCTATAATAAAAAATTATAGTTATAGTTGTGAGGGTAAGCGTCGTTCAATTATTTTAAAAAAAATGAATAGATATGAAACTCACAATAAAATTTTAATTAATTTTTTAATAGTGACAAAGTAATTGTACGATGCTTACGCACTCCACGACTGAATGTAGCATTATTCTTATTATTAATTTAATTATTATTTTTTCTTAATTTTTGTCTTGTGATCAAATGATTGATAGATAAATCAAATAATTTTTGTAAGTTTTTATTAAATATAGTTAACATTTTTCATAAAAAAAAAAATAATGGTTCACAGATTTATCTGCAAGCAGTTCCACAGGTTGGCCAACACCCAACATTTGCAGCACAAACACGATAATACCGGACTCCCTTTACACTGCAAATATGATTTTTACGCACACACTGTGAACGATAATTATCCTCATCTACACCAGCGTAAAGTGTTTACACAATCATCTCATGTTGTTACCACAGCAGTTAAAAATCTAAATGAGAAATAATATTTACAGTCGTGAGTGTGCAAGTGCCGTACAGTCGTTTTAAAAAAAATGAATAAATACGGGATCCACGTAAAAAAAATTTAATTTTTTAATAATAGACCTTATTTTTTTTAAAACGACTGTACAACACTTACACATTCCACGACTATACGTAGCATTACTCCATTTAAATATATATGAATTTGGAGCATCAACCCAATCATTGCTGACATGACAAATATTTTCAGATTTGTAAAGCCTAAACAAGCAAGAAAATCAATCAATTTCAAAATTGATTGGCACACGTGTACTGGGCAATTACAAACAACCAATTTGATAGCTTTCTGTGTCTTTTAAATTTCCTCTGTGGCAAATATCCACTTTCAATGTGTAATATATGTAAGTTTATAACTCCGTATTAAAACTTATAGTTATAAATAGGCGTGGTTAAAAAAACAAACTTTACACAAACCATCTCATGGGAAAATAATCGTTAATGTAAACATGTTCAATGTTTTAAATTAATTAGCAAGTCATTTAACTTGGCCTTAAATACCTTTAAAAGTAGTCTAGAGTTGATGGTCGAGTGGCATATGACTGATTCATCAAATGAAAATTTTGAGTTTTGAAACCAATCCCCTTTGTCAAAACATAAATACCTTTAAAAGTTGACATGACATATTAATGGAGACGAAAATTTAAGATAAAATTATTTTAGAAGAACAACAAATAAGAAAATTCTATTTATTAAAGAAAATGATATGAATACAATATTTCTTACAATTCTATTTTAAATTATAGGCATTTTTGTAAAATAATATATAAAAGAATATTATTTATAGAAATACTTTAAATTTAAAATACAGTTTTATAAAAAAAATTACTATATATATTTGTAATTTTATATATATACGCACCGACATATGAAGACAAATTTGAAATTTAAATGTTGAATAAAAAATAATCGATAAAATGAAATTACAATTCAATACATGTATAATTATAGAATAGATCGGCAGCAATGTGCAAAACAGGTTTGCTTGAAACCCTTTTTTATAAAAATAATTTATATTTTTTTAGTAAAAATTGATTAATGAATAGTTTAATGCATAGAAAAAAATAGACAAATTTTAGCAAATATATTTGGATAATATATCTCATATTAATAAACACGTCAAATCATAATTTTTTTTATAAATGATTCATCCGAACATTGAAATTAAATTTTAGATAATGATTTATAGTAGAAAGGATTTTTTTGAATATTTAAATTAAATTTTAGATAATAATGTATAATTGCATTAAATAAAAAAGCAATATTTTTAGTGGAATTTTTTATGAAGTTCTACAAATGATCAAAAATCCAATATTTTAAATCTTAAAACTTCCTATTTTTCAGAAAAGATTTATTTGAATATTGAAATCAAATTTTAGATAATAATACATAGTTGCAGTATTGAAAATAATTGTTGCTCTAATTTCAAAAGAGAAGACCTTCTAATTATGCAATATTTTAATTTGATATTTTAACAATTTTCTAAGATTAAAAAAAAGTAAAATGATTAGAAAAAAAAATGCAAGAGACCCAAATTATAAATTTGGAAAATTGAATATAATTCAGGAACAATATAAAATTGCATCAGAACCTCGCAGTTATCAATATTCCCACCATGCCTTTTTCTTAGTTAAATTGATGTTTAACTAAGAAACTAGTAGTTGCAGTCAACTAATATCTATTACACGATATTTACGAAGAAAGTGATCAGAGAACTTGAAAATTATTAAGTAAATTAAAGAAAATCCACAAGTTTTATCACAACAAATAATCTATCTAAAAAGTTTTTTTTCTGAGAGTGAATAGTAACTGATGAGAATAACTTTTTATTTGATAAGCATAAGAACCAAGAAACTCTAATCAACAACCAGAACGCTGGAAAATCACGAACAGCACAGTGTTCCTGCAATCTGACTATCATGCAGGTTACAAATCCTCCAAAAGATTAAACCTTTGGCACCACGACAAGGAAAAAATGAACCCAAACATTCAATGACCAAGATGTAACATCTTCCAAAAATACGAATCCCTAGGAATTTGATATCAATGCTTAAAATTCAAATCAATTGCAAAAACATTCTTTGTATGATACAGTGCTTTTATGAAACATGATATTACAAGAAGGTGTTTTCCATATTCTACATTTTTAGTAACAAAATCTAAACCAATTGGAACTCAAATTCACACTTTGTTCTCTCGCAATTTCAAAGTATGAATCTACTCATTTTACTGCATACTTGTTTGAAAATGATATTATCGGTCAAATCTATTGCGTTCACACCCCACAATAGAATGATGTGGTGGAGTGTAGAAATCATCACCACAACAAAATTGGCTTATTGCTTCGACGACTTTCGCCACAATCGTCATAAAAAATTATTGTGAAAGAGCGATACTAGTAAAACACTATGGCCGCATGTCTGTAGATAAAAAAAATTAAAAATGCCAACTTCAGTATGAAATTTTGCAAAAGTTCAATTTGTCGCAAATGTACACTTATTACAGCAATGCTAGTCGTTGCTAATAACAATAAAATCTTGCAGAAATACCTCCATCAGGCCATTCAATATCGCACCAGAAACTAAATACCTGCGCTGATATGTTACCACAAAAGATGTTTTACATCATGAATTTTTCTCGCTATTTCCTTTAAGTAGATTATAGTAATAGCTTATGTCGCCACAAAAACTCAAATCTCCCACAAAATGGACAACGTCAAAACAATAGGCTAACGAGGACTTGTTTCGTGGTAAATTGGTAGTATTAACAAGTTGCTGCTGCTGGCGAAACACAACTACTGCAACTAGACATCATAAAAAATATATATATATCTTGACAAAAAGTTTTGTTGAAAGTATTTTTTAGGACGATTTGATCTTCTCATGAAATTGAATTTGCGGCTGAAATATATCATCAATGTCGTGATTTAACAATGAGAATATTCGTTAAAAATACTATTATTGACGATTATTTGTTGCTGATAAAGTTCAATTTCCGCATAGATACAACATCAAAGAAAAGTTCAACAGATTACATGTTTCGTAGAAAATGGTGTAGTTTGAGGATGAATTCCTGCTGCTAAAATTCAATTTCCACAAATCGTCATCATAAGAAAAAGTCTGCGGATCAAATGATGTTTATTTTTTACAATTAGATGGCGTAGGAAAATAGATTTTGTTACTATACTTCAGAATATTCTTTATGAGAAAATATAAATCACACTCTACTGTGCATATCAGCCCCACACTCTAAGTGTATTGGGTGAAAAAAAAAAAAAAAAAAAACTGGGTTGATACCAAGAACTTCTCGTTCTTTATACATCCATTGCGCGCATTGGTAGGCTACAATTAATCTCGCCACTATAACTTCTTTTTTGTCCAGGACACATAGTAGGTAATCGAACACTCCAGCCCATATTTACTACTCTTTTTATTTTTTTTATTTAATAGTTAAGAAAGTGACTATTAATAAAATTATATATTTTTTTAATTTTTTTTAATAATTAAAGATGTTAAAAAAAGACTTAAAAATAATTTTAAAAAAATTTCAAATATACTTTAGAGTAATAAAAACTCAGTAAACTGTAAAGATTATTCTTTTTTTCTCGGCAACTGTAAAGATTATTCAACCCAAAAGATTGTTGCTGATTGCCTATTCATTCCCAAAAAAAAAAAAAATTGCCTATAGTATCGAGTGCTACCTCTGTTAGCTCGAAAAAGTCGGGCGTCTCTTCGTGCATACCGACAAACGGCGAATCGGCGCTATCAGAGCTGTCCATCAGAACTAACGCACTGATTCCGAATTAACTCTGACATAGCCAAGTACTTAAGCGGTTAAGCCATAGCCGTCCAAATCTTCTCCGGAACCAGACAGTCAATTCCCTTATTATCCATCGCCATCAGACCTCCCTCCAAAAGAAGGCCAAAGATGAATAATCCACTAGATCAAGCCGCAGACCCGTTCTCTGCATTCCCTCCTCTCCAGTTTATTCCATGTCCACCCCCAGTAAACCCTAACTTCAGTCCTAATCCTAATCCTAATCCTAATTCGAGTCTCCATAATCCAACCAACACTCGAATCCCAAACCCTTTCCCTGCATCAACGAACAACCTTCTATCGTTCACAGTTCCCAAGAAGCGAAGGCGAGGCCGGCCTCAACGCAAAGCGACGTCGTTTCTTATTCCTCCCATCCCCAACCTTACTCTCAACGGCAATAATGGTCCTATTTCTTCTACTACTTCACTTTTAGCTTCTTCTTTCAGACCCAATGTAGAAACACCTAGTTCGTTACCACAAAGGGCACCCGATACCTCTGACGAGATAATTGTGATAAATAAAGAATCCACGGGCGAGGCCTTGATTGCGCTTTCAGCTGGGTTTCCCGCGGATTCTCTCACCGAGGAGGAAATTGACGCCGGGGTTGTCCCCGTTATCGGAGGGATTGAACAGGTCAATTACATTCTTATTCGGAACCACATAATCGCGAAATGGCGGGAGAATGTGTCAAATTGGGTCACTAAAGAGATGGTTGGTGATGATATACCCAAACATTGCCATGCAATGTTGGATTCTACTTATAATTATCTAGTATCACATGGTTATATTAATTTTGGCGTTGCCACTGCAATCAAGGAGAAGGTCCCGGCTGAACCCAGTAAGACAAGTGTGGTTGTGATTGGTGCCGGGCTTGCAGGCCTTGCTGCCGCTCGGCAATTGCTGAGATTTGGGTTCAAGGTGACTGTTTTGGAGGGTAGGAAGCGGGCGGGCGGGCGGGCGGGTTTACACAAAGAAAATTGAAGGAGGGAATAGGCTGTGCGCGGCAGCAGATTTAGGGGGTAGTGTTTTGACTGGTACTTTAGGGAACCCACTTGGGATTTTGGCTCGACAATTGGGTTCTCCGCTTCATAAGGTGAGAGATAAGTGCCCACTATATAGTTTGGATGGAAAGCCTGTTGACCCTGATATGGATATGAAGGTGGAAACTGCTTTTAACCGTCTTTTGGACAAGGCAAGTAGGCTTAGGCAGTTAATGGGTGAGGTCTCAGTAGATGTATCTCTTGGTGCAGCATTGGAAACGTTCTGGCAGGTTTATGGGGACGCAGTGAATGCTGAAGAGATGAACTTGTTCAATTGGCATCTTGCAAATTTGGAATATGCAAATGCCGGTCTGCTTTCAAAGCTCTCCCTTGCATTTTGGGACCAAGATGATCCATATGATATGGGCGGGGACCATTGCTTCTTGCCCGGAGGGAATGGAAGGCTGGTTCAGGCTTTGGCTGAGAATGTGCCAATTTTATATGAGAAAACTGTACACACCATTAGATATGGTAGTGATGGTGTGCAGATCGTTGCAGGGAGTCAGGTCTTTGAAGGTGACATGGCTCTGTGCACCGTTCCGCTTGGGGTTCTAAAGAGTGGATCCATAAAGTTTATTCCAGAGCTGCCTCAGAGGAAGCTCGATGGGATAAAGAGGCTGGGATTTGGATTGTTGAATAAGGTTGCAATGCTATTTCCTCATGTATTTTGGGGTACGGATCTTGATACCTTTGGGCATATTAGTGATGATCCAAGCCGTCGAGGGGAGTTCTTTCTCTTTTACAGCTATGCAAATGTTGCTGGTGGTCCTCTCTTGATTGCTTTGGTAGCAGGAGAAGCGGCTCACAAGTTTGAGAGCATGCCTCCCACGGATGCTGTGATTCGCGTTCTTCAAATTCTCAAGGGTAACCTATTCTTGTTTTTCAGTTTATTTTATTTGCGCTATACTTTTTACATTTCAAATTATCCAGTTTCTGAAATATCAAATTACAAACTTAAGCAGCAAAAAACAGGCCACTATGCATTTTCCAGTTATTGTTTGTGTCCATTATGCCTACTATTTAAGTCTTTCAGAGTTAATTGTAAACCTCCTTATGTTTTAAGTTATTCTAAACAAATTCTTAGTGATGCTATTTACTTTTCCGTAAATGGCAAGATTGTTTTTTGTACTGCAGAAATAGAGTATTACAACAACATTACTTTCTTGGATGAGGAGGTTTTTTCATCCTAATCACGAAAGTTTCAGCTAAAATATCTGAATATTACTTGTAAAAAAAATAATAAAATACTTAAAAAAATATTAATTGTGAGATATATTTTCTAAATTGGGCGTAAATGCATGCAGGTATCTATGAACCACAAGGAATCAATGTCCCGGAGCCTATCCAAACAGTTTGTACCAGGTGGGGTGGTGATCCTTTCAGTCTGGGTTCTTACTCTAATGTTGCAGTTGGCGCATCAGGAGATGATTATGATATTTTAGCAGAAAGTGTGGGAGATGGAAGGCTTTTCTTTGCAGGGGAAGCCACCACTAGGCGATACCCTGCAACTATGCACGGAGCTTTTCTCAGTGGGTTAAGAGAAGCTGCAAATATGGCTCACTATGCTAATGCTCGGATTGTGAGAAAAAAGGTTGATAGGAGCCGATCAAAAAATGCCCATTCTTGTGCTTCCCTTCTTGCAGATTTATTTAGGGAACCTGATTTAGAATTTGGTAGCTTTTCTGTTATTTTTGATCGGAAGAATGCTGATCCCAAGTCAGCAGCAATTTTGAGGGTGACATTTAGTGAACATCGCAAGAAGAGTCATGATGGCTCAAAACCAGATCAACTGCATTCAAATAAGTTACTTTTTCAGCAGCTTCAGTCACATTTTAATCAGCAACAGCAGCTTCATGTCTACACTTTGTTATCAAGGCAACAGGTGCTTGAACTGAGAGAGGTGCGAGGTGGTGATGAAATGAGGTTGAATTACCTCTGTGAAAAGTTGGGAGTGAAGCTGGTGGGAAGAAAGGGTCTGGGACCTACTGCTGATTCTGTGATTGCTTCAATTAAATTGGAGAGGGGTAATCGAAAACCTGCTTCAACTGCTTTGGCTCTCAAATCAGGTGTGTGGTTGGAACTTTGCTTTTGTAAACCGTACCATGTATTTAGTTGTTTTGGATCTTAAAATATTTATTTCGTGATCATGGAAAAGGGACATCGAAGCTGAAAACAGGCATTTTGAAGCGAAAAATGGTGAGGTATGAGCTGATCATCTTGAAAATTTCCAATTGCCTATTTTTTTTTGGCAAGTTTAAGTTACAATCATAGCATGCCAATTGCTTAAAAATATCAAATGTGTTTTTAACATAAATGATTTTAAAATAATATATTGTCTCTGGTAATTTTACCCAGAAAGGCTAAAATAGTGCGCAGCAGCAATGGAATGGCAAGCCCTGCTAATTCAAATGTTGCAAATGGAAAATTTTCTGGGGAGACTAGGACATCAGAGGGAACTAGGAGCACTGATAAAATGCTTATTGACACTCTTGGTTCAGGTAAAATGTAGAGGGTGCATTTCTTTTCTTTTTAAAGAAAAGAAAAGAAAGTCTCAACATTTTTCTCTCTTTTTGTATGTTTGTTCTACCATTTCCTAATATAATATGGTTACATTCTTTTGTCATCGACTGTGGTAGTGACTTTATTTTCATGTTGTTTTAGAGGGGACCCTGGTTGATCTGAGTCTCCGTTCTTTCTTTCCCCTTTCCTAAAGCATATAGTCTCTCCCTGATCTCTCTTCTGTGATTAGTTTTTCAGAATGTAGTGCGGGTACAAGCTTATATTTTTCACTGCAGCAGTGGCTTCACGTCCTTCCATTTTTGAAATACTGGTGGCAGCCATAAACCGCAGAAAACAATGTTATAAGAGTTTTTACTATTTTTATTTTGGCTTTTCTTTCTTCAATTTCAGAGAAGACACTAGTCCATGTGAAAACCATGGAAGACAAAACAGATTGATGTCTGTTATTGACAGAATCAAATGTGACTGTTTAGTTGCATTTTTTTTTTTTTTGATTGATAATCTTACATCAATTTTAATTTTTTGTTAGGGCAAAATCAAGGTGACATGTTGAAGCAGTGAGTAGAGTGCCTTGAGAGGTGAGATGTGTGTGATAAACTGTTATTGACTTGGTTGGTTATATTAGATCTGTGCTTTCTGTTCTGTTCTTCTTCTTCTTTTTGATAAGTAAGCTTTCTGTTCTTTTCTTATCGAGAACTAATCTTTTTGTCCGTGAATGCTTAGCCAAAAATTTATCAAAGGTTTTGCTCCTCTTCCCCTGTGGATCCGTGATCAAGTATTTTTCCAGCCTCGCAATAGTTTACTCATAATCTTTGGGCCGGATAGCCAGTGTTTTTGTGAGCTGGATGAATATGTCACTGCCAATTGCGGAGGACAGCACTACTGTTGGTTGGCTTCTCTGCCGAGAAGTGACAAATGCAAAATGAAAGTGAAAATTGAGCAAGAGTATACGTGGGACAGGATCTGAAGCCACCTTCTCAAGATGCATGTGAAGTGATGGGAGCTTGTGATCATATCAGAGTGTTTGGCTAGGCCAATGGTGAAGCCGATGAAAGCAATGCATTGCTGCTCCAGTAATACCAACCGGCCAAGAAGTTTGTTGCCAAGATAATTGTGCAGCGGATAAACGATGTCGATGGATGAGCCTTTACCATAAGACCCAGAGTTATTATTTACAGGTGGAATGAGAGAGGAGCCATGATTGGCGCTTTACAATGGGGACAGCTGTCTTCATGTCGAGAAGCATTATGTTTGTACAAAGTTTATGGAATTTCGGTCTCGTGCCTTGTTATAATTATTATTGATATATTTAATATTTTTAATGCTCTTATTTCAAGTAGGGGTGGGTAGTGGGAGCCCGCCTCCCGCTACTCCGTCTCCGTCCACCCCGCCTTGCATAAAAAATACTAGTGGGGGCAGGGGTGGGTCACCCCCAACATATGCGGGGGAAGGGGTGACCCCGCCATGCATATGCTGGTTATCACCCTTAGTTTCAAGCTATGATTGACAACGGTTTAATGTGAGTTGTCAATCAAACCTTACTTCCATAATTTCAGAAAAAAAAGGGTTGTCCAGAATAATTAAACACGTAACGTTAGTTTTACCAATTTCTTTTCCACCATGTATTATAATGTCCGACGACTATATTTTATTGGGCCCGTTCGATTTAAGAGCCAGGATAAAGGTGTGGTGGTTCTTCGCATCAACAATTCATGGGCTCCTGCTATCTACCATTATTGGCATGAAGAATTTAAAAATTATGTGAGAAATGTAGCTTCTGTACCGTGCATTTTTTCTAGAGCTAATCAGGTTAAGATAATTGCTGTGATTAAGACTATTGGGGGAGAGGGTAGAAGGAATGAGAAGAAGCCACCAAAGACATAGCAATCGCTGCTTACAACTTTAAAAATGTTAGGACACCAAAAGAACCAAATGCACGTCAAAGCTAAGCATCAACTTTCTCGAGCCAACTCCAATATGTCATGTATAGTCGCCATCTTTCTTGACAAAACTCCATCTCTGAACAAGGAAATGTACTCTATATCTGTACAATTGGTGGTGCACTGCAGACAGCATGTGCCACCTATTATCTCATCATTCAACATTGTGCCAAAAACAAATTCGCCTAATGGAATCTTATGGTTAAGGGCAGCAGCATCTAATACATTGCAGCACTTTTGCAGAAATGGTTGTTTACCTTCCGAAGCCTCCTTGGCCCTTGTTACACTAAGGCATAATTCTGCAGTTAGGGATGGTAGATCCCCGATTTATTTTCCAAGCAGAGATTGCAGATTCGTAGTACTGAAAATCCACATTATCTTCCAATGGTACACTGGATCACCATCCCACCAAATTCTTGTTCTATAACAAGCTTATGAGAAGGGATTTTTATTTTCACCCTTAATATCACCCAAAATGAGTTTCTCATAGCACCATAAACCTTTTGTATGTAATCTTCATCCAGAGATAATTATAGAGTAATAAACAGCAGTATACACAAGTAAAGCTGTTCAGTAGCCAAGTGTGGCCTAACTAAAGCACTTCTGCATTGTATACGTCTCTACGATTGTCCAGATTATCAGCCCCTTGCAACCACTCCTTCAATTTGGCTTCTTTATCGGCTTTGAAGTCGTCAAAATTTTCTGCACCAGACAATAAATTATGATTTATTAAGCTGATATCACTCTCTTCTTCTTCTTGTAGTGGCTCATCTTCAATCCGACTTGACAAGGGTAGCTCATCTACTTCCACATCTGGCAAAGATGAGCTAGTACTAGCAGATGCCACCGACAGTGTTGAAGTAGGATATGGCAGCAGCTTCTCACCCTCATTCTGTATTGATTCTTTGGGATCAAGCTGTGGCCACTTGAAATTGCTAGCCTTTTTTTTTGCTGACTTAATTACGGATGAAAAATAACTACCCTTTCTTTCGTTATCTTCTTGGGAATAAACTGCACTACTACCCCAAGTGGTTGGTCCCCAAGAGATGGTTCTTCCCATCTGAAAACCTGAAACCGGATTATGGATTAACCCTCTTCTAGGTTGTTTTGTTGATATGATCACTAGAGATTTTTTGATGTCTCTAATCATCTCATCGGCAATGGGGAATCCGCATTCTTTCATTGACCTCACTGTGGTGATAGAATCCTCTGAATCTTCGGTGTGCAAAGTCATTTCTCGAGACTTCTCCACAACATTATTCTTGAGAGTAATGACGTTGGGCACCGCATTTTGAGTATGCTGCTGAACGTAGAAAAGCCCTACTGATGGTTCATTTGCAATGTATTTAATCATCTCTGCCAAGCATTCAGTTATCTCCACAAAGCCATCAACAGTAGAGAACCCAAGCATCTTTTCCAAGGTAATGGCAGTTCATCACTGGTTTTACCAAAAACAAAAAAGTTACACAAAGCAAATGTATTTCGAAGAGGGACAAACAGGAGAGTGAAATGAAAGTGATGGGGAGTCCTTAGTTGTAATCACGGCATTCCTCCGCCATAAGCGAGGGTTCAGTAGTAAATTACGGGGTGCCGTCCTCTTCGCCAAAAAAAAATGAAAGTAATAGGGGCATATATATTATTTAAGTATCTTCATCCATCTTTACTAATGATTGAAATAATTAGCTATTGGCCCCTGTAGAATTAGAATGAAAAAAACTTGTAATCATATCCAATAGTGGCCCCCATTCAGGTGCCTCACATGTTTTGCCAAATGAAGGATTCGACGACTTGATCCAAAAATTAAAGTCATATGGAAATGATAAATGGTTTCACTTTAACATTGAACTTTACTATGGAGAAATCTATGAATGTGAATGTCTCAGCTTGTATCATATAGAGGTTTTATCATGTATCTAGGAAAAAAATGGAAGTAGCGTTACAATATGACAGACTCCATTTTGGATGGGACTCACCACACACCTGTCTAGAGTAGCATTACTTCATACATGGAGCTTTTATGCAGTATGTAATCATTGTATACTTACTCTGTAGAAAATTATTCTCACTTTCAGATAAAAAATCTAGCACCTATGAGAATTTATAAAGATCACTTCTTACATTCAAATTCGGTGGTCAAATGTCTTATTTGTAGGGGTATTAAGCATTGTAAGGACTAGGGGTGTAAAACGGTCGGTCCGGACCGGACCAGAGAAATCGACTGGTTCAGTCCAGACCGGACCGGAGAAACCGATTGGTTCAGTCGAAAAAATGCATAGTCGGTTTTGGTCCAGTAAGTAGGGGAATTTCAATCTTCGGTCCGGTCCCGGGGTAGGGATGTCTCAGACCGGACCGGACAAATTATTTTTTTTTTAATAAATATATTATTTTATATAATAATTGTATAATAAATTATGTAGTTTTCATCTACCCTATCCCTAAATATATTATTTTATATAATAATTGTATAATAAATTATGTAATTTTCATCTAACCTATCCCCATTTACAATATAAAATTTTAAATATGTAACTACAAATTAATATTATATTAATCGTATATTATCAATTAACCTATCAATTCACAATTAACTAATGTGTGACATCTATAAGACTATGACCTAAGTTGCAACTTGCAAGTAAATATAAAGCATGTATGGATGTATAGAATCATGGATAATTAAATTATTTATGCTTATTAGTTATTGCTTCATATACAAAATGTAAAAAATTGTAAATAGCTCATTATGCATTAACTTAGAACTATCATAAATTATAATACATTAACATACTCTAAGTTAGTAACAAAGTAACAATTAACATCATAAATATAATTATATAATTATAAATTGATAACTAAACTAAATCACTATAACTATAGTCTATTATTATAAAGAAATCACTATAAGTCTATAAGACTATAACTATATATAGTATTAAATTATTAATATCACTATGACTAATGACTAATGACTATAAGTTTATAACTAATATTAATATATAACTATACTAATAGTATAATATTAATACTATTATAAAATCTAATATATACTATGACTAATGACTAAATCACTATAAGTTCATAACTAATACTAATATATAACTATACTAATAGTATAATATTAATACTATTATATAGTCTAATATATTATATAGCTATACTAAATCATTAAGTTTATAACTAATACCAATATATAACTATAGTCTAATATAGTTATACTAATATATAAGTTTATAACTAATATTAATACTAATCACTATAACTAAATCACTATAGTCTATTAAATGTATTACAAATATATATAAATTATAATTATCAAATTTTCAAACCATAAAAAAAAAAAATAATTATCATTTAAAAAAAAATAGAACCACATTACTTTAGGGAAATGGTGCCGTTTCCTCTCCAGTGTTTCCTCTCAAATAAGCCCTAAAATCACTAAGTCTCCAACACACAAACGTCTCTGCCTCTCTCTCGTCTCTACCGCCTCACTGAGTCACTCCCTCGTCTCTGCCTCACTCTCTCGTCTCAGTCTCAGTCTCTCTGAAATCTGCCCCGCTCAACCGGTCCGGTGCTGCCTCAGTGCCTCATTCTCTCGTCTCTGTCTCTCTGCAATCTGTCTCACCTCTCATCTCTCGTCTCTCTTCCTCAACCTCACTCTCTTGTCCCTCAGCCTCACTCTCCGTCGCACATAACATAGCTGCAACCTATCAGTGCTACCATGCATAGACCCACGCACAGACCCAAGGCCTCACCACGCATAGACCCTCGGCGAGTTGGCCTCACCTCACAGTAAATTGTTTTTGTGTTTTTTAAATTACTTTGAAATCTCAAATCTGGTAGATGGTTTTATTGGGTTTTTGAATCCGAAATTTAAGATTTTTGTGATTGTGATTGTGTTTGTGTTGTTAGGGTCTTGTGATTGGGTTTGTGTTATTACTAATTAGGGTTTTATGAGGTTTATAACTTTAAGAAAATGGGATAATTGCATTTGGTTTGCCTCACGTTTTTTGCTTCTCCAACATTTCTCTCTCTATAAACCTCCAGCACTATATAATGTTTTCTGTAATGTGGGAGTATTGTAGTTGAAGTGTTTGCAAGAATTGTGGGGGAGATTGAGAAAGAAAAGTGATGGTTGGGTTTCATTTGGGAAAGAAGATTGTGTTTGAAATGATTAATGTTGTTGTTCTGTTTTCCCTCTGCCTTCTAAATTTCAAAATGTCCCTTGAAGTACAGATGTAGTACTGTGTCAGTATTGTGTCAAATTGATCTATATATATATACTCGGTGATACATGATATTTTCTTCATAACCTATGATCTGCAAGTACTTAAAGTTGTTAATGTTGGCACTTCTCTAGCTAGCTAGACAAGTATATAGTACTTAATTTAGATCTTCAGTTTCTACTCGATCTCTTGGAAAACCTAATGGTGGAAGATCTAATCCTTCTAGTTATGACATCTCTCACGAATATTGTTGTTTTAGCTACTAATCAACTATAGTTTGACTAATTATTAATATTTTAAACTCTTCTCTCGTGGTGTAATATCTTACCAGTACTGTTTATATTGATTGTTGATTCATTCATGATGAGTTAGAAATAGTACTGCATGCATGCATTGCCATGTAATTAATGTTTTGGCATAAGATTAATTTTGCCAAGTCAGTATGTTATTTTCATTTAATTCCGTTTCTTTCTTTTCTAGATAGACTCTATTCCAGAATTGATTCCACAATATTCTACTACAGATGATGTAGAGTCAACACAGGCTACACATGGGCAAGACATTCCTCCACTCCCACCCAATGTAAGTGCTAATACTAAACCGACGCTAGTGGTAGACCTAGGTCAATGGTTTGGGATCACTTTATAAAAAAACCAAAAGGTGATCCAAGCAAACCTAGAGTTGCATGTAATTATTGTGGTGCTTCGTATGCATGTAATACGAAGACCAACGGTACAAAGTCCATGAAATATCACATTGAAAAACAATGTAAGAAATGTTGAATAAGACGGATAAGTCCCAAACTGGAATAGAGTCCATGAAGGCAGGTTTAGGAAGTGATAGTGGGGGATTTGTACCCATAGTATTTAGTGTTGAGGCTTGCAAAAAAGCCTTGGCAGAAATGATTATTCTTGATGAGTTGTCCTTTAAGTTCGTTGAAGGGGAGGGTTTCAAGAAGTTTATGCTCGTTGTTTGCCCTAAGTGGGTAGGGATTACATCCCGTGTTACAGTTGCGAAAGATTGCTTTAGTGTGTATATAAAGGAAAAAAATAAGTTGAGAAGTGCTCTTCAAGGGCAACGAGTTTCCCTCACCACGGATACATGGACATCCGTGCAAAACTTTAACTATATGTGTCTCACTTCACACTTTATTGATGATAATTGAAAACTACACAAAAGAATTCTTTCTTTTTGTTTGGTTGAGAATCACAAGGGTAATACACTTGGTAGGGCCATAGAGATGTGTTTGCATGATTGGGGAAGGCCGAAAGTACTTGCAATCAAACTTGATAATGCAAGTTCTAATAACGGAACAGTTTCTTATTTGAAGAAAAAAACCAAGTATAGGAAGGACACTGTTTTGGAACATGAATTTTTGCATGTTCGGTGTTGTGCTCACATCCTAAACTTAATCGTTCGTGAGGGGTTGAGAGAATTTGATGAGTCTATTGTGAAGGTGAGAGGTGTTGTGAAATATGTTAAGTCATCACCTCAAATGTGGAATACATTTAAGAAGTGTAATGGGTTGGAAGAAGTTGCAAACAAAAGTAACATTTGTTTAGATGTACCAACTAGGTGGAACTCCACCTATCTTATGTTGGAGAGGACTTTAAAATTTCGAAAAGCTTTTGAACGGTTGGAAGAAGAAGACTCGGGATTCCTTAGTAGTGTTGGAGACGATGATGACGATGATGACCAAATTGGTGATGTGGTGAATAGAAGAACATCAAAGAAGTTAGGGCCTCCCAATAATAACAATTGGGAGAAGGTAAGGTTGTTTGTAAGGTTTCTCCAACTATTTCATGATGCAACTTTATCTTTTTCGGGAAATCAATATGTAACTTACAACTCCTTTTTTTTGGAGTTAGTTAAAATATCCAATGCAATTGAAGTGGAGTGTGAAGTAAGAAGCCCCGTGGTGGGATTAATGGCCACAAATATGAAGAAAAAATTTGACAAATATTGGGGCGACTTAGATAATATGAATATGTTGTTGTTTGTTGGGATTATTCTTGATCCTCGGTACAAGATGCGATATTTTGACTTTGCATTGGAATGCATGTATACCAATGATCCCACAAAAGCGGTTGATTTGAGTTGGAAGGTGAAAAATGCTTTAACCCGCATATATGAGGCATACACTGATAATGAGGAAGGCAACAATTCTGATCTACAACAGCAACGCACAAGTCCCCCACGTGAAGTAAATTCTACAGATGGTAGTGGTAGTGGTAGAGTTGATAGGACGGCAGAAAGAATGGCCATATTTAAGCAACGGTTACAGTCAGAAAACTTTTTGGGGAACAAGAATGAGGTTGATAGATACCTAACTGAAAGTTGTGAGGAAGCATTCCCAAGTTTTGACATTCTTATTTGGTGGAGGGTTAATTCAATTAGATATCGTGTACTTTCAAAAGTTGCACGAGATGTATTAGCAATACCGGTATCTACAGTGGCCTCTGAATCTACATTTAGCACGGCAGGTCATGTCCTTGATCCTTTTCGAAGTAGTTTATCTCCGATGATGGTTGAGGCTCTCATTTGTACACAGAATTGGCTTCGTTCTTCTTCTACTCCAATCAACCTTAGGACTTTAATGGATAAGGTGGAAGATTTTGAGAGGCAGCTGGGTATGTTTCTTACTTACTTCATTTTATAACTTTTATGATCTATAATATTATATTTTATGTAAATTTATATAATTTGTTTTGTTTCTTTATTGTATAGAACTTGTTCGGGACGGTGACAATTCTATAGAGGCTTCAAATAGAATGTTTACAACCAATGCAAGTTAATGAGGTGAATCTGTTTTAGCTTGTTAGTTTTCAATTTTCACTTTTGCTATTTGCTAATAATTCCTTTGTTTACTGTGAAAACTGAAAAGTATGCCAAGCCAAAAGATGTAGGAGGCTAGGAATTAGGAGCTGCCAGGAGAATAATTATATAATTTTTATTGATGTAAATTGTAATTTGTATTTAGAGCTTTTGATTTTTCAATTTTTTGGGACCTGTATAATTTCTAGTTTTCATTATCTATGCTTGGGAATGGTTTTTTTTTTTCCTTTCTTTCTTTCTTTTAGAAGCAAATTTGCTTAGGATAAGGCCATAGGCCTTATTGGAGTTCTATTATAGGTGTAAGCAGAGTGGGGGAAAATATTGCTTATTTTCTGCTTCATTATGAGTTGGCAAGGGATTTAGGTGCTTCGATATTTAGCACTTTTGGGATCTTGTGGGTTATGCCCTAACAGGTGGTGAAGTTGTTGGCAGAATCCTTTTAGGAGTCATAGTATTCTAGAAGTTTGAAGAATATAGCCCATATCTGACTTGGCCTTGGGCTTCTAGAGTATAAACTCCTATGTATAAGCTCATATTATTTCAGTTTTCTTTCATTATCTAGTTACTAGTATAATTTTTAGTTTTAACCTTGTTTAAATTGTTTGGATGGATTAGTAATAAGAAAATCAAATAACTATTCATTTTTTGAAGTTTCTGATGGATATAGACAAAATTTATTTTTTGTAGTAAAACCTTTTCTTCAAATTTACTGTATATTGATTGACAATTTTTTTATTATTTTTATTTTTATTTTCCTTTCAAGTTCTTTTTTTGTATTTTTTGACTTCAAATTAGATAAAATGTTAGTGGGCTTTCACTAATGGGCCGAAAAAACATAGGAATAAGATTGGGCTATTGGCCCATCAGGTATAGGGTTGGACCAAATAGGACCGACCGGACCGGACCAAATTGGACCAGACCGGACTGGTCCTTATGCCTATTTGGTCCGGTCCAAGGTAAGAAAACCCTGGACCGAATTGGTCTGGTCCAGTCCACAAAATCTCCTCGGGACCAACCGGACAGGACCAAATTCACCCCTAGTAGGGACATTAAGCAAGCCGTTCTCAGAAAATAATATGTTTTAACCCTTTATAGCTGGTTTGGCACCATCAAGAAATTTGAGGCTGGAAATTCAAATTTAGTGAAATCTTGATTTTCTTTTGTTTAGTTATATAATGTGTGTGTGTGAACTATGAAAATCTCTTTTCCTTTTTTCTTTCAACAGAACAATTCCCCTCTCGGTTTAGATCCTATAGTTTATATTTATCTGTCCTCCGTGATTTTTCACTTTCCCTGAAAGGATAATAAAATATTAGTATATCATACTTTTTTTTTATAAGTATATCATACTAATCTCATTTACCCAAAATCTCACCTTTTTGCAACTTTTTGTTTCGTTTGAATTAGTAGTTTGTATGCGTTCAAGAAAACTATCAAAACAAAATCACGGCTAGAAGTTTTCAAGTATTACAGGTGGGTTTGATGTTGGAACTTAAGAAGATCCATTGCTGTTGATATTTGGGTGGAATACCTTGGTCCTAAATGCAACCTGGGTCCTATATTCATTGCTGTTGATATTTGGGTGGAATACCTTGGTCCTAAATGCAACCTGGGTCCTATATTCATATACTATACCGATCTTCTTAAGTTCCAACATCAAACACCTCGATTTCTCTTTCCCACAAAGACTCGACTCATCTCAACAGGTATTTTGCAATAATTCAAGGAAAATATCTTATCTTTATGATGTAAACTTCAATATAACAAAAAAACTTTAGTTCTAGACTTCTCCCGTAGGGAAAAAAAGGGCCTGAGCATGAAGATGATGCATTTAAATCAATACCCACCTGTAAATTATACACAATACTAACAAATCAGGTCTCAAATTTCTGTTTCTTATCCAATAGAATATTGGAGTGTAGAAGCAGAGAAATTAGAGAGCGAATCCAACAAAATTTATAATGCGAAAGAGAGGGCAATGATGACTCACAGGAAACCCTAGAAGGCCAGTTGTTTCCGCGGAAGCATCATCGAGTTCTTTTTTTAGCTCTCTTTTTCTTTTTCATGTATGGCACTTTCTTTTTAAGCTTTCCTGAAGACCAAGCAGACGGATTCAGGATTGCAACTGGAGGAAGCTTCTTCGTTCTTTCTCATCTATATCCGCGTCTCTTTCCCTGTCTGTTGTACAAGTTACATCAGCTCGACAAACACCGCGTAGGAAGTAGAACTTGTTCAATTTATTAATCCTTCGTTTGGTTGCGCAACTTAGATTAAATGAGATGTTTTTGTTAAGTTTGTATAAAATATTATTTTTATTTTAAAATTAAAAAAAATTAAATTATTTATTATATTTTATATCAAATATTAAAAAAATTATAATAATTATATGAAATAAATAATTTGATTTTGTAAACGAGCCTGAGTTGTAATCCTACCAACAGTTTTATAGTTAAGTTTTACGCATTTTTTTTTAAATGGAACGGAATTTATTGTTGACAAATATTTTTTTCTTTCTACGAAAATTTCATATTTATCTATTTTTTAAATAAAATATGAATATTTATCTAATTTATTTTTACAAATGATTTGTGATTAATTATTTTAACTTTCGAGTCGACATTTTCGAACACTTTACAAACTCTGCACCCAAATCCTCAACGTGCCACCAAGAAATAACAGTGTCCTCGTCAGCATCTAGGAGCATTGGTACTGGGTTATGCATCTTCATATGTAAAATCATATTTTTTAAAAATTAATTTTACACATGAAGATTGTCTCATTTGGATTATGCATCTTAAAATTAAATAATAATAAAATATTTATTATTTTATAATTTTTTTTCTTATAAATCTAGTTTGTGCATCTAGATGATCTATTGTTAATGTGGATGGTCTAACAAATTCAAGTCAAATTACATTATGTGAAGGCAAAAAAACTCAATAGACCATCCAACTCAAATAAATCCAACTCCAAGTCCAATAAATTTCATACAAATTCACAACTTAATATAATGTAATTCCATACAAATTTAACTGTCCAAATAAATTACATACAAATTCAACTGCCCCAAAATTTATTCCATACACATTCAACTTCCAACCAAAAGAAATTCCATACACATTTATCCTTAAACCTCATGTATCAAAATCAACTTAATAAAAAATCCACAAAGTTAATTTTAATACAATTTGAACTACTTCAAATTGGACTTGGCAGCTCCATATGTCAACTAGCAGCTCCACAGCAGCCCAGCTCCTTCCCACAGCAGCTCCACAAAAAAATGATGCAATTTGGTGCAACCAGCAGTATAAAAATTACCCAAAATATGTCACCACAATCAAAACAATTACAAAATATCATCGTACAAACATACTACTATGTACGAGATATAATCTTATTCCTTTGTTCCTCAATGATCTCCATTTGAAGATTATGGAAATATTCTTGCTGCAAAAACAAAACTACCTCAATAGACGAAGTATGTATGCAACATGGAAAAAACAAAATACATGGAAAAAACAGAATATGTATGCAGTGCACATGGGAAAAACATAAATATGCCTTCATTTTATTTGTGTGAATCTGTCTAAAGGCATGCATACCTGCTGACTTAATGGTTTGATAAATATACAATCCAAATCAAGAAAAAGGGCAGAGACCATAAGTACTGTTTTAAGCAAAATCAATCTTTTAAGCAAAACCACAAGTCTACAAGTGAAATACAAGCAAATTGAGTTATTTCCTGAAGTGAGGATTATTTCAGTTGTGTTATGGAATTCAAGGTTTCTTCAAGTTTGCATTTCAATTTTTGAGATTTGGAAAATAAACCCAGCATCATAATTGCTGCTACTCTTATCTTCATTTTTAATGTGGATATGTTATGTCTTGGAAATGAGACAGATTTTCATGAGCTAACTTAATCTTTGGGCAGATACAATATCAAAAAGAGACCTAACTATTCACGAGAATTAACTAGTTTTTAACCTTACGTGCATCTCTTCTTCAAGAATCTCACTGGTCCAATGACTCCGAAGGAAGAGATATACAGGGTTTGATTTAAAAGCTAAGTAAAAAATATAAAGGCATGAGAGGCTTTATTATATGTGTAAAGATAAATGGGTTTTGTGAACTTTTTGTTATACAAATGGCTTCTTTACCAAATTGACTCACTTCGGCACGACAGCTTGAGATTTTTGTTCGTGTTAGAATGATTGGAGAATGGTACGAGTGCCGTGTTAGAATCTTTGTCATGTTTGAACTCAACCTGGTATTATACAGAGTAGTTTTCTTCATTTTGGCAATAAAATGGTAGAGAACATAAGCAAATCATACCAATCAGTGTAGGTAATTATTATACATTCTCATTTGCAAACCATAAGAAGCAAATCCCAAATTTTTAGACACAACATATACAACACTTGCACTGTTTTTTATGAGAAATAAGAAGCATGTACAAAGGCATGTACAATCTAAAAAACCCAAGAACATCAATTAGATTGTTCTATGTATCCTTTTTCTCGGTTCAATATCAGGAAAAATCACACAAAAAACCCTAAAAAAAACTATAATCAGGGGAAATCACACATTCCATATGAGGGGAAATCACACAAAACAATTTGTGAAATCAAAACAAGTGGCTTGCACGAAATTACATTTTCTAGGGTTTCCAAACAGCCGCACGAAATCAGATACTGGGCAAGATAAGAGGTCATCGTTGATGAAGGAACAACCCCGTGATGCACTTGAGCTTTGCTTTGGGCAATGGTGTAGCAGAGCAGAGAGAAGAGAGAGGAAGGAGGAAGACAGTGCAACGGAAATGGGTTTGTCGAAGAGAAGAGATCAGAGAGAGCAAGAGAGAAGAAGGAGGAAGACTTTCGTCAAGGGGAATGGGTCTGTCGAAGATAAGAGAGCAAGAGAGAGGATGGAGGGAGACTTTTCGCGCGCGAGAGAGAAGTCATTTGGTTATAGAGAGAAAAAACATTATTTTTAATGTTTGAAGACTAAAACAATGCTTCTTCAAATTGTTTATAGTAATGGATAAAAATGAAGATAGATAAACTAATGTGGATGATTTTACAGATATATTCTTTAAATTTAAAGATGAAGATAAAGATAAAGAAACCACTACCAGTGCCCTAACTCATTTTTATAACGAGTCTGTACAAACAAAGCATTTTCTTTCAAAATATATCTTAAAAAAAATTACATTTGTCGGCCTTCAACTTTGAGGAGATTTCTACTTCCTCTCTATACTCTCACTTTAAGAACCACTCATAGGATGTTAATGGATTTCTGTCCTAGTTTTATTGTCCATATTTTAATTATAGATTAATAGATTTTGCAAGTATAAAAGATATATCTAAATTATAATAGTTGCTCGCTAAATATTATAAATTATATATTAAACATATTTCTAAAATATTAACTTTATAAACAGGAATTTTGAGAATAATTTATAGTTAATGAAGCATATTCTTCATTACTATAAATGTCATATTCTATTGACTCCGTGCAAGTTGTTTCATTTGAGTAAGTCAGCTTTATAAAAATAGTAACATAGTTTTATAGCGCATTACGCTTGCTTAGATTTAGGTGTTATATAAATATTTTTGTGACTGTTTCAAGAAATGGGCTGAACTGAAAGGGGTAAAAAATAAAAATAGCCTCTAATATGGCATTTCAAGACCGGTCCGCTGCAAGAGGGAAGCAAGTGGTAAAAAGGAGATGAATAGACAAAGAGAAATGATATAGAACCCACATGAAAAAAATTAATGAATTTTTTAATAATAGACTCCACTTTTTTTTAAAGTGACTATACGACGTTTGCACACTCTACGACTGCATGTAGCATGGACAAAAGTCGAAAAGAAAAAATAAAGGTTTAGAGGATTATTTTTTTCAGGCAAAAGGAATCATCGAGCCCATTGGTGAAGTGAGATATGATAGACTATCAAATATTTGCATTTAGTGAATTTACATCCTAAATCAACGTAAGTTTTATGCCGAACTATATAAATTTATGTCTTTATACTGTACTGCTACTCTGAACCACAATCAAGAACTCCAAATGACACTAACCAAGGTCTAAATGGTTACCATGGGCGGAGAATGATTTCTACTCTCTTTCCAACGTGTACCTACAAAACAGGTTTTTTACATGGGACTCAAAACTTCCTAAAGTTCCGATAAATTGTATCACATACCTCGTTGTTAACATCATCTAGACCACACATCTCCTCAAGTGAGTGTTGGAAATAATCAACTAGAAGCAGTCACGCAGTGAGTGCAAAGTGTGCACTGCTATAGTGGCTTATCTCTAGCATTACCATAGATAGAAGTTACTATTGAGAGCATCCATTTTGCACACATGATGTGGCATCATCTAGACCACACATCTCCCCAAGTGAGTGTTAGGAACAATCAACTAGAAGCAGCCACGCAGTGAGTGCAAAGTGTGCACTGCTATAGTGGCTTCTCTCTAGCATTACCCTTTTATTTTATTATTACAATTTTTTTAAAAGTAATTCTACATATAATTATAAATTGTACAACCGCCACGTAATCGTTTTGAAAATGAGTGAAATCTACTATTAAAATATTAATTTTTTTCATGTGGTTCTCATGTTTTATTTATTTATTTCAAAACGATTACGCCGTGGTTATATAATTCACGGTTGTAAATATCTTTTCTCTTTTTTTTTTTAAATTCTCATATAAAAATATAATAAATAATTCAATTTTTTCAAATTATAAAATAAAAATAATACTAAAAAATTATATTCTAACAATATTTTATTTAACTTTTAATAAAATATCTTATCTCGTTTTATCTTTATTGTCTATTCAAACTCACCTTATTGGTAGGATTTGATTCTAAAAATTTTAAAATTATATTGTATCACAAGTAGTATGACGTAGAAATTTTAAAATAATAATACTCTTTGATTGATTGAGTAATATTCTTTATGGATTGAGTAATGCTCTTATACTCTTTGAAATTGTTGATTTGGAATAAACTACTTTATTTGCAGAAAATAAATTAAAGTAGTGTAATTATTTATCTTTGAAATATATTATGTTTCAGATTGGGTTTGGATAGAGGTTCAGATGGATGAAATGTTTTGAATCGTAATTTAATAAAATATTATTATATATAATTTTTTAGTATTATTTTTATTTTAAAATTTGAAAAAGTTGAATTATTTATTATATTTTTATATGAAAAATTGAAAAAATTATAATGATAAGATGAAATAAAATAAGTAGGTTTGTCTGTCTAAACCCAGCCTGGTCACACTTTGGGTAATGCTAGAGAGAAGCTATTATAGCAGTGCACACTTTGCATTCACTGCTTGATTACTTCTAGTTGATTGTTCCTAACACTCACTTAGGGATATGTGTGGTCTAGATGATGCTACATTATGTGTGCAAAATAGATACTTTTAATAGTAACTTTTATTTATATTTATTCAAAATAAAATGAGATGAAATGTTTTGGAAATCCAAAACCACCCTAAATACGTTTAAAACTGATCTAATATCGTGCAACATGTGCCAATTGCCAAAGAAAAAATTGTAGTTGAGAGAGAGCAACAGAGAGAAAAAGGCTATGGTGCGGAAGAGTAACAGCAGCGACGACGACGACGACACCTTCTACCACCGCTACCCTTCTTCCTCTTCTTCTTATACAAATCCCACGGCCACCGCCCCCTCGAAACGTCACAATAACAAACCCAAAGGCGGTGGCTCCGGTGGCCTCGCCCCCTCCAAGTCGACTGTCTACGTATCGAACCTCGACTACTCCCTCACCAACTCCGACCTCCACCAGCTTTTCTCCAACTTTGGCAAAGTCGCGCGCGTGACCGTTCTCAAGGACCGCGCAACCCGCCTCAGCCGCGGCGTCGCCTTTATCCAATTCGTCTCCCCGGGAGACGCGGTCTCCGCGGAGCGTCAGATGCAAGGGAAGATCCTCAATGGGAGGACCATATCGGCTTCCATCGCGGCCGACAACGGCCGAGCCCCGGAATTTATCAGGAAGCGGGTATACAAGGATAAGTCCCGCTGCTACGAGTGCGGCGATCTGGGCCACCTCTCCTACGAGTGCCCTAAGAACCAGCTGGGCCCCAGGGAGCGCCCCATTCCCAAAAGATCTCGTGGCGGCGGGGCACAGAGGGAGGAGGAGGAAGAGGAAACGGGTTTTGACAATGGTGGGGACGATGAGGAGCGATTTGACGATGATAATTGGGCGTCGATAGTGGACGATGGTGCTGGCCAGAGGTTATTGACGGGGGAAGAGCGCGCGGGGTTGGCTAGGGATGAGAAGAAGAAGAAGGCCAAGAAAGCCAGCTATTTTAGCGACGAGAGCGATCATGAGGATGATTGAAACACTGGGTCTGAGCTCCTGCTATTGGATCATGTATGCATGTATGAATGTGATATGAATTTTCTGGGTTCTACTTACTAAAAAAAAATGAAATTTCTGGGTTCTATTGAGTAGCTAAGGTATTATATCCAAAGCATTTGCTTTTAACTAAGTTGGTAGTACTGGTAGGTTCTATTTAATTTTCGATCATAATTCTTTCTTTCTTGCTTGCTTTCTTTATTTAATGGGTAATCATCTTTTTCTCTCTTGCCTTTCTTATTGGTTGGTAATGGAGGTTTGAACGGAAGAATGATGCAATAATAAACAATCAGTGTCATGAAGAGAAGCGGTACTCGTGCAAGCATCTAATTTTCATATGCCTACATTGTCATTACCAGCATTTCATGGTTACCCATAATCTCTTCTATCAACTCCCCCAGTGGTTTATCGGCACCGTAGGGAACAACAGCTGCATATAGAGCCGGTTCTAGTCCCGTGTAAAAAGACAAAAGCAGCTGCAAATTAACACCCCTAAGATCTTTGACATCATGCTTAACACAAACCCATTTTCTAAAATGCCTATTTTAGGACAAAACAGAGAGACAAAAAAAATACAGAAGGTTCTGCCGGCCTTCGGAAGAAGAAAATGCTTGTGATCGTGGATATTGCCTACCGCACGGAGTGCCATCCAAGGCAAAATGGTCGACGAACAGGAGGTGATGAAAGACCTTTTAGGGGGCAATCCACAATTGACCATGAATGAAGAAAAGCTAGATTAACAAAAGCATTGGACTTGGGAATTTTACAATCTTATTTATATCCACTATCCAGTCCCCCCGAGGTCACCTCATTATGTAATAGGTGAAATCACAACGCAAAAACAATAGACAAACTGCAGAAGAGACAACCTACAGGAGCAGCATATCAACTATACAAACATCTGCATATTCTTATTGTTGATATATATCCAAAAACAGTCAGGTTACCACATTATATGGAGTTCTTTTAAACTCAAGTGCTGGTCTACATATACATTCACAAGCTTTGTGAGGAACCAAGGAAACCATAAGAGCGGTTGCTCTGATATTGATGCCAAATTCTGCAACCTACGATAAAAAAAGATGGGCAGAAAAGGAGGTAATCACATCTCAGCAATTGATTTTCCAGAATCAGATGGCACTTCAGAAAGTTTTCCCTGAGTCCACCTTCTCAGCATCTCTAATGAAGCCTTGGGCTGGTCCATGGGAACCATGTGACCCGCATCGTGGACCTGTTTGTTACATATGTTGTGCAACTATGTCAGTACTGGCAACCAGCCATTAGGCAATGGGTGTTAGAAATGCAGATGTATCTGTGGGTGGGAATGGGTGTAGATGTGAACAAGAGATAAAGACTGAGACCTTGAGGAAACTGAGAGCCCCGTGGCTTTTCAGTACTCCAGCTTCTGAACCATCAACTTCAAAAGGAACTTCGGGTGATGCTACAAACTGTTGCTGACCAGACCATTCCATAGCATGAACCCATCTTGAATTACCTAGTCAAAGGAAATTATACCCCAGATTGGGATCATATATGGTACAATTGTTACACACAAGTCTTCCTTAACATATCAGATTTCTAACTAAGAAGATGCCGATTGTCTATTAGGCCAAGAAGCTTACCAAGCCAGTTGCATATGAGATCATATTCTCCAGCATACACTAGCAAGTTGACTCCATCCTCCAGAAGTGCAGGAATGCCAACTTCCAGATTCCTCATCCAATCCACCACCATGGCCTGATACACTGTGGGGCTACATGACACAAAGTCCATGTCCCCAACTCCTAGGGCATTCCTAACAGATTTCTCGTTTAGGAATTTCTCCATGTTTGAGAAGTCATAACAGAGGCTCCCCTCACACTTCTTTCTAATGTCATAATACTGCAAGATAAAAATATTGATGCACGTCAAATTTAAGATCTACCAAGGTGTCAGGATGAACATAGTTGTGAAATTCAAAGAAAGATGCATATTTCACAGGTTGTCCATATTTTCAGTCACTGTTCAAAGATCTATTTTTTTCATTGCTGCTATGAATTCTGCTGTTTGAAAAAATTCATTCTTTTTTCATTCTAAGGAAAATCTCACATGCTTTTTGTGCAGCAAACATGTTCTATTAAGAAATGATAGATTGCAGCACCAGTGTCCCACTTAAACACTAAATGAAGAGTAGAAAAAAGAACATGTGGTTTCTTACATTGGTATCACCAGCAAGGGCCATGATGCTGCTGAATATGGTATTGCAAACAAAATATGAAGCAACACAAGAGATTGTACCATCAGTGCCTGGAGAAAAAGTACAAAAAAAATTTTAAAAAGAGAAGCCGCCCTTAGATAATCAACAATATTGGCCCAAATGCAAAAGGATCCGATTAAAGATCAACATGGTATCAATTTTCACCATGGATATCCCATGGGAAACAACTGTAAGCTATAGGTGCATTCACACACAAAAGAGCTTCTTTTTTTTTTTTTTGGGGGGGGGGGGGGGGGATATAACAGTAGGACAGAAACCTTTTGAAGGGGACAAGCAGCCAATCTCATCCACAAACTTACCACAAAGTTTGATTGCTGTTTCACAGACTGGAACCACCTTTTTAATTCGATTGTATGCAGATTTTGTAATTATGCCCATGTCCAGCGCATAATCAGTGTATGCTTTGTATTGGATTGCAGGATCAGTAAGTCCATTGCCGATGGCAAATCCCTGTTGAACCATTTAATCTCAGCTCAGAAAAAGGTAAAGTGACCAAATATAACTTTACATTATGTTATACCAGCGATGTACCTTAAGGTTTATATGGATTCCTTCATTAGCTTTGTTTCCTCGGTGGACACGAGCAGCAAAAGCAGGGATATAATGCCCAGCATATGATTCCCCAGTTATGTAAAAGTCGTTCTCTGCAAACTCAGGATGCTCTGCAAAGAAGGCCTGATACCATAGAAAAAGCCAACCAGTCAAAATAATATTTGGTGGAGTTAAAAATCTTAATCATTTAGTAACACAGCTCTCCTCCTCCCTCTATCAATACAAGCATAAAAAATTTTCTTTCCCAAAAAATTGGTATGCTATTTATTTTACAGATCCTGGCCACACAATATTATAATCAGCAAATCATTCAACTGAGGAAAATCTTGCTGAATTGAAATTCTGTTTTAATAAAATTTAGAACAGAAATATAACTATCACCTGTAAAAAGTCATAAAGGTCATTGCTAACACCCTCTTCATTGTGCCGAATGTCACGGCTATCAGAAGTATAACTAAAGCCGGTCCCAGTAGGTTGGTCAACATAGAGAAGGTTTGATACCTACAAAATCACAAAAAAAACTGTTACTTCACTTGTAAACATCGAAACAGAAGGAAAGAAACACCCAACTGTGCCATACTAAGCATATGATACTAGCTTGAACTAATACAATCCAACCACATAGGGGGAATTGAAAGATCAAACATACTTGGTCCCAACCGTACTCGTTCCACACAAGGGTCAAATTGTCTGCAATGGTGAAAGGGCCATTTTCGTAGAACATGGCCAATTCACTACTACACCCAGGCCCTCCGGTCAACCAGATAACAATGGGGTCTTTCTTGCTGTTGCGTGATTCAAAGAAAAAGTAGAACATCCTGCAAAACAACAAACGGAGTACTAAGAACAGTAACGAGGGAGCAAGAAACTGACATGCACACGAACAAAACGTCAGTACCAACACGCTACTTACAGACAAACTACAAAAGCTCGTGATGGTTGATTATCAACCAAGACCAGCGACTTCGCTATCTAGTTATAGGAGCATTTTTCAAATCATACACCTGGGACTTGCCGCTAATTTTGTTTTAATAAAAAATGAGCAGCACGTTTACACCTATCGGCTAAAACGTAAAGCTAGTTGTCGCCTACAATAGGAAACAAGCAAACGCCAGACAAACATTGTATTCCAGAATTAAAAATAAAACCAACCAACAATATATTAGGCACGATGATTTGGAATTTGCAAATCGGGTCCACTTGCACGGAACAAGAAACTCATTTTTTGGAGGGAAAAAACCCCAAATCTCCGTATGAGTCGGTCATATTTTAGGAAAGACCACAGATTATAAAAAAAACAATTAATTACTAAAAGTGTTTTCAATACGATGAGATAAAGGGGGACAAACTTATACAGTTTCAATTAGAGAACCAAATGCAAAAAAAAAAAAATTGATAATCAAAATAAAATCTAGGGCTTGGATTTAGCCAACCGCATGAAGGTACCAATTGGGGAAGATTGAAATTCCTAGATTACACCAAAAATTGGAAGAAAATAAAGAAGGAATACTAGAGGATTTAAGAGAGTTGACCTAGCAGCGTGTGAATGCTCGATGTTGTAGTACCCAGCGTGGTGGCCCAAATCCTCCACGGGGACTCCCGAGCCCAGGAGGTTCGGAAACCTGAGCGGCTTCTCGACGAGCTTCTTGGGTTGGGGAGCATAATCTTGACTGTCGATGACGTTGAGGTCATTTTTGGGAAACAAATTCAGTTCTCTGATAAGCTTCTCGGCCTGAACGGAGGGGAGATTCGATCGCGCGAGCCCGATATCGTCCGCGAATTCTGCGGAAGAGAAAGAGAGGAGAGAAAGGAAAGCGAATAGAACATACACAGAGAAGGGGTGCTCCATTTTTTCTCAGATAGAGAAACTGGTTGGCAAGGAAGAATACCCCATTACATATATATATATACAGGAGAGAAAAGGGAAGGGTTACAGGTGGGGACAACTAACGGTCTACGGGATTAAAGCGGCCGTTAGTTGGAGGGGAGAGATGAGCTGGCATTTATAGAGAATAAAAAATTTATTTATCATTTCAATTTTTATTATCCTTTCATCATCTCATTATATGTCATTAATGATAAATTTATAAATAAAATATAATAAATAATTTTTAATCATTTAATATTACATCATAAAATAATAAAAATATAATAAAAATTAAGATGAAAAATAGGATTACTCTTCATATTAATCAGAGGGTGCTTGCGCAAGAAGAAAAGAGAGAATGAAAAGGAAGAGAGTGAGATAGCAGAGCAGAGAGCGCGAGTATTACGTGAGTGTTTGCTTTCAATTGCCAGTAGCAGTAGCAGCGGTGTTAAACGTTGCATTTGCGTTGGGGTCACGCTAATCACACAATCCCAAACGCATCATCGTCACCTCTCCATTATGGTGGTACATCTCTGCTCTGATGCTCAACATAAAGTGTGAAGCCTTATCCTTTGTTAAGAGAAAAATGTTATTTTTTTCATTTTATTTATCTCCTCATTTTTACACTTTATATATTTTAATTTTTATTTCATAATTAACAAGTATTGATATTTTTTTATATTCTTAAAAAATATTTTAAAATTCAAAAAAAATATGAATAAGAAAATTTAAAAAAAAAAAACATTTTGAACTAAAGGTCAAAATAAGCAGTACTACTCAAACGGCATAATATTGTTAAAAAGTGGGTGGGGGGTAATTTTTTATTTTGTTTTATTTTTATGAAGAGACTGCTCAAATATATAAATCATTAAAAAACATGGGACCTTTCATTTCTTAAAAGATAAGAAAAGAGTAGCGTTACTCTTTGTTCAATTTGTTAACAAGAGTTGGAGCTGGGAGTGGGAAGGAATGTTTCTCGTTTGTTTTCACGAAATATCTCATTTCATATCATTTTATCTCACCTCATCATTACAATTTTTTTAAATCTTCACACAAAATAAAATAAACAATTTAATTTTTTCAAATCTCAAAACAAAAATAATATTAAAAAATATATTCTAACAATATTTTATTCAACTTAAAATCTCAACTCATCTCTGAAAACAAACGAGCCTATAACTACAAGTACTGAAATATTGGCTTGGAGTATTGGCAATGACTTATTAATCTTCATATTTATTTTAATATTTGTATAATATCTTTTCAAATTGGTCTGCATTGGATTATGTATTTTTAAAATTTTGCATAACTATAAATAATATTTTTTCAAATTTTTAAACTTGAAGAAAGACTGTTCACTCTCTAAACATTATTTTACTGTTTTTTCTCTCTCATACCCTTTCTTTCTCTCAACAGCAACGCAAACAAAGAAACTACAGAGAACCGAACGAGATTGATAATTGCTTATTTGAAACATATCAAGAAAAAATAATTTGATAATTGCTTATTTGAAACATATTAAGAAAAAATAATTTTAGGAAAAAAATAAAAAAATAAAATTTTATTATTATTTAGTTCAAAGATACATAATTCAATGTGAGACTTTTTCTTGATATGCAAAATCAATATCCAAAAGATGTGATTTTGCATAGTCGGTCTATTCTGCCGCCCAGAGCAACCTGCTCAATTTGACCGATAGGCCAAATGTGTGTTTTTATTTTTTCATTTTTTTAACATACTTAAATATTTTTAAAAAAAAACCAATACACTAAAAATCACTTTCTTACTCATTAAGTAAAAAAAAATTTAAATTAAATACACAAACGGTCAAAGTGAGGGAACAAACTAACATTTTCCTTTTGCATATGCATATAGAGAAACCAATACTAGTACTCTTATTTCTCTATCAGGCAAAAGTTTTCCTCAGATATATAGTAGAAGAGAAATGTTATTTCAGAAACTCGTTTTGATTAGAACAAAAATGAAAGTTAATAATATTTATTTAAGGATGCGACAAATTACATACATAATTACGTTTGCTAAGAAGCTATCGTTTGAGTCATAATTAGGTAAGCTGGGTTTCAAGCCCTACAATCTCAATTCTCAAATAGGACAATTGGCTCCAACACTAATTTACTTACATATAACTCTTTTTTTTTTTTTTTTTTTTTAAATATCACTGACACTGAGTGAATAAGGAATGTTAACATTGTGAAAAACTATGATCTCACTTTCGCAAGTCGAGCCCTTAACTCTTCTAGCTCTTCCTCATCGTCTGCACCTTCTGCTATAGCTTCTTCCTGTTAAAATTCAGAAAAAAGAATCAGTCCCCTTCATTTCTTGAAGAAACACATGATGTAAGGGTATAAAGGGAGTGGAGTTCTACGTACTTCTTGAGAAGTGCTAGCTCTCTCGGCAGGTAACTTTATCCTTTCCTTCCTGACAGCTTCGGGAAGCTGTGCAGCTGTCTCGCCAGCTATTTCAGTCAGAACTTTATCTACTTCTTCTTCAGTTTCTTCCTCTATATCTTCCGAATCCAATGCGGAGTCAACGGCATCGGTAACGAATTCTTCAATAACCCCTGCCTGAATTAAAAATAAAGTGTGTTACAATTAGAGAGCCCAATAAGGCAAATAACCTATAACATAAGCTATTGCTTAGAACAACACCTAAATTAACGTCTAAAATGAACATTCCTAAACCTCAGTACGCAAAATGGGTCTCTTTCTGCCACAGAATATCGGGCATGGCTCTTAACAACGGGAACCAAATTAAAGGGTGGCATGACTCCTCTTTTCTGTAATACTTGAGAAAAACCAGTCAATAGTTCACTTGGGCTGGTTTGGATATATAGTGAGATGAGATGAGATGGTTTTAGATGAGTTGAATAAAATATTGTTAGAATATTACTTTTTAATATTATTATTGTTTTGGGATTTGAAAAAGTTGAATTGTTTATTATATTTTGTATGAGAATTTAGGAAAGTTGTAATGATGAAATGAGATGAGATGAAACAATCTCTGAATCCAAACAGGTTACTCTTACAGGTTTCCAGATTAACAATCAATTTTTTACGAGGAAAATTGAAAATAATCAATTTTTGGGGTATAAATAACTGCCACACTATTGACAAAAAGAACTTCCAGTTTCTCAGCCAGCATCTGTAATGGACAAACATAGAAGAGTTCAATCACATGAAATCATATCCACAAGAATGGCAACTCCAAGCAACATTTGTTGAACCCCATTGGGGACTAAACAGTAAACAGATGAGACGCAAATAGACATGCTAAGTTGCTAACGTGACATATCCAAACTACTCACATACGGAAGGGAAATGGTGGCATGCAGAAGTTTTCAAAAAAGAATTTAATAAAATACGAAAACTCGAGTCATTTTCTAATCAGTAAAGAAAATGAAGAGTACTTGTTCATAGGTGAAGTGAAAAAATCACCTTGGTCATTTCTTTGCTGAATTCTTGCATTGTGGTTGCCATTTCTGGTGCTTTCATGAGGTTATTGACAAGCTTCATGACCTCCGCACTCTTGGACAAATGACCCACAGTACGGGCAATTGCTGCAAGTTTCAGAACATAATAATTTTCATCCAGTAGAAATTATCAGACCTACAGTACAAGTCTTTCACTGCTAGCATTACACCTATAGACCCAAATAAAATTTTGATAGAAGATGGTGAGGTGTTGAATAACAAATTTTCCTCATGAATTAAGTTCATAGAATGCCTTGAGAAAAAAACCATTATGGTGAAAATATTGCTTCACACTAGCAAGACATCGCATATTGTCGGTTCTAAAGCCACATCAACTTAAAAAAAGCCTTATCAAACTTTAACCATAAGGCAGTAGCAAACACAATTTGTTGCAGCTATTAGATGGACTCAACGGCACACTTTCCTGCCATATTTGATATGTCGGTCTGTCAACCACAAAACAATTATACTTGTAAAATTATCTCTGTATTTATTTCTTTCTTTCTTCTATCTTTCTTATTTGCTCTTGAAAATCTCCCTTGCCGATAAACACCAAATAATTAAATTAGCGCTATCAGCTTGCAATATGCTAGAAGTGAACTTTATCCTAAACCACACTTGACTATCGAAATTTGATGCCATTAAAAGTTCTACTTTCCTACACTCATATTCAAGTTTGGTACTTGTGCTTAAACAAACTATCAAAAATATTTTTAATGGACATAGTTTGCCATTTCTTTTGGACTGATTAAAAAATTATATTACCAACGCATACAAAAAAAAAAGATCCTGCCCATTCTTAACGTTGAGGCCTACAATTAACTGAAGCACAACACATGAATTTGAATGTTAAATCACATTATTTACGAAAAAAGGGGACCATTATGGAAACAATTTCATTGAGTTGATAGTCAAAAACAAGGATCATTAAGTTGATAGTGAAAATAGGGTCATGTTACTTTTCTCGAGATATAACATATGTCTTTGCTTGAGAGTTAAAAGAAATGTTTAGATATGTGAAGCATCATACCGACACTTTCTCCAAGGTGCATTGATATTGAGTTCAGTTGGGCTTTATTCTCGTGAAGACGATTCACAGTCTTTCTTGACAAAACAATTTCCTTCGCAAGTGCCTGAAATTAAATTCACAAAAGGATTAGACCATAGAATACATGGAAGCAATCGTAGCTTAATAACAAGAAGTAACAGTTGGAGACATTCAATGTAAGAAGCAGATCCAAGTATCCTATATGGCTAAACCTATGCTCAAATACAGACGCGCATATGATGGTTTACATTAGACAAGCATGCAGGAGGACTGTGATACTCTCTTGGTCAGTCAAATCACTCTTGGAAACAAATCAGTATTTTATATTGAAGATGTTATTTGCGATTACTCTTAGAATGAGGCCAAGTTTCCCAACTGAGACTTAAATACCCAGGCCATAATAGCACAGGTTACTCATTTCCAAACTCAAATGGGAACAAGATGATTCCAAAAATGAAAATACATGGTAACTTTCTGAACCGCGCAGGTGCTAAGCCACACAATACACATAAATAAGATACCCCTTAGGCTGATTAATTAACTGCCTTTCCTTTAATATCATAACTTGTTCATGACTTAATACAGTTCAAGTAATGTGACTCTAGGAACTTAACTAAGGATCAACCTAAAAAGCCACAAAATCACCAATGTTTGAAAGCACATTACGCACATGAAATCCATGAGTATTATGATAAGGGAAGTGTTATAGCCACAAAAAGATCTCATAAAAGTAAACTCACAAACTAATGTGACTTTATATGATACGTTATATCTACGTTACAATAAAAGTAGCTTTACAATCTAATGTATCACATCAAACTACGTTAGTTTGTGAGTTCACTTTTATGGGATCTTTTTGTGGCTAAAAAGCATTTCTCTTCCGACAAATCCTTGATCATTTTAACACCCATAATTTCCCAAGTCCCCTCTTTCCATGAATGATCTTAGGTATGAAATAAAAATATAAACAATACTAATACAAAAACTCAATTTTTAACCATACACGAATTATTGAACCAACTTAACAAAAGTGAATTTTTTTTTGTAGTTAACTTAACAAAAGTGAAAATACGATTGGCAATACCTTTGCTGATCCCATATCATTTCTCTTGGCAGCCTCTCTAATTGCTTTTTGCACGCTTTTTTCCTCCCTCTGTACATCTAATAAGCAAACCCATGATTTTTTTAAGATAAATCCATCAGAAGAAGAAAAAAATAGAAAACCCCACCACTTCAAACCTTAAATCCTGAACCCATTAAACGAACTATTTTTCAGAGACAATTCATAAATAAAAACACAATCAGATTACTCCATCGATCTATAATTTCCTTGAAAGCCCGTGACAAAAAATCACAATATATATTACCTAATAAAAATCATGCCCAGTAAAATAGAAAACAAAATAAAGATAAAAGGGGAACTTACCCCTGATTTGGCGCTCGATGTTGCGGCATTCTTGGCGGAGCCGTCGCTGCCAATCTCTCAATTGCTCTTGTGGGTTCTGTTTGGGCTTCAACATGCTCTTAATTTTGTCCATTTCTTCTGTCTCTCAAACCCAGAAAAGAAGGGAATAAAATTCTGAGGAGACCAAGGAAAAACTCGAGTTGACGATTGTTTGCGTAGGATCAAAACACCTTTTTCTTAGTTCCAAGTTTGCTTTCCAGGAAAAGTAGATCTCTTTTTTGTGGGGGTTTATTAAAAAAACAAAGAATCAAAAAAATTTATAAAAAAAAGTGCGTTTAGACGTTTTGGGGGTGGCTGCGCTAATACGATGCCGTTAGTAGTTTGACTCAAAACTATGAAAAAAGAAAAAATATTCTTCACATTTTACTATTTATCACACACTCAACACATTTAGTGTATTAAGTTAAAAAAAATAATAATAATAATAATTTGAGTGCATAGTGTGTGAAAGTGTAGGCAGATGCTTATAATTGCTCATAAAAAAAACTACGCAAAAATTACAACGGCATCTTTTGTTGCTTTTGTCGTCACAAAAGAGGTTGCCTTGACAAATTCATTTTATTTGGGAAACTGAAAACTTAGGCCACTTTGTGGTTTCATAATGGCCTCAATTCATCTTATCTTATTTCATCTTTTTTTATTTTAATATCTAAATATCATTCAAATATAAACACTTTTTAATTTTAATTTTTCAACTTTTTCATATAATCATTACATCTTTTTCAAACTTCTAAACAAAACACAAAAAATAATTTAATTTTTTCATATATTAAAATAAAAATTATATTAACAAATTATATTTTGACAATATTATAATATTTGTATTCAATTTTTTCTCTCTTCTTTTCCAAAACCCCATAAAACATCTTAACTCAAACTATTTCACTATTATTTACAAACTTTTCATCTCATCTCATTTCATCTGTGTAACCCAATGATTCCTAATTGAATTGTATATTTCAATTAGGGCTAAAAACGAAACCACATCGATAGTTTTTTAAAAGGGTGGTGCCAACCGAAACCGACCGATAGGGAGAGAGAGAACCAACCAGAATCTTACGGTCAGTACCGATCAGTTCGACAGTAGCAATCCACACCAATAAATAATAATAGGAGAAGCGTATGCTTGCTTTACAAGAAACATTCAATTCAATCAGAAAATTACACTTCTTGTTTAGATGATTGCAAGATTGAGGTTATATTTGGATGTTGAGATGATCTATGAATAATAATAAAAAATTAATGAACAGTATTGAAGTAATATGAGACTACTTCACTTACCAAACACATCCTTAAATGCCCCGTTAAAACCATAGCATTTGAGTTTTATATTAGCCTATAAATATATTTTGAAACTTAATAATTGTATCACAGGCTTACAATTTCAATCGCTTGAGTCCATTATATAATTAAGAATAATGCTATTATGTCACTCCATTTTGCCTTCTTATTTTGACTATTCATGCATTTAAATTTTTTTTTTTACATTTTTTTTTACTTACTGATTAAGAAAGTGACTATTAGAGTGTTGATATTTTTTTTATATATTTTTTAAAAATGTTTAAAAATATTAAAAAAATACAAATATGAAAAATGAAAAAAATTGAAAAATGAAATTTTGCCTAAGGGGACTCTATAATTAATACACGTATGCTTTCGAGTATAAGATCGTGAAAGAATTAGGACCATTCGTCTCTGTCACATCCTCTGTGTGTGAGAGAGAGAGAGAGAGAGAGAGCAGGCAGTCATAGCAACAAATAAGACCACAACACCTTCAAGGGTTTTCATAAATTAAAGCTGTTGAATGAGATACATCAATATCTTACTACAAATGAGAGCCCAAAAAAATGGGGCAATGGTGAATTGGTGACAATCTGACTATTTCAGTCATTAAAGGCTTTTCATCCTTCAACTAAAGGAAGAATTAGAAGCAAGAAATTAGACCAAGTAAACTGTACTGTCCACTTTCCATCAGTCTTCATCCAACTACTCCAACATTATCATTAGCCATCTAATCGTAAAGGCCTTCATCAAGCCAAATATCAACTAAGAAATCTACCATCTCCTGCACAAGCCAGCAATCAACCAGATCCTCATCAGCATTCAGCACCTCCAAAATCATAGGTTCAGAATTTAAAAGTGGCAGTTATGGAACAATCTAAGCATACCCTTTCTCAAACTCAACTGTAATTTATGATTCCCGAAATTTAATTAAACTACTTTGTGGGCGTTTTTAGATGCTTCAAGAAAGCAGGGTGACACTAACTCGTTTTCCACAGCTTTAAAAATGAAAACTCTGAACAGCATAGATGCCATTTCTTTACTTTCTTTCTTTCCTTCTTTCTTTTTCTCTTCAGTTTATAGCATTACAATGACAAATAACAGATAAAATCATACTCTAGTATAGAGCCATCACCACAAACAGAGAACTTTTTCAACGAAGTTGTAAAACATTATAGGATATTGGAATTACTGAACAGAGAACCTACACTGGCAACACAGAAAAGCTATCTCCCTCTCCCTCTTTTTCTCATGCACATGCACGTGATTAGACGAGCAACACAAAATCATTTTGAAGATACGGAAAGTGAGGGTCTATACACTATGTAGAACAAGTTACATAAAAATGATGTGAACAGTTCTGTTCTTCTACTCTTATCCTCAAGCTTCATATCCCCCATTCTCTCTCAGAGACACACATGCAGAAGTGCGTGCAAAAACCCTTTGCTACTTCCTTAAGTAATTAAATGTTTGGTACAAGAACATAACATGCAGGCGTTAAGAGCAGATAACTAAATGTTTGTTAGTTAAGAAGCTTACAGGTAGAGGAATTGGTTCAGAAAAAGGCTCATTAGTCGAGAGCAGATCTTCATACCCCATGGACCAGCTGCAACAAGAAATTTTGCAGTTATCTTCCAACCATCACCTAACTAGTTACAACAAACTACATTGAACAAAACCTGTGATAGCCAAGAATACTATGACACAGTCACAAACCCATTATATATTTGCATCAGTATATACGTACATATATATGTTTTCTTGAAGGTATTTCAGCAATCTATTATTTTTAATTTCTAATCTGCGACAATATCCTAAGTTTCTGACAATAGATCAGATGATGAAGCTGTATCACAACTTTTTTTTTGTAACTTATCAACGTAAGACCAACTAAGTTCTTTTGGGTTTGCAAGTCCTTATAGATTTTAGTCAGAATTATGCAGTTAGTCTTGATAAATGCAGCTCCCAGAACCCACATGCCACCACTTAAGTTAACTGACATGGGTCAAATCCAAGTAGGATCTCCCGTGATTGTCTCAATAACCATTACCTTCAAAAGTAAACTGTTTCCAAGCACATAGATGGCATAAAATCTTTGGCATTGACAAGAACAACTGACCCCCTTGGATCTAAGAATCTTTGGGAGAAGTAGATACCTTATAATCGGTTCCTTTGCCTTTCTCTTTGATCGCCGAGATTGATCCCCCACCCACCTTTTTCTACTCTCATGCCAAGCAATTGCAGCTGCATAATACCTTCATCCCGGTCATTGTTCAGGAATTACAATAATTGCCGAAAAGAAGAAAGGAAAAGAATTAGGGAAATAAGATACCACCTTTTGTTCTGTTTTACTAGTATTATAAAACAATTATTTGGCACAAGATCACCTAAATCAAGAGACTTACCATGATTGACAAATATAGAAGTGCTCAAATCTTTTTCCATGGGCTGTTTTTCTTTATCAGTAGATGTAGAATGCTCTAAAGGCTGCTTCCCGTTGCAACAGAAGCCTCCTGTATTGAGCTCCATTGTTTCTGGATTGAATGACCATTCCATTCTGCAATGACACAATGACTGTTGGCAAGAGTTTCTTTCCACAAGTCCTCCTAAGGTTCTATTAACAGACATGGTCTCATGGAATACAGCAAGGTGGCCAAAACAGCTACTGCTTGGCATAAAGTAGCCCTTCAGTGCAAGGGTAAAGGAAATATGTAATGAAGGAAAACAAAATCAAGAATCATAACACAAAAGCATTACATTTTTTTATAGTTCACAACTCCCAGCTGCAATTTTTTAAACTATTTCATGTACTTGAGAAACTAAGGAACGTGCAATTACTTTACAGATTTGGCATAATTTGCTTAATATTCACCCATCTAAAATTTAATTTTTTCACAGAACGTGGAACTTAATTGCAAACTTCAAAGAATTTCAAACCACTACCTAGAAAAGACAGATAACAAGAGCTCCAATTTATGAACTGCATTATCTGCAACGAAAAACACTCCACATTCATTGCTCATTTTCTTTTCAAGGTTATTTGTAGATAGACAATACAGCGCAAGAGTGCATGTAATTTTAAGGGAAAGAGCCAAAAAAAAAATCTTTTCAAATGGACCCTATCCAAACTTGTAATGAAGCTTAATGATTTATAAGCCTCAAAAGAAACATGATAACACAACTAGTTTTTTCTTTTAAGTAAACATGATAACATGACTAGTTCTCCCCAAAAAAAGGAGAAAAGAAAATGGTAACGCAAACAATTGTTACAATTTCATTGGCCACGGGAAACATCACTGGTACCCTACTCCTTTGGAGATATATTCTTTCAAAAGGCTTTGTTGTTCTCCCCGTCTCAATTATTCCCCTTTATTCACTTCCATTGAAATTCGTTTGTCCTTTTGATAAGAACTCCTGCTGAAACTAGTATCAGTTTTAACTGTAACTCATAACCAGATCTTCATATAAATTTAATGAGATTAAATGACTCCGAAGGTCAGACTATATACCAAATTTAGAAGCATGTCTTAAATGTTTAGATAGGTAAAAAATTTCTTGAGATAAAGCCAGAGTTATAAGGTACTAGAGCTACTTCTCAATACAATAAGCTACATGATCTGTTCCCTCACCACAAGGCCATACGCAAGGCTTAAATCTTTAAACAATGTTTCTGACATTGCATACCAATGCAACTTCACGAGGCAATCTAGATAAGACTTCAGTTTTTTTAAGAAACATATTCCAGTTAATTCCAAAGGTGCCATGTCCTCCATTCTCTTCACTTTGAAGTATGTGAGCATTAATTTAAATGCGTAAACTAGTATCAACTGTCACCACATTCAAGTGCAAGAACCAATTTCCTTGTTTTGCATACATAAAATTTATTCTGAAGATAAACCTTTCACAACTCCCCCAATAAACCCTTTAGAAAATCAGAAAAAAACACAGGCAGCCCACCGGGTTCACAGGTGCCTAGAAAGACATTCGTTAACCCCAAGAATACCCAAGCAAAGGCTGTCTCTATATGGAATAGCCCATGTATTTTAACACGATCCGCTGCCACAGACAGATCAAAAGGAACATAAAACACCCAACTTTGACAAGCATCAAAGCTTGAAAATCATCTCTTGTTCAACACAGACCGCTCAATAAATGGTGAAAATTTCACCCTCACACGCCTACAATTTCCACATTAAATGCATACATGCATAGATCAGGTGAAACCAAATAAATAGATGAAGAACTGCATGCTAACCATACAACATACTCCCCCCCCCCCCCCCCCAAAAAAAAAAAGAAAAAGAAAAAGAAAAAAGAAAAGGCAGTTATACAGCACAAATCTCTGAGCTAAAGATTCTGCAGAAACCACTCACGCTCCTACGAGATTCCATTCAAAATGTCAGGAAATTTATTACATAACGGATTGAAGAATATAAAAAGTCGAAGCCCGTCGAAAGAAAAGTTCAACGGTTCCCCACAACAGATTCAACCCCCCATCCCCCAAAAGAAAAAGGTAAGCTCCCAAATTTCGCAATGCATTAGACCTTAATAGCAAACGTAAAATGAACCCATATCCGATTTATACAGAAGCCTTTTACTGGTGAAGCAACAAATGAAAAATAAATAAATAAATAAATAAGAAAAAGAATGAAACAGTAAGGTCATACCTCGTTGTACACATGGTACAGAACCACTTGATAATTCCAGAGATTGATATACAGAGGGAGAGAAGAGGGAGCAAATAACAGATATTTAATAAACGTATGTGGGTAATAATAGGCAACTGAGGATTTAGAACAACTGGTTTTTTCTCTGCAAGTTTATTGTTTTCTTCGCGTCCCGTTTCTTTACATTTCTGTGTTCCCCACAGTTAATGTCTATGCTCCTGACGTGGATGTGCATTTGGATAGATAGGCCCGTAGGCTTTATAAGAGCGGAATGACATAAATACCTCAACCTACCACCACCAAATGCAAATTGAAAAAAATGTAAGAGGGTAATTTGGTCACTTGTGAGTTACCCGCCGACAAGAGACATCCTTTAATGCATAACTTGGAGATTTCATTAAAATGGATAAATTTTTATGGTTCTAAAAAGAAGGAAAATTTATCTCAAAAAAATAAAAAATGAAAAGAAGGAAAATTTTATCTCTGCGTTTCCGTTTCGTGATATGTGACTCGTTTGATTACGCAACTTGATGAGATGAAATGTTTTATTAAAAATTAAATAAAATATTATTATAGTATATATTTTTAATATTATTTTTATTTTAATATTTGAAAAAATTAAATTATTTATTATATTTTTTTGTATAAATTTAAAAAAATTATAATAATTATATGAGATGAGATGGAGATAATTTTTTTCTTGTGTAAGAACAAAACCAAACCAGCTATTTGCTCTGAAACATTTCATGTAAGAACACAGAAACTGCAAGAACATCGTCAAACTCGGGCCATAAACTATATAATGCATGTGGTGTTATTTTATGTGGCCAATTAGAAAAAGGTCAGCAAATTTATAATCACAATTCAACTTTTTTATATATTTTTTTAATAATTCCATTTTCCTTTTATAGATAAGAGAATTGTTTTTACTAATCAAAGGGGAGATCAGTGGGTCTCGACAGGAAAAATAGATAGTTATCTATGATGGGCAATAGATCGAAGAATGATATTATAGAAATAATTGCATTTGTTTGCAAACCGACCTTAGCTCAGTTGGTAGAGCGGAGGACTGTAGTGGGTCTTAACCTGAAAGACATCCTTAGGTCGCTGGTTCGAATCCGGCAGGTCGGACTCTCTTTTGTTTTTTGTTTTTTTTTTTTAATCTATGGACTGCCATGTATTGCAGCGTTGCTACGTCATCTCATGTGATGCAGATCATGCGTAAACTGAACGAATAGGTGATCGTCTGTTACGAGTATTTAGTTTATTCAATCCTAAAATTCGTTTTGTTTCATCTAAAAATGTCCCCAACATAATACAAATCGAGCTGTTGGTTGTTTCCCCACTTGTTCAGAAGTTGATAAAAAGTAATATACGTACACAAATTCATGCATTTGCAGACCATGACTTCTATGCAGTACATAGAATTATTTATTCTTATTCCTAACCTTCCAATAAGGAGCAAGGAGGAGTACGTACTAGTGTGTATATATATAGAAAGCTTGTTTTAGGAAACTTGAGTGGCCACTGCTGAGACCATTGTGTTCATTCCACACATACCATGGCCCCGGCAAAGGCGATAATAGCCATTTTCGCCCCATTTCTTGCCCCAAGAATTCTTGATGATCCAATACGGCCTGTTGCCGAATCTGAGAATGGAGAATCCCTTTGCACCATACCCCACGAGTAATACACCGTGATTCACCCATTTCTTGCCACAAATAAGTGGGCATGAGACACCACCAATGTACGTTTGCATGAACACCGCATTCAACCCAACTGCATAATTAATTCAGGGATCAAGTTTTGCTCTGTATTTTTAGGATTAACATACGCCTATCTTCCATCAGAGATGATTACCCTTTAATTTGTCTGAGCTAGCTCATGAAAGATTACCTGCAAGAGGACCGTGGTTGACTAGGTATGCTGCAATTTGATTCTCATCAATAGGGATGGTGGTGAAATTGACAACTTTGACGGCTATTTTCTCTGACTCAAACATGCATTCACCCCGTTTCCCGGTATAGGGGTATGAAGTCTCCTCCTCTAACCCTCCTGCCTCCATCAAATATTTGTATGCATTCGTCATCAGGCCTCCTCTGCATCCATTGTCACATGCAGTCTTCTCCATTGCATCGCACTTCAAAAACATTCATTTGGAATAAAAAATATAGATAAGTTTGCGCTTTTGTATGCAACATACATACATATATATATATATATATATATATATATATATATATATTTTTATATGATGCTTCTGAATCCATGCAATATTAGTTAGAAGTATTGGTCAATAAAAAAACAAGGAGAAACATGAACTCCCATGTGCTTCATATTCCAAGCACAATAAGAAGAATTATGGGTGAGAGATGGAGTAGCTAACCGTGTGGTCGCAATCAACAAGCTGTTGTTCACTGAGATTGAGAAGCTTCCCGGTTGCTATGAAATTGGCTCCTTCCACAGCTCCTGTTGTGCTGAAAGCCCAGCATGATCCACACAAACCCTGCAGTAAGGGGAGATGTACGTATACAATGATCAAGCTTCAATTTTGTTCGAATACGAAAAATAAAGCTCATCATGCTCATCCGTCAGTTGGAGGTTAACTTCAAGATCACCAATTAAGTAACAAGCAAACATAATAATAATAATCATGATAACAATTAATAATTTAATTTACCTGCATCTTGACCTCAGTAACAGCTCCCTGCTCTCTCCAATCAAAGCTCTCCGGCAAACCGCGAACCTCGGCCTCCTCCGGCAAAGATACACTCTCCCTAACCACGTTAATGTGGGGCCCACCTCTAACGCCGGTGTACAACTGCTCGAACTCCTCCTCGGATAGGTCGGAGAACGGCGTGACCCCGTGGACAGCAGTGGGATCGAGCGCCTGGTGCTGGGCGGCCCTGATCATGTTCTTGCCGAATATTCCAAGGCGGTGCAGATACTCCTCCCTCGTAGCATACCTCTTCCCGTACGTCTCCATGAAAACCTTGAAGTTCCTCTCGGTGCCCAGCAAATCGTTATCCAAGAATTTTCTGGCCGTGACTTGGAATATGTTCGAGTTTTGCGGGGTATCGTGGAGAGCTACAGAGAGTGTCAGAGCGCAGGTTAGAACTGCGACACCCATCGTGCACGTTAGAGTTGAACCTTGCCCGTTCATCTTCCTCGGCTACCTAGCTAGCTAGTTGATTAGCGCTCTTGCTCGTAGACTTCTCTAAGATCTTCGAGAGGGTATGGACAGTTTTTGCCGACAAGACGGCGAAGGTTCCATGCAGACCAAGTCTTAGCTATTTAACACGTGGAACTTAGCTTGGCAAGAGAAGAACACGTGGAGCTCTAGTTTATATATATAGAACGGCATCAACCTGTCATAGGAGTCATGGGCAATCAATTACGTGGGATTGTGCTCGTTTGTGGGCTTTCTGGGTGGCGACTGTACGGATGGCTTGAGAGTCCTTCAAATTGATCGACCGACCGTGGCAGTTGATGGTGGGCTTTTTATATAGAAAAAAACTATTCATCCTAACACAACACTTTTTATAAATATATAATATTTTTCACAACATATATTATAAAATAAAAATATTTTGTAAAATGATGTTAGTATTATAAGGTTTTTTTATAAAAATATCTTTTTTTATATAAAATATTATAAAAAGTATAATGAATTTATCATTTTTCTTTTATATAATATGAGCGCTTGGCCTTTGGGTTATGCAGGAGGAGAAGAGGGACGTTGGTATGAATATGAACTTGTACAGTTCCGCATATGGAGTCCTGGACTTTATAAATTTGAGCCATATTACGTATATAAAGAGATTAAATAAAAATAATTTTATAACTTGACGTAGTTTTATGAAATCTATTATATTTATTTTATAATTTTATAATTTAACATATCATATCAAGTGATCACATCAATTTATAAATTTAGTTTTGTATAATTAGTTTGTGACAAAAATATTTATGTTTAAATTTTACCTCCATGGGTCAAATGCAATCCATAGAGATCATAAATTTGGTACCTATATGGAGTTGTAGCATCATTGACAGTGCACATTTTTATAAAGAAATTGAAATATTTATTCTAATAGTTAATTTGATTTTCTCATATAAAGGTTTCATTGGAATACAGCCATCTAACAAGTCTTAAACCCCAATTTGTTTTTTAAAAAAAAAACAAATCTAAATCTTGCAGTGACCTTCTGTCCAGCTGCCTACACCATACACCATTATTGTTTTGATTTTTTTTTTATTGTTAAATTAATTGAGTTATTTTACTCATCATTCTTACACCACATACTTGTTAAAAAGAAAAAATATATATATATATGAGTAATGCTATATACAATCGTAGAATGCGTATACATCTTGCAGTCGCTTTGTAAAAGAGTGGGGTTCATTATTAAAAAATTAATTTCTTTTCATGTGGATTCTATATTTATTCATTTTTTTCAAAACGACTGCACGGCACTTGCACACTTTCGACTGCAAGTATCATTTCTTCTAACAAAAATAGTAGGATGATTGGGATCTCACTATTCCCAAAAAAAAAATTTAGAGGGACTGTGGCTACTTCAAATTTACGGAATGTGGTGTTTTATCTTTCTACAATTTTTTATTTTATTTTTTCTTGACATCGGGTTTCATCAAATAATCAACCTAAGTTATAAAAAGAATTACTATCTTATAATACGACGAACATTGTAATTAATATTAAGAATAGCCTAAAATATCATTTGGAAGGGGTTGAACTATCCCCGACCCAAAATCGCCTTCCAAGTCCAGTTCAATTAGGAGGGAATAGAGAGATGAGGAAAATAGGGAGCAACGGTTGGAAAAAAGAGTGTATCAGGAGACAAGAAAGGATGTGACATAGAGAAGAGATAAAGGTGACATAAATGGATCATTGGTCGGGAAAAGAAGGAGACTTCAGGGGTTTTTCGGGATCAGGGACGTCTTCTTCCGGACTTCGGGGCGAATAGAGTCATGAGAGACCTTTTTCATGAGAGACCTTTTTCATACTTTACAGGGGAATTCTCCTCGTATTATTATTTATATGACAAATAGTTACATATCATGAAAGATTGTAAAATATTATTATTTATAATGAATTTATTTTTCAAATGATTTGTGGAAGTAAATCTTGTATCGAAATACATAAATCTGTATATCTTATTCTCCATTTATATTCATTATATTTAACTTATATTTATTGCAATGGATCATTGGATATACGTGCGTCAACATCACTATTGGGATTCAGTTGAGCCATGTGGTGCATGTGTATCTGATTATAAGATGCTATAGAATACAGCAGCACTAAATACTTCAAGAGCATTCATAATGGTTGGTTTCTCTTGTGGTTTAAAATATATCGTTAAACTTCACTTTTTTATTTTATATATTGACTTTTAAAATATATTATATATTAATTTATCTATTTTTTCTTCGTATCATTTAAATAATATTTTTTTTATTCTTTTTAAACATTTATTTTCTATCAATAAATTTGTAATATCCATATATTTATTTTATATTTGCAACAGATTATCATATACAATCTAATATAATTCAATCATACACACACAAAATAAAAATTAAAAATAAAATCAAAATGGGAAAAAAATTGGATAAATAATATTTCCAATATATATTTTTAGAAAAAAATAAAATAGAGGCATTTAAAATGATGAACAATAAAAAGAATTTGTATTGAAATGTAAAAGTAGAAGGAAATGAAGTATACATAATAAAAAAATTGTTTGAAGGATAAACAGTACCTGCTATATGTAGTGGGTTACTGTAGTAATTTGTATTTTACATATTATTTTATATAATCGAATGTAACTCATTAGGGCTGAGCACCGACTGTTTCGGAGTCGGAGGGCCCAACCTCCGACTCCGACTCCGACTCCGCGATGTACATAATCCGCTCCGACTCCGACTCCGACTTGTCGGAGCGGAGTCGGAGCGGAGTCAGATTTTTTTATTTTTAATTTTTTGTCTTTTTTAACTTCATATTTGACCCACTTTTTTTAAAAAAAAAAAAAAGAAATGATACTTGCAGTCGTGAGTATGTAAGCGCCGTGCAGTCGCTTTGAAAAAAGTAAATAAATATGGGACTCACAAGAAAAGAAATTAATTTTTTAATAGTGACCCCACTCTTTTTCAAAGCGACTGCACGGCGTTTGCGCATTTCACGACTGTATATAGCATTACTCAAAAAAAAATTGTGGGCTTTCAAATTTCAACTTTCTCAATATTACAATCTAAACTAAATAGAAGACCTGGACATGCATGCAATATCAATCTAATGTTATCATTATACTAAAAGAACATGCAAACAAAAACCTGCATTACAAAAGTTTCGAAGGGCCAAACTTACTGATATCCACATCATCCATTATCCATATCCTTATATCCACATCCAACTAAATACTAATCACTACAATAAACATCCACATATCACACCTACCATCCATCATCCACATCTATTATAATAATAGATATTAAAAATGATGTTAAAAATGAGGTTTTTTAATTTTTCACAGGCTGAACTGGAGACTGTGGCTATAATCACTCATGAGAAGACCAAGAGAAATGATACACAAGAGGCAAAGTTCGGGACTGTAAAAATATTTGTTGGGTTAATGTGATTGCACGGTGAACTTAGGTTGACTGTATATATATCTTTTATCATCATCATCATATAATAATAATAATAATAATATTAATAAGAAAAACAACCCAACTTTAATATCATATGAAAAATAAATTTAAACAAACATAAAAAGCATGTATATTATATCTTTTTAGGAAGATGCAAAATCTTACATTGTTGTAATATTCTCAAAAAGCCTATTAGGAGGAATGGATCCATTTAGTTTTTTTGAACTAAGGTCTCAGAAACTTAAATAAATATGGACCAATGGTATAAACAAAGTAGAAGTAGATAGCATAGTTGTCTTTGAAAAGTAAACAGAATTTAGCATGAAGTATCTAGTATTTTGGATAGTAGCTCAAACCTCAAAGGCTCAATATGTCAATTGTCAATCATCTTCACGAAGTAAGTTGGCCATACCAGTGATTAATTATACATTAAGATGTTAAAGTATAAGAGGTTAGTATCAGAAAATGTCAAAATCAACATATATAACAACTTAAAAAAAATCTCTAAATACATTACCTGAGTCTAACTTATAACTCTCCGCATTATCAATGGCATCCGTATAATTTTGACTCAATCACTAAAACATAAATATATTTGAGAAAATATATACTCATCTAAAACAGAAAAATAGAAAAAAAAATCAAACCTAACATTCAACAACATGAACGAAAACACCACTGGCACTAAAACAAAATAAAAAATTACATATAAAATTACTAAACCACTGGCAGCAAGATGTTGTTTGCCTAATACAAATAAAACCATCATTTATAGAGTGAAATTAAACACATCAAAATCAGAATAGCTGCAAAGTCTTTAGCTTTCCATGTTCAAATCCTTCTGCATCAGACTATTCGTACAGCTAGGAATGAATTATAGAACCAACAAAAATTAATCCTTGCCATTAATTGAGTGGATGTTCCTATCTCATACTCATAGATTACCAACCTTAAAGATTCGAAAAAATCAAAATTATCAACCTCAAGATTTTGATTAAAGAACAGAGATGGATTTGGGTAACCTACTAAGAGGAGCTGCGGCCTGCGTGAGAGGAGGGTTGCGCGAGACGGCGAGAGAGGGGCTCTGCGAGAGGGCCGTGCGAGGGAGAAGCTGCGCTAGAGAGGGGTTGCGCCTGCGCGAGAGAGGGGTTGTGCGAGAGAGGGGTTTCGCGAGAGAGGGGTTCTGCGAGAGGGCTGCGCGAGGGACGGGCTTCGCGAGAGGGAGGAGTTGTACGAGAGAGCTGCGCCGGCTGCGGCGCTGCGCGAGAGAGAGGGCACGAGTTTGAAGTTGGAACCCGTAGGCTGCACTGCAGACCTAAATTCAATACTCCACTCCCAGGTATCCAACGGCGTCGTTTTTGCTATAATGAATAGGTTTTTTTTAAAATTTTTATAATGAATAGTTACTATAGTAATATACTAATATACATTATATACTAATTAATATGAATCTATTTTATATTATATATATATATATATATATATATATATGAAGATTCATAAAAAAAAATATATGATATATATTATTATATATGAATATTAGTTATACTAATAGTTATATTAGTATTAGACTATTAGTTATTATTAATACTATATATTATACTAATAGTGATATTAATACTATATAATATATATAGTTATAGTTATAGTCATTTAGTATAACTATATTAGTATAAGTTATAGTGATTTAGTATAGTTATGATACTACAAGTTATAACTGTAGTCTATATTAGTATTAGAATTAGTTGTAGTGATTATAATAACTATATATTAGTATTTGCTATAATGATTTTAATTTAGTATAACTATATAATAGTATTAGTATATTAGTATTAGTATTAATATTAGTTATACTAGTAGTGATATTAGTTATACTAATAGTTATATTAGTATTAGACTATTAGTTATTATTAATACTATATATTATACTAATAGTGATATTAATACTATATAATATATATAGTTATAGTTATAGTCATTTAGTATAACTATATTAATATAAGTTATAGTGATTTAGACTTTTAGTATAGTTATGATACTACAAGTTATAACTATAGTCTATATTAGTATTAGAATTAGTTGTAGTGATTAGAATAATTATATATTACTATTTGCTATAATGATTTTAATTTAGTATAACTATATAATAGTATTAGTATATTAGTATTAGTATTAATATTAGTTATACTAGTAGTGATATTAGTTATACTAGTAGTGATATTATTAATTTAGTATAACTATATAATAGTATTAGTATATTAGTATTATACTGACTATATCACTGATTGTATTAGTACACTTAATGTCTAATACTAGTATATCACTATAGTTAATAACTTAATAGTATCATATAGTAATATAGTATTAGTAATTGATACTACATTAATTTATATAGTCATTTATATATAGGCTTAAAGTGGTTTACTAATTTATATATAGTAATTAATACTATTAGACTATTAGTAATTTATATGAATAATACTTTAGTTATTATACATTAGTATTATATGTTATTATAAATTTATAGATTAGTGTTTATACATTAGTATTACAATATTACATGTCGATGTCATTATTCATCTTAGTGTTTATAATAATATATACATTAGTTATTAGTATTATATGCTATTATATTTATATATTAGTAATTTAGTGTTACATGGTAGTAATATTGTAAATTTGTAATAGTATGATATTTACATATAGTCATATACTAAACTATTATTAGTCAATTTAGTCTATATATTATAGTATAAATATATTATTTAACTAGTATATTATTGAGTTTAACTAACTATATAAGATATAGTTGTATAAAATTTAAATAATTAATATATAGAAAAACACATATTTTATAAAATATGTATAAAATCGGAGGCGGAGTCGGAGGGCCACGTCGGAGGCGGATTCGGAGTCGGAGGCGGAGGCGGAGGCAGAGGGTCGGAGTCGGATCGGAGCGGAGTCGGAGTCGGTTCATCAATGGCTCCGACTCCGACTCCGACTCCGACTGCCAAGAGGAAAAAACCTCCGACTCCGACTCCGACAAGTCGGAGCCGAAGCGGAGTCGGTGCGAAGTCGGATTTGGAGTCGGATTGTCGGATTTTTGCTCAGCCCTATAACTCATTATATGAACAATTTTTTAAATAATTTACATTTTTTATAATATACATAGGTCATTGAAGGCATTCTCAATGGGTTATGTTAAACCCATATTTTTGTAAAATTTGAAGAAAATAGCTCAACATAGCCCATCCAATGGATTATGTATTTTATAAGTAATATACAGTTTGCTACAGTACCATGATCTCTATATCTATGAAACACTATTCATACTTTTATAAATATTTAATTCATTTATATCTCTACTTTTTATTCATTTATTTATCTACTTTCTACTTTTTATTTTATTTGAAATGAATAAAATATATTAAAAAGTATAATATTTAAATGATATAAAGAAAAAATAGATAAACTAATGTATAATATATTATAAAAGTAAGCATATAAAATAGAAAAAATGAATTTTAATAATATATTTTAAAAAATAAGATGAAAAATTCATGGGTTAATTATAATTTGCCTCTCGAACTTTCACTCAATTCACAATGTACATCCGAAACTAATAATTGCATCAAAGTGGACTCTCAAACTTTCAAAATTTTCCAATCTCCCCCTTCCATTTACCAGCATCGTTAAGGCCTCGTTTGTATTCGTAACCCATCTCAACCCACCTCAACTCATCTCATCTCATCATTACAACTTTCTCAAATTTCCACACAAAATATAATAAACAATTCAATTTTTTCAAATCCCAAAACAACTTTCTCAAATTCCCACACCAAATATAATAAATAATTCAACTTTTATTCTACTATTCACAAATCATCTCAACACATCTCAACTCATCTCTGAATCCAAAACTCTCATAAATCTAACGGAGATTTACTACATGTGCTACTCCTGTGTATAACATTCACTGTAAAGATGTGATTTTCATATAATTTATTATCATCGAGCATATAAAATATAAAATAACATATGCTATAAATTAATAATAAATAATAAATTATTAAATAATTTTTTATTAATTTATATATGGTTAATGAATATCAAATAATTTTATTGTATATATAGATTATTCATACTTGCTTGCAACTTAGGTATAAAATAATTTTATATATGGTTAATGATTAATGATTTATTATTAATTGATAGCATATATTAAATTAATATTTTATATAGTCAATGATAATAAATTAAATAAAAATTATATTTTTATAGTAAATTTTTATTAGATTTAACACTGCTGATAGACGGAAGGCAGAGATTGGATAATTCTAAAAATTTGAGAGTTCACTTTGATGTAATTATTACTTTTAAAAGTACATTATAAATTGATAAAAATATAATTAATCCAAAATTCATTGAGAGTGCCCCTACTTCTTGCTGGGATATTGGAATCGCGCATGCATAAGCATGCATGCCCAGCTTGCTTATTGCGTCATATCTGGGTGGGTTCTGATGTCATGGATGACGCTTTTTTATGGCTTCAAATCTCCGACCACTTCATCACATTTCCTGGAAGTTTCTCGCCAGCATATACACATGACCCTCATCTTTGATTTAAAATTAGTATCACCCCCTATCATTTTTGCTTTCTATATTTATATATAGTATATATAAATGTTATAACAGCGTGATTAGAATTTAAAAATAAAAAAAATCCAAGCAATAGTCAAGAGGTGGGAGAAGATAATATGTAAAATTTATTTAAAGTCTTATTTTTTATTTACTCAATATATTAGGTAGAATCTGTCCACATCAACTATATTAAAAAATTATTATAATTTTTTTTAAAATTATAATAAGTTTTATTATAAACTAAAGATAAATGATTTGTACAAATCTCAAATAGACAAGTTCTATACAAACCTTTGTAAAAAAGTGGACCACACCTTAAAAAAATATAAAAAAATTATTATTGATTAGTGGGACTCATTACTTTACAAAAAACTTGTATGAGGCTTGTCTATTTAGAACTTGTATCTAACATTACTCTAAATTAAACACACTGCGTTGTAGAAAACTCGCTAATTTTTGTTTTCATTTATTTGTCGGACATGAATATGCATCAAAACCACGGCTTACAAAACAAAGTACCTGAGAATCTTAACAAAGTCTGGTTCTTTCCTGGAAAGTAGATCTCTTATCAGATAATAACTCTAATTTATATTATCCTAAATTCATATATTAACCGATGGTAGGTATGTCGGATGTTACGCATTATTTGTTTTCACAATTTTTTTCATTTAATCATAATAATTTTTTCAAATTTTCATACAATTAAAATAAAATAAAAAATTTAACTTTTTAAAATTTTAAAATAAAAATAATATTAACAAATATATTCTAACAATATTTTATTCAACTTTTAACTTTAATCTCAACTCAGGGACGGGCCTACGTTGGTTGTTGGGGGTTATCCCCCCAAAAAATTTTTTTCAACCATATGCTTTAGTATATGGTTTTTTCAAATATATCCTAATATAAAGATAATTTGCTCCCCCAAAATATTTTAAAAAATCTCATTTAGTACTTAGTTGTCTAGGTTTCTTTTAGTTTTTTAATAATTTTTTAATAATTATACCTATTTTTTGTCATTAATAAAATCTCACATTCTCATTTTTAATACATCTCATAAGAGGCAATAAAATATCTTGATTTTTTTTTTAGAAGTTATTTGGTAAATTTACAATTTCATTTTTCCTATTTATTTACACTTTTTCTTTTAAGTCTTCCACTAGCTATCTTGTTTGGATTAGTTTTGTTAGTAAGTACATATATATACCACCATCAAGTTAACAATTAGGAGTGAATGCAATAAATCTTACATAGTTATTTTTATCTATATTATAGAGACTTTACAATATTCAATCTTAGATTCAACAAAAAAATTTATCTTTGTTTACTTAATTTTTATATTTTGCTTCAAAAAAATCTTACATAACTATTTCTATTTTAATTTTTATCTTTCACTTGAGTCTGATGGAGTTCAAGTGAGAGGTTTAGATGGGTGGCTTTAATAATTTAATTTGTCCCCAGATCACAACTTTATATAGTTAATGTTAAATGTCGATGACACACTTTGCTAATCGCCCCCCACGTACTAAATCCTAGTTCTACCCCTGTCTCAACTCATTTCATCTCATCTGTAAAAACAAACAAAACCTGATCTCACTTCCAGATTAATCAAAGTATTCTCAAATTCAGATGTAGATTTGGATAGTGAGAAGTGTTGAGAATAGTTATGAAAAAGTAATAAAAAAATATTGAATGATAGTGAAAAATAATAAATAGTAATAAAAAAAATAAGTAAAAAATAATAATAAAATAATAAATAACAGTGAAATATTACGAGAATAAGTGAGGGACTTCTTTGACTGTCAGTACACGCTATGGAGCAGTACAGCCGATACTTTTGTGGAGCAAACGTGGGGTGTTAGAGAAGTGATAGAATAATTAATGGATAAGATACACAATTTATCATCTTCCATATTATCCGGAAACGTATATTTCGTGATATTTTGGGGTTAGTTGAATTGTAGGTATTAGCTTTTTCGCGAATGTAAACTGGTTGATGGAACCGGTTAGGAATTGTCAGTTGTGTCTTGGCCATAGCGAGCATAATGCGGACGCGAACACGGGCTTTATGTGATCTGTTATCTTCGTTTTCCGACACGCGTTTTTCTTTTGCATACACGGATTACATCGACTTCTTCTACTATGATGATGATCAAACTCCACAAAATTTCGAGAGCTTGATCAAGATAATCCAAACATGACTTATCAATGTTGATTTTTGTAAGATCAATGTCATTAACATGACTCATTCGTATCATATCAATGTTGATTTTTGTAAGATAAATGTCACTATCGATTTGAATAAAAGCACGCGAACGAAAACTACCATTCAGCTACAAAAATATCTCCGGCCCTTAGGCTTAGGCTACACTTCCACAGTAAATAATGTCATTATCTGCTCCAAGGCGATATAATTACTTAGTCGTATAATCTATTGAAAATTATAATCTATCCCTTTACTCTTAAAAAATATAAAATTACGGCCTTTTAAAACTTGTCAAAAAAGATCAGAAAAGAGCAAATTATCTTTAATTTTTCAAAATGGTTACCAATTAAAAAGAGCAAATCTTATTGGCTCGTTTGGATATAGAAACTATCTTATTTCATCATTATAATTTTCTTAAACTCTCGCATAAAATATAATAAATAATTTAATTTTTTTAAATCTCAAAAGAATAATAATATTCTAATAATATTTTATTCAATTCATTTAAAATCATCTCATTTAATCTCATTATTCAAACGATTCCTTATAGTAGTTGATGATATTGTTGCCAAAATAGTTCGATTAAAATTCTCAATCCCATAATGGAAGCTTGAATATTTAATTATAATTGATTTGACTTGTTTCATATCTCAAACAGAAACAATTGCCTACAATGGGACATGATCTCTTTTAGGAAGAGGGGATAAAATGTTGTGACCAATGTTGTACAAAAGACAACATGTCATGATTTTTGATATTTCTTTCTCTTTCTGCAAACTAGGAAAAAAGAAAGAGATCAATTTGGCCCGAAAATAGTATACAATTTAGGAAACAGATCAGCAAGAGTTTCCAACATTATTTCACAGTCGATTTTTTTGCATAAACATATGACCAGGACCATTTTTCAATTAAATTATATATATATATATATATATATATCTATTTTATTATAATAAGTGACTATCTAATTGTGAATAGTAACTTTTATTTTTTTCCATTAACTTTTATTGTTTTTCCATTAAGTCCGTTAAGTCCTGTTTTATCAAAAGGCTATTAAAACTCTTGACCATTTGACGTGTAGCTCCCGTGTAGAATTTAATGAAAAATCATGTTTTACCAAAAGGTCATTAAGATCATTGACCATTTGAAGTGTAGCTCATTTGTATAATTTAATTAAAGATCATGTTTTATCAAAAGACCCTTAATAGAATATAATTATTATTAATATTAATATTGAATATTATTAATTTGATTAGAATATAATTATTATTAATATTTTAATTAGTAGAACTATAAAATGTGATAAAAATTAAAATTAATAAAATTATTAAATTAATAATATTTTATTATTATATATAGAGTAAATAGATAATCCAATATGGATGCATACCAATGTTCATACTTTACTGAAGTTTAGATTTTTTTTAATCTTGATTTGTTGTTTTTCTTTAACCTTATATTTTATCTTCACAGACAAATAAGTTATTGACTTATTTATTTATTTATTATTTAAATCATTATATCAGATGCACCCTGAGACTAACGCACCAGGAGTCGTTCCCTAGCATATATATATATATATATATATATATATATATATATATATAAAGGATCATCAAATAATTATAGAAGAATCATTATGGCAAAATATCCTTTCCCAACATAAGCATTTGAACAATTCCTTTTATTATTTATAAATCCATTAGTAAACATAATATTTATTTATTATAGTTATAAAAAAATTATCTAATATGGGATAATTTATTGTAAATGATGTATTTAGTGTGACAATAAATATATTTTTAATTAAGGTCTTGTTTATTTTCACAATTATTTTCATTTCATCTCATCTAATCATTACAATTTTTTTTTAAATTTTCATACAAAATAAAATAAACAATTTAAGTTTTTTAAATTTTAAAAAAATAATATTAAAAAATATATTTTAATAATATTTTATTCAATTTTTAATTTTTATGTGAACGACCTTACATTTTGGACATGACCCGAATCCAATTTCACCAACGTTCAAAACAAAAAGCTCAGTTAATAACTTAGGAAAACACTATTTCTACATAAGATTGAAATCTTCAACCAATTTTTTTTTTTTTGTTTACTTAAATAAGTATTTTTCAATGAATTTGTGATTTTTTTTTAAATATCTAAATAGTTTAAAAAATGGTGAAAGAAAAAGTAAAAAAAAAGAAAAAGGTGTTTGAATGTTCGGTAGAGGTAGAAATTGTCTGCATCGTCTAATAACTTAATACCGAATCCACCAGATCACAGTGTTCAGGACTTTCAATTCCCATAATCTCCTCCTTTAGCGAAAAGGGAACCCGAGAAATTCTCGAAATACCAGAAAAAGGAAAAGAGAACGAAAAAGAAAGAGGAAACAAGCACCAATAAAACGGGTGGGGCAAAACCCTCTAATCTGTTCTGGCGTTTCCGTGTTTGTCTGTTTATTTCCTTGTTTCCTCGGGCCTCTCTTGGCGGAATCTACAACAATATCCGAAAGTGAGAGAGAGTATTAACAACAGCCCCACCTGGGTCTGAATCGAAACAAGACTAAAGGAATCGAGGGCCGGAAGAGAGAGGAATAAAGCGAAATCGGAGGAGGAGGAGTTGGAATGGGCGTTCTGTACGAGGACGTGGTGGAGATTAGGCCGGCGGAGAAGGCGGGAGATCCCACTGTCATTACTGTGAATTGTCCGGACAAGACTGGATTGGGGTGTGATTTGTGCAGGATTATATTGCTCTTCGGCCTTAGCATTTCTCGAGGAGGTAAGGGTTATAGGCTGTGTGTGTGTGTGTGTGGGATCTGTAGCCAAATAAATGACGGATCATTGTGATATAATCGTTTTTTCCCTACCGTCTTCCTGGAAATTCTGCTCTGGGTTCTGATTTTCTCGACAAGCGTCGATGGGCGATTGTGATTCTTCTTCTTTATTTATTTTTTGTTATTTTCCTTGAGATCCCGGGTTGAAATCTAAGATTCGAGGTGGAACAAAAAGTGTAATTGTCCGCGCGTTCTCTTTGGATATTAGATTCTAAAGAATCTGATAGTCGTTTAGATTTCTAAATGTCTTCTTTAATTTTGTCGACGAATATATTGGTGATTGTGCTTCTATTTTTGCTTGCTGTTGTTGCGGAGAAGATGCTTCGACGGATGGAAAATGGTGCTACATTGTGTTCTGGGTGATGGGGAGACCAACAACAAGGTGGGCCTTGTTGAAGAAGAGACTGTTGGAGGTGTGTCCTTCATATTTGTCGACATCAGGCATATCCTATTTCCGGCCGGAAAACCAGCAACCCAAGCAACCAGACGTGTTCCTCTTGAAATTCTGGTGTTGCTATGATAGGAAGGGTCTATTGCATGGTATGTTTGTTGTTGTGGAAACTTTCGTGCCTGCTTTGAAACTACCCATTGGAAAAAGGATATGTAGCACATATTGAATTAATTGAAAAAATTAACGGTGATGATCATTGCTTAAGAGGGATGTTGATCATCTTTTTTTTTTAATTTTTTTTGCAATGATAAACAAAAGTGATGGCTTCATCATTGTCTACACTTGTTGATATGTATAGCGCTACATAGGCATTAATTGAATGAAATTGCCGGAATTGGTTTGGTTTGGGTTTGGAAAACTGCAGGAGGAAATGGAGAAAAATCGTTGTTAAATTTACCTGCTCACTTGTTTGGATTAATAGAAATTAAGTTAGGGAAACAAAAGTGGTAGGATTTGAAGGTAAATAAAATTATTAGTATGTAGTGCATCACTTGTTACTTTAACATTAAAATTAGCATAAAGGGAAAAATGTCTGCCTTTTGTCTTCCTTCTGAAGAAGAAAAAAATAGATCCTTTCCTTCCCCTGTTTGACTTTGAACTTTTTATACCTTTCCTCTATAGATGTAACTGAGGTTCTCTGCGAGCTGGAACTAACTATAAAGAGAGTGAAGGTATCCACTACTCCGGATGGGAGAGTTATGGACCTCTTTTTTGTGACAGATACCAGGTTTGTCATCCTTGCTTTTGCCTTAATGATGATGCTGCATCTCTCCTTCAATTTTTCCCTTTACCTCCATTTGTATTTCTGCATTGCTTCTCCATTTTGCATCTTGCAATATTTTTTTTTTTACTTTTTTTTTATATATTTTTTTAAACTTTTGACAACCATGTTCGGAGATTCCATATTTCTTGTGCTTGCTTCTATAGCACTGTCATATCTGACGCACTTGAACCGTCCTGCAATTTCTGCCAATAACCTTTCCTTTGGATAGCAGAAATTTGTATAGAAGAAGTTTAATTCATTCTCTCATCTTTCATTACTTAAAACCCTATTGATTTGACTGGCATGAATTCACAGGTATTGACTCATGCTATTTGAAAATCGAAAAGAATCCGCATTTTTCCATACTAATGACATTTATATTTATATTTAGTAAAATTTTCTTTTATAAATAGGTCAAAAATTGTTTTTTGGCTAATTATGGTTCATACTGATGGAGCTCTATGGTCGGTAGCCTTTTTTAACTGGATGTATGAATCCTTTAGTTTCTTTTCAGTTCTTCCATGTTCTTGAAAATCCCACGAACATTTTTATTTTAGAGAGAAGGTGCCTGTGCTGGTTTCAAGTGATATGCAGAATCTAGGTATAAGTCTCTGTATGTGGCAGCAACTGATGTGTGTCTCTCTGTGAGGCATTGATTATTGTCTGTGAGAGTAGGAGGTTTTTATTCAAAACATTTATGGCTTTTTTTTCCTTGAAAGTAGTTTATCCGATTGTTCTTTCTCATCAGGCAACTTCTTCATACCAAAAAGAGGCAGGAGGAAACAATCCATCATTTGAGAGTTGCATTAAGGGATACCATTATGAGTTGCGATATTGAATTAGTTGGCCCAGAAGTTACAGCATGCTCACAGGGTTCTCCATTTCTTCCCTCTGCAATCACTGGGGATATGTTCAGTTTAGAGCTTCCCAACGGACGCTCAAGTGGATCTATTGCCTCCAACCCTATATCTGTGACAATGGATAACACCCTCAGTCCCTCCCACACACTTGTTCAAATCCACTGTCAGGATCACAAAGGTCTTGTTTATGATATCATGAGAACCCTAAAGGATTACAACATTCAGGTAAATTATAAGCAAATATTATGAAGAACTTTATATCATTTATGTTCTTTGTGGCTTTGTGAAGCATTTTTTTTTTATTGGTGGGACAACCCGGAAGGAACAACTTAGGAACTTATGTTATTTCTCAATTCTCATATAATTTGAATGAGGATTTAATGTAAAATTTGTGCCAGGTTTCTTATGGACGATTCTTTGCAAACTCAAAACGAAGTTGTGAAGTAGAATTATTCGTAAGGCAAGCAGACGAGAAAAAGATTATTGATCCCAACAAGCAAAATTCATTGTGCTCTCGCCTAAGAATGGAGCTCTTGCGTCCTCTTAGAGTGTCTGTGGTGAGCCGGGGCCCTGACACCGAGCTGGTGGTAGCTAACCCTGTAGAATTGTCTGGCAGGGGTCGTCCACTTGTATTTTATGATGTCACTCTTGCTCTCAAGATGCTCAACACAAGCATCTTTTCGGTACTAGCTCTAACCCATTCTTATACTGTTTCATAGGGTACGATATCCTAAAAAATACAAAATGTGATGCTGAATTCCATTTTTCGCCTTGTTCTTCTCACAGGTGGAGATAGGGAGACACATGATTGGCGGTCGGGAGTGGGAAGTTTATAGAATTCTTCTTGACGAAGGGGATGGTTGTTCCTTGCCAAGGAAAAAGCTCGAGGAGGGTGTCAGAAATAGATTGATGGGGTGGGAATAGGAGTTATATAAGAAATCTAACTAATGTTTTCTATCACAGTTAAGCATATTTTTACAGCCTTTCAAGTCTGTTTGAGTTAGGTGCTGACAAGCTCCTGATTGTAAATGATCAAATGCATTATGCATAGGGCGAGCTGTTTTGTACAGACTTGGCAGATCTGCTCTAGTTGCATAATTTCCTTAACGATGATATCAAGTAGTTGACATGCCTTTTCACTATGTTGTGAGTCACTGTTCACAAAATATCCTTTCTAGCCGCTAAGAAGTGTTAGCAATGGATACCATTCATCGGATTTAGATCATTTAAAATTTCTTATCGGAGTTATGAGCTATAAAGTGGGTGAGAAATATGCACATAAAGCCTATATTTTTTCTAAGAATTTGATGCATATGGGTAGTAACGAATATTGTGAAAACTTCTATCTATATTTCACTCTACACGTCTAGATGTTAAAGTTCGGATTCGGGTTTTAAAAGGAATTTTGATTCTGTCTATCCTAAAATACATTGACTTGGTAAATCTTGCTTAACAAAAAGTTATCTAAAATAGTTGAATTAAACAAAATATGACTTGCTTATTAGCATATGTAAAATCACTCTGTAGATAAGAGTTCACGTCCGGCTTATGATGCAACGAAGAAAAGCTCCTTGATTCAGTTATGTAGAAAGAAAAGGCTAAAATTAGTTGCTTTTAATGTTGGATTGAGTCGAGCATGTTACAATAACAACAGTCATTTGTATATATATTGAGATTCACAATATAATGTCATCAACAATGCTGATTGAAATTCATGTATATACATTATTGTTACATCACCTTATTAAATTGAAAAAGAAAAATTAAAAAAATCTAATGTAAAAATGAAAAGGCCTAGGGGTCTCTCCCGTTGACCTCAAGGTCTGTGCCCCTCATGCCTCTCTTCGCTCAGCCTCGGGTAGCTTTTATCGTAGATAAATGATATTTATAATAAGTGCCGTGAAAAAAATTGTAAATAATTATGCAGTATTTATGTAATTCACGATTGTATGTAGTATTACTCTTTATTGTATGAGTGTTCGTGTGATAAATATGTCTGGTCTCATTAATGAATAATATTAAGAAAAGAAGCGAATGATTATAATGAGTATAAATTGGTTATATATCTTAACAACAAGTTTAGATACCAAGTATATTTGATCGGTCAAAATGAAAATCTAAAACTCAGGAATTTTTTTTTTCTTTTAAATCTAACCGAAAGTAACTCAGAAATAATGAAAATCAAGCGGTATCCCTAAGTCATTAAAGAAAAAAAAAATATATATATATATATATAAATAAAAAAAAAATACTATCCATAACTCTCACGTCCTATATACTCATTTAAAGATATATTATTTTATTTTATTTTTAATCTATTTTATTTACAAACATATATGAAATTATTTTTATTACATAGGTAAAAAAAATAAAATGACATATTTTTAGATTAACGTGCAAGTCTGTGAGGCTTATTTTTCTATCGGTAAATGCCAAGACACAGAAGTTGCGGATACAACTCTTCCTCTCGAAACATGAGTGGTCCGCAGCACCCACGTGGTACAACGTCCTTACCTTCAACGGTCTGTACTCTTCAGCAGTTGCTTGTTCGGCCTCTTCGTGGCCCCCGCCTATCCTCCTACCCCAGAGGAGATCCCTTCGAATCTTCTCCTTTCTTTTTCTTCTTCTTCTTCTTCATAATCTCAATCCTCTCTCTTCTCTTTATTGCCGACCAAAAAACCAGAAAGAAAAACGAGAGTCAAGGGAAAAAAAAGGGAACGACACAAAGCATGAGAGCTTTGAATTCGCATTTCGTGCTGATTGATCTGCACTCCTCATGGCACTCGGCACACCAAATCCCTACCTCCACCCTCACGTACCTCAAGAACTCCAACTTCATTTCCACAATCTCTTCGTCATTTCGTCGAACGCGTCGCCCCCGTACAGGAATCTCGTCGTCGTCCAAATCGGCGGCCCCGGAAATCCGGAGGCCGTCCGATCGTTTCGTTCCTGGAAACGCGTTCTCGCCGTCGATTTCTCCGAATTCGGCTTCGACTTCGCGGTCGGAGGCCGCTTCGGAGCTCGAGCTGTTCCTTGAACTGCTGCCCCTGAGGATGAGTAGGGAGCTGTATCGGCACGAGGAGCTCGGGCAGTTGATTGAGGTTGTGATGGATTTGGGAAGGAAGCCTCTCGCGAGGTTTCCTTCGGGTGATTGGGTGATCTTGGATCAGCCCGTGAAGCATGAAGATTTACGGCACGCGATATCCAAGGTGATCAAAGTCATCCGTCTTGTTTACTTGGAACATTTCTCTGGAGATTGAGCGCGATTGGTGTTCTCGCATGAAAATGCATCATTTTTAATACTTTTCGTTGGGTGCTTCTGCACTAGTCTTTAATTAGTTTGACTCGAGTAGTTTAGAAAGATAGCGACTCAACTATTTTAATATTACTGAGGCACTTTTACAAGCTATATTTAATTGAATGGTCAACCTTGCCTGTGCTGATTATTGAAGAATGCTGGGATAAGTTTGCATGATAAAAATGATTGAAAAAATATTCAGATCACATTATTATGGTATACTAGTTGGATATTAGAGATTTTAATGTGGAGTTATTTGATTCTTTTAGGTCGGTGATTTTTCGGACGACAATCGTTCGGGCATCAATAACTCTTTACATCGTATAAGCGCAATTCGCAACCGCAAAATGCAAATCATTGGCCTCACTTGCCGGGTTGGTCGAGCTGTATCTGGAAGTGCAGAGATTGTACGAGACTTGGTTGAGGGGGGAGGTTCCATCTTAGTCATAGGACCTCCTGGGGTCGGCAAGACTACGTTAATCAGGTCCTCACGTTTCCCATTTTTGTAAAATCAAGCTACTGAATTGATGGTCATTTTGGTAACTGCTTAAATAATTGCCTTAACCTGAGCTTCTTGTATGCAATTTTGGATGATCCTTTCTTCATCCTCCTAAAAAATGCATCTGTTTTATATCTGAAGAGGGTTTGCTTATGCAGAGAAATTGCTAGAATGTTGGCAGATGAATTAAGGAAGCGTGTTGTCATCGTGGACACATCTAACGAGATTGGAGGTGATGGAGATGTCCCGCACACAGGAATAGGTCGTGCAAGAAGGATGCAAGTTCCAAACGTTCATATGCAGCATAATGTAAGCATCGTGTCCTGTCATGTGGTTTGTGCTGTTTCCAAAATTGTAAAGCTTTGACAAACTTTAATTTTAGTGATCCTATATTTCCTGTTCGGCTTCCTTTCAGGTTATGATTGAAGCAGTTGAAAATCATATGCCTGAAACCATTATAATCGATGAAATTGGAACTGAGCTTGAAGCACTGGCAGCCAGTACTATTGCTCAAAGAGGAGTTCAACTTGTTGGAACAGCGCATGGAATGACAATAGACAACATAATAAAGAATCCCTCTCTGCAGATCCTTGTTGGTGGCATAGAGGTGCAAAGTGATTCCTTCTATTTCAGTCTTCATTCACTCATATGGATTTATATTTTCTTTTTTTATTTAAGGTTAATCGTCTGTTGATCTTGCAAAGTTGAAGTTGATGACTGTGGTATCATATTCCACTGGGATCCATACTAAACGTAAAAGATTACATTGAGTGGGGATCTCACTAACCGTAGTCCTTGGCCAAGAAAGGAAATTTTATTGATCAAAATTAGTTATTTATCTAAACAGAGTGTAACTCTCGGAGATGAGGAGGCAAGAAGAAGGAAAGTGCAGAAGACAATACTTGAAAGGAAAGGGCCTCCTACATTTACATGTGCTGTTGAGATGATATCTAAAACTGAGTGTCGTGTTCATCACAGTTTAGATGCTACAGTAGATGCCATATTAGCAGGTATTGTGCTCCTTGTTCCATGGAATATTTGAATTGATTCTTATGTAATGTTATACTCACATTTTTGGCTGAAGATTGAACTTTTTGGTCGATAGTTAAACTAACAACGATGAATTTTTATTGGGTATAGGAAAATCTTCTCTGTTTGAAGTTCGTCAAATGGATGTTGATGCTATTGATTCTTTGAAGTCTACTCTGATCCTTGAAAGTAGCCCTCTAGAAATATCTGCAATGACTGATTATAAAAGTATAAGTGCTGAGATTGATTCTGATGAGGATGATTTAGGTCATTCTTCTATTCAGTCTAAGAAACAAAGCACTGGTAGATTTGTGAAGAAGAGGAGCTCACCAGTGTCAGTCTATACTTACAAGGTAGTTTACTCAAGTTTACGTTTTTATTCATTCATCTTCAGTATTCTCTTACTTTAAACGCTCTTATATGTGTCCTCGTATACTCGGGCCTTTGTCTACTTTATGCTCAATAAAATTTTGCTTATCAATAAAAAAAGTATTCTGTTACTTTAAATAATTGTCGAGAGTAATTTACTTTTGATGAAAACGTAAATTTTACAAATAATTCATTCTTTAGAAATCATAAGATTACACCTTATTTCAGAAGCCGTTAAAATTTTATACTTGAGACACAGGGAAAAGTTGGAACTTTTCCTTATATTTTTGTTTGTGATGGATGTCTTCAGATCCTTGAAGCTGATCTACTACAAGTAGCAAAAGTAATGGGGCTTGAAGATGAAATAGACGGAACTGACGACATTGGAACAGCAGATGCAATTCTAGCATCCAGTTCAGAGATGAAGCAGAACTCATGGATCCGCGGTGTGGCAAAATTCCATCAGTTGCCGATATTTGTTATCAAGGTGACTTCTATTGCTTCATTGTTTTTTGTTTTTTATTTTTATTAAATATACTTCAAGGCTCCACCAATCACACATTTAACTTCTCTACAGCAGTCAAATACCATGGCACAGCTGGTCAAGGCAGTTCGCATGATTCTTGAAATGGAACCAGTAGGCTCAGTATCAAAGCCACTGCCGAGGAATTCTTTTAACATTGAAATTGAAGATGATGCCCCAAAAAGAAAACCATCGCTGGAAGAGATTGACGCCTTGGAGGTGCGAATCATTTCTTTCCCATTTAACTATTTTGCATTATAAATTCATTCCATCATTTGGTTCAGGTCAACCATAAGATATCTTTTGATGATTACTGGTCTAGATACTTGCATGATCACTTCAAGCAACAATTCCCGTTTTTCACTTTTGTAGCAAGTTAGTAACCTTATTATATGAAAAATGTGATCATATATGACTGTTTTATTATATGTAATCTTTCTTTTCTCATAGGAGGTTCGACTTGCAATTGAGTATATTGTGATTCCTGGTGGAGAGCCGGTGGAGCTTCTCCCTAGATGCTCCGAAATAATAGCCCGGCAGCTTGAACTGGTGGAAAGCTATCAGCTGGCTGCTGAGAACTCGGGTACTGAGCAGAATCCCAGGCTGCAGATTCTACCGCAAAGGTTGAGCAGGAAAAACATTTCTAAGTCTGCTAAATCTAGTTCAAGCTCTCGAAAGGAAACAGACTCTGCATCCCTAACTGGCAGTGGTGGGGGTACAAGTGTTACTAGGCTGCCCCTTCTGCCCGAATAAGATAATTAAAGTCTGCAATTGTAACACGATTCAATCTTTGGTTGACAAGTACGCCATTTCATGTACATCCCATGTACATTCTGCTTCTCATATGATGTAATTATTTAACTGTGCCAAGTACGTGATGCATTTTGAATTCATTTCTCAAAGATGTACAAGTGTTGCTTCAATTCAGCACCCAAATACGAGATTTTTCTTAATTTACCTATTATTCATCTTCCTTTCCATGGTTATTCAAAAATCAGGTTGCAAAATGTAGTCTATAAGCTTAAATATGAAATTCCCGAGTATTTATGTCAGGCCCCAAAAAAGTTTGTGAATTGATTGTTTGTTTTTGTGAGTGATTTTTGCAAAATTCTATTTACAAGCTAATATGGATTTTTAATAGAAAAACTGTATAATTAAAGATATGATTTTAAATTTTATTTAAAAAACCAATTTCTACGATATTAACTCTTGTGGATTTATAAATAAAAAAGACTAGGCAACTTTTATTCTCCAAATCTCGTCTAGGCCTCGTTTGTTTTCACAACTCCTCTCAACTCATCTCATTAAAACTTTCTCAAATTTTTACACAAAATAAAATAAACAATTTAATTTTTTTAAATTCTAAAATAAAAATAATATTAAAAAAATATATTTAAATAATATTTTATTTAATTTTTAATTTTAATCTCAACTCATCTCGAGACTTAAAGAATTATGTCCAAAAAAAAAAATCTCATCTAAGAAAGCCCTGATTCATAGGCCCTGTTAATCGAGGCCTAAACTTAGGGCCATCGAGCGATTAGACCCAAACAACTCTGCAGGCCTTGTTACTCCCATTTGTTTCTCCAATCCCACTTTCTGCAATTCCTGCGGCTCTCTTTCCGACCTATTGTACCTCAGTAGCTGTAGATAACGTTGAAGTTCCAAAGGTACAACCCGAAGAGCAGAACCCGATCCAGTTGAGTTGGGTTTCGAAAACTGAAAACTGAAAGCTAACTAGGGCTGCAATATAGTCAGCTGAGCTGGTCTTTAGTTTGTCAAACTCGATTTGATTCAAAATATTCAAATTTGAGCTTGAGATTTTTTATTTTATTTTTTATTCAACTCGACTCGATAAATTAAATTTTCAATTCAAGCTTATCCTACAAATGAGTTCCAATTCGAATTCGAATTGTTTTTTTTTTCTTGAATAATATTTAATAATTAATAAATTAAAAAAATATTAAATTTATATAACTAACAAGTACCTATATTAAATTATAAAATTTTATAAAATTTATAAATTAATAATATCTAATTAATTGATATTTATCTAAAATAAAAATATATTATATCCCTATATATATTATTAATATATACAATTAATATGATAACATATATATATTTTATATATAGTTCTCATGTATTAGTATATGAAATTATTAAATTTTATCTACTAATTATTATATAAATTATAAAATATAATTATGAAGTATATTCACTATATAAACATAAGTAATTAGATTATATATTATATATTTAATTATAAAAATAGTATACTTATATTATTAGTTAATACATATAAATGTATATATATATATATATATGTATGTGTATGTATATATTTTTAAATATATGGATGAGTTTTAATCGGATTGAGCTAACGAATGGATTCGACCATAAACGAACCAACCTTAACGTGCTTTAATCGAGTTTTATCATATGTATCTTTTACAAATCGAGCATGAATCTATTTTTAAGAATGAATTTTTTTTTCTGAGTCTAGTTTGATTCAAGATTAATTGAACGAGTAACGAGTAACGAGCAGATTATCAAACAGATTGATTTGCATCCCTAAAGCTAACAAAATTGCTCTATTCAACCACCGTTGGTCCGTTACGTACAGAGCAACACTTCGATCTCTCTGCAGTGGAGTCTCGAGGACTGAGGTCAGCACTCTTTCCTTTCAATTTCTATTTTTTTTGGGGGAAACCGACAGTATCTAGGGTTTCTGTTTGTTGGTCTCTGTTGAATGCTCGTCGAATTTTATTATTCTTTCAGACTTTCAGTAATTCGTTTTGGTGAGAGAGAGAGAGAGAGATTGATGGCTGGTAAGGAAGAGAACCGAATATTTGTCGGGGGGTTGTCATGGAACGTCACCGAGCGACAGCTACACCATGCTTTCGGCCGCTTCGGCAAAGTTCTAGAATGTCAGGTACGATTTTCTCTTATTTCGTTTTTTTTTTCCCGTTTCGTTCTTGTCCTCTGGTTGGTTTCTGAGAAAATGAAGGAAACGACATGATTCGTTTTTGAATTTCTATTTGGTGTGCTCTTACATCATCGATGCGGAGAACTTACCTTGACTTCATTCGAGTTATTGTGTTGGAACTTGGAAAAGCAAGATAGAGGGGAAGTCGAAACTTCGACAATTTATTCGCATTGTTGCTCTCTTTTTAATGTAAATGTAGTTTACTTATTTTCGCTTCCTCATATACTTAAAACATTAAACATAAAAAATAAAAAGACAGAAGTCGCCTATTAAACATGGCAATCTCTGATTTTCTCTATTGGCTGATTAGAGGTTAATTAAAATTGCATTACAGTTTTGAAGCCTTCATGTCTTTAATAGCTTTTCTTTGGATTTGCAAGTAACGGTTTTTGTTCGAAGTTGAAGTCAAACAGTCCATTGGTCAGATTCATGAGTGCAGAACTCAAATTCCTCTGGCACTATTTTTTTTTTGTCTGTTTTTGTGTTGTAGATGAAACTGCAAAATCTTTTTTCTTAAATGTTTTGCAAAGCTTTTCGGTTTTGAAAATAAACTTGTTATGAATGCATTACATATATGTTGCTCATCATCCACCCTCTTCTTGTTCTCTCTTTTCTCGGCCATCCATTTATCCAGCTTACCATGGTTGATCTGTTGAATTGTATATGGATGTGTCAAATGATTCTCTTTGTGCAAATCTTGTGATCGGTGAATAGTTTCCTTATCCTCTTATGCAAATCTTTTGCAAATGCATTTATCCTCTTCCCCTTCAAAGAACGAGTCGAGAGAAGTTTTGTAAGAAAATATTGTATTTATTGTTTGAAATTTAAGATGTTGGGTTGCTTATTCCTTCCCACACTAAATTTAAACAAAACTCAGTTGCGTCTGCCTCCAATTTCCACCAAGTTATTAGCATTTTTCTGGCTTTTAATATTGTTTTTGTTTTCTCTAGTAAATAAATTATCTTCATTCTTCTATAACTTTATAATATTAATTTCCTTGTCTTTCTTTTACGGAAACGGTGGTCACCATCTTTAGATATTTTGTAGATGGATCTTTTTATAGAAGCTTTGGTCAGATTGCTTGCATTCAAGTTGCTGAAACTGAATGTTATTCTTGTGATTAGATTAAGCAGATTGTTACTTATAAAGTTTTCAAGCCAGGATCTACTCAAATGAAAGATGGTTTTTGTATGTGGTTAGGATCCATAAGAGAATCTCATAAATTTTGAATGGATATATAATGACGTGAGAGCTGGCAGACAAAACAATTCACATGATGTGGCTGACTTTGAGAAGTACCATGGCAGAGCCTACTGATGTTCTACCTGACTTTTGTGGCTGAGGAACTGAAGAATAATAAAATGATTGTTGTTTGGGAAAGTGATATGTTCACTCATTCGCTTGAAGATTTTTATTTGGTTTAGCCAAATGAAAGGATATGGGTCTTGTTTATTAATTGGCTCTCCCAAGTTTTACACTAGTAAGACTGAATTGTGAATATCTAAGCGTATGTGAGGAAAGGAAAGGTTTTGCAACTGGATAGGTTGTCCATACCTGTCTTATGGATTCGAAGCAATGGTGCTTCATGTCAGTTTGGTTTCCATATCGGAGGATCAAAGAGATATATATATGATTTTAATCATAATTTGATTGAGGTCGCATCTATGACGGTCTTAAGATTTAGTCAATAAGCCCGTTTAGATGGCAATGAGATACTCTCGTCTGCTAGTGCAGTGGGCTCATGGTGTCCAAGGTTCCTGCTTTTGAGCCTTGTCCAAGCTAGTATCTTTGCTTTTAGTAATTAAATTCATCTCTACTGCTTGAGCATGGCTTGGGTTGTGTGGATGGGCCTTACCTTTGTCTTTACTTTGTATGTAAGCTATACAGTTCTTTCCTAGAGCCCTCAAACTATCAGTTTCAGTTTTGCCATGCCATGTCATGTTTTTGTACTTGGGAAACTATAGACTATCCATACAGTTGGCCTTAAAATCGCATATACTCGTCTTGACTGGATTGCTGTGGTGCCTGAAACTGTACTCACATCTACAATAAATATTGATGCTTCATTACATGGTAGTAATGGACGGATTACTGACTTCTTTGTCTAACAACAATTGTTTGGAGCGTATTGCATCTTTGTTTGGCTGCCTGAGATGCTGAATCTATTCAAATTTGGAGTCTTGGTGCTCGCATCTGCTCTCTGCTTTGTGTCGTCTACTTACTCCACTCTACTCTGGCAGTATTATTATAGATAAATGCTTTAGCCACAAATAGATCTTACAAAAGTAAACCCACAAACTGACGTGGCTTGATGCGGTATGTTATATTGTAAAGTTACTTTTATTGTAAAGTAGATCTAACGTATCATATAAAGTAATGTCAGTTTGTGGGTTAATTTTTGTGTGATCTCTGTGTCTGTAGCACTTCTCTTATAGTATCCAAGGTTACAAAGATCTAGTACATATCACCCATTGTCATGCCAATCGAAAGTTATCCGTATTAAATGTAATGCCTAGGCTCTATTTTCTACGGTTATCTTTGCTCCGTGTTAGTTATCGTCTTCAGCTGAAACAGGTTCTTAGTTTCTGTCATCTTTCAACAGTGATCTGACTGATTCTTGCAATCATTTTGCTTGTTCTGGTTGATGTGAACTGCTGAAGAGGGCAGCAGCAGTGGGAAAAGTTTGGATTTATTTTCCAAAATGAAGACAGTATCCGATTGGTTATATTGATGGTATATATTGATTATACTGGATCCAGAAAAGATATTGAAAGAAATGTTTGTTTCTTGTGAATATTGCTTCTCGATGTCCACCATATGCTTATTTCTGGGGGAGTTTGATTTTGACAGATAGATGGGTACCTCCAATATTTTCGTTTTTAGATGCTTGTCATTGAATAGATGGCCTCTTGATTGGAAGATACCGAATCTGATTGTTTGTTGCTGTTGACCAGAGTAAGTGAGATTTTGTAATCATTTTAGGCCTGATTGTGTGGTGGGTTAAGGCCTTTTATACTTGGAATGTGTACCATCTTGCCGACTCTTCTGGTTTGTTTAAGAACTCTTTGCAATGTGAAACACATTGCATTCCCATATCCATAGTGGCAAAGAAACGTAAGTAAGCTGCTTCAGTATTGAGCTCTACATCATTTTTGATCTAAATTAACCTTTTCCAAGCTAATAAGTTTAGAAGTTGCAGTTGTATTAGAAGTTACTACTCTCAAGTCAATTTCCTTTATAGAATCACCATTTTATGGACAATATCATTTTCCTTAATTTTAAGAATTGGCTCAAGCTTTAGAAGTTAATTGCTGGAGTACTGAAAGATGGTTGCCTGAAATGCTAGTTAACGCGGATTTCTGGAGCTTGTTTATACATCATAGATTGTCTGCTTGTTATTGATCATCGTGAAATTCTGTCATTCGTTTGATTTTTCCTGGGTATTGTACATCGGTTTTAGTTGGTTGGCATTTACAAATTAAGAAGTCATGCGCATGCACACCATGTTTGGATAGAGATATGTTAATACCTCTTATTTACTTCCCTTTCATAGAAATGTTTTTATCCCTTTTAATTTTGATACTTACATGAAGTGCCAATTCTTTTTTAATTATTTGTTGAAGGATCTGTTTGTGTTGGTTGCTATGAACTTCCAGTTCTCTTTTGGAGTGAGTAGTACTTCAATTGTATTTCTTAAACACACCAACTTTTAGCTGTAGCCAGAGCATGCATAAGTCATGTTATGCTATCTATATATTAGTTGCATTTATATTCTATATTATTGCTTGGCATGATGCCTTTACTCTGGTGTTTATGTAGATCATGATGGAAAGAGATACAGGCCGACCACGTGGATTTGGGTTCATTACTTATTCTGATCGTCGGGGAATGGAAGATGCTATCCGGGAGATGCATGGACAGGAGTTCGGTGATCGGGTAATCTCAGTGAACAAGGCCGAACCCAAAATGGGAGAAGATTTAGACCATGGTTATAGGGGAGGAGGCTACTCATCTGGTGGCAGAGGAAGCTATGGAGGAGGAGACAGGTCTGCTGGGCAAGATGACTGTTTCAAGTGTGGGCGCCCAGGGCATTGGGCAAGGGACTGCCCTTTAGCAGGTGGTGATCGAGGTCGGGGTGGTGGTTCATTTTCTTCACGGTCTAGATTCGGAGGGTCTGGTGGCCGTGGGGATCGCTATTTAGATGATCGATATGATGGAGGTAGGGACCGGTTTGACAGCAGAGACAACAAATATGGGAGCCGTGATCATCGCTCTGTTGGTGACAGGTATCGAACGTCTGGTATTATTTTCAAAACAGTAACAGAAGTAATGCTTTCTGCATTTTGTTTGGGTCTGACCCCTTGTTGTGATGATGGTGGCCATCCGTACTGTTTTGTGAAATATGGTTGGATAGTAATGAAGATATGTTACAAGGGCAGGTACCCTCATGGTGTCATGGATCCTGTTATCTGTGGTCTGACTTATTTGTAAACAATGCAGGTACCCTCCTGGTGGAGATCGTTTTGCAAGTGATAGGTCTGGTGGTTCAGATCGTTACGCTCAAAATGGTTATGGCAAAGACAGAGGCTACGAGAGGGATGGTAGCTCACGTGGGGCCAATGACAGGTATGGAAGTGGAGGAGGATCGGCAAGGACTGAGGGAAGAAGTTACAGGAACAGACCAGGACCTTATGAACGCCCCGATAGGGCAGGGCGCCCATCTTCCTTTGACCGATACTAAATGTTTCGCAGTTGCGTTATTTCGGAGCTTTTGGGTGTAAACGCTTTGTTACGTTTTGGTTATTTCTAATGTCAGGATGTTACAATTGGAATGAGCGGTAGGTTTGGTGAATTTACTTTGTCTGGTAATTACCGTTGTTCTCCGTACAAAACCAAACGAGTGTATAATGATCATTCAATTATTTATGTCCAAAAAACAAAAGGTACGCAATTGCTGGGCAAAGTAAACTTCTGGGGAGCTTCTCACACCAGCCTTCCCGTCGAGGAAAGAAGGTCGTCGTGCACCAATAATAAGAGGGAAAGCTCAGCCGAATTCCAGGTGGGCGTGCGCAAACAGTTGGATATAATGGGGACCCAAAAAAAGAAAGAAAGAAGAAAGTCCATCTTTTATTTCAAGGAATCGACATTAAATTTGACAAATATGTTCACATATTTCACCAACCCACAATCGTCGGACTAGGACGCCAGCCCTGAAATTGATGTCTCAAAATAATTGTCAAATACCATATATATAATCCAAAGAAAATCCCATTTTTCTTATACTAATCTCCGCCATATATGGCATAAACTACAAATGAGAAACATCTTAATTTCATATCACAAAAAAAGCTAGAAGAAGATAAAAGCAGATAATTATTAAGAATTTAGGACGTATTTGTTTCACTCTTTATAGGGCCGGGCAACAATTTCAGGATTAAGTGACTATTTATTAGAAAATCATGTGTCAGCGATCTATCTTAACAAAAGTAATTATTAATTTGAAAAGCTGTTGTTACAGTAAGCCATGCTTTCATCATGCGGCTCTTGATAGATATATAGAATATTAAACTGCGTATAAATAGAATATTACTCCTAACTATATATAATGTCATTACAAGCAGCAATAGGACGAGTTTTTCTACGCCGAAGACGTCACTCTTGTGTGCAGAATGGAAGGGACTTGGACATTATTTGTACATATTATCTAAGTCATTGACTGGAAAGGTCAAAAATCATTCGTAGTGATCAGCTCTTTGATTTTAAAAAGAAGAAAAACAATGACAGTGACACTTTCGTTTCCATTTTCTTCGCCCAACATTTCTTTCTTTTCTAAAGCAAACTTTAGAATCAATTGAAGGGGCATGGATGCCGTAGATGTTGGGGTTTTGACTCGTTTGAGTTCTGCAGGCAAAACGAGAAATTAAGACCAATGCGTGGAGAGAAAAGCTTGGATATGCAGTACTGAGAATGAGTTGGAAACAATAATATGAAACTAAAAATAAATTGGTTAACGGGAGAAAAAGGAAACATGAAGATGATCTCGATATTGACATTTGGGAACCATGAAAAGGATTTTTCAGGTTAATTAATTTTGTCTAAATTAAATTAAGCTGATTACTACGAAATCAGGACCCTTATAAGCTTAAATATTCTTACTCTCTACATCAGTAGAATATTCAAAAGACGTACTCACAGTTTGAAAGATCAGAACACTAGTACTGGGAGTCTTGTGCAAGTGGCCGGCATTAATGTATGGCTCAAGACTCAAGTTACTGTGGTCCCTCTGAATTAGAGATCATTATATGACTATACATGCATTCAACAAAATTATAAGATCCCCATCTGCGATTATTAGAGAGATTTTCGTCGATACTAGCAGGGATCGTGATGAGTGGGATTGACCTATATATTATATATATGATTTATGGGTGTTCTAATGGCAAGGGCAACAGTGACACTTGAACCGCAAAGCATGCACGTGGTGTCGTTATTAGAAAATATAGTCATTGACTCATTACCAATGACTCAATGAGTTTGACATTTACTCGATTTCAATGATATTTTTGGTTTTATTGATCAGTTTCTTACAACATGATTAATACTGACCGACTACACATTTCATAATATAATCTCATTGAAAAAGTAGTAGTACTTGGAAGTGGATTAAGAACAAAAAAAAAAGTAGTACTTGGAATTGATCATGAACATGAATCTAGGGTGGTTGATCATTATCTGATGATCATCTTCTTGATATAATAAAAATAACATTAATTAGTTTGATATTATACAGGTTAATATATATATACTAGGGAACGGCCCCGGATGCATTAGCCCCGGGGTGCACATGATATAATGATTTAAATAAAAAAAAAGTGAAAAAGTCAGTAGTTTATTTGTCTGGAAAAAGAAAATACAAGGTTAAAAAAAGACAACAGATTAAGATAAAAAAAAAATCTAAACTTCAGCAAAGTATGAGCATTGGTTTGCATCCATATTGTATTATCTATTTACTTTCTATATAATAAAAAAAATATTATTAATTTAATAATTTTTTTAATTTTTAATTTTTAATTTTATCACATTTTATAGTTCTACTAATTAAAATATTAATAATAATTATATTCTAATCAAATTAATAATATTGAATATTAATATTAGTAATAATTATATTCTATTAAGGGTCTTTTGGTAAAACATGATTATTCATTAAATTCTACAAAGGAGCTACATGTCAAATTGTTAAGAATTTTAAGGATCTTTTGATAAAACAGGATTTAACGGACTTAATGAAAAAACAAGAAAAGTTAACAAAAAAAATTAAAAAAAAATACTATTCACACTTAGATAGCTACTTATTATAATATAGTAGATATATATATATATATATATATATATATATATATATAACTTGTCTTACAAGTTTCTGACAAAGAAAAGATATTACCTATGAAAGAGGTAACTGGCAAGAAAATACTAAAAAATAAAAAACAAAATAAAGGAGCCATGAATTTATAACTCTCCAATGAAAGAGAAATTTTAAAAAGGTGGGAGGAGATAGAAGGTGATGACAGAATTAATTAACCACGTAAACCCTCTTTTATGCAGGGTGTCGCTGTCCAATTAGTCTTTGATTTCCAAGTCCAACTAGGCAACTATAATGTTGGAATTAGTCACATACATACATTCATATATATATATATATATATATATATATATATAATATTATCTAAATCTCTACTAATAATTTCTTGCTTAACGGTAACCGGTTTAATTTGATTATTCAAGAAACTGCAACTGATCGAGTGTATAATATTTCTTCTTTTAAAAAAAAGGCTGGTCCATTCACCATATATATATATATATATAACTACTTCCAAATATTATTCAACTGGCCCACTCGATCGTGAAGATCATCAAGATCATATAATATGCTGATCCTCATCTTAAATTACTGATATTTTTTCTAATTATTATAATAGAGTTTGGTTGATGCTGAGTTGATTGTAATTACTGAAACGCGTGTTATAAGCTTAAGGATGCTGCAACATCGATCGTAATATAATTACTTAGATGCATGTTTGTGGACACGTACTAGAGGCTAGCTAGCGTAGATCGATGTTGACCAACGCGGGAACAGTCGCGGGGATACTACAACAGATATTTTCAATGGGTCCATCTCAAATATGACGGAAAGCTGGTTGGCCGCGTGCTGCTTAATTTGCATTCTCATCTATACAATTTAATTGATAGCGAGCGAGAGAGAGAGAGAGAGCATATCTAAAGTCGTAAGCTTATACGATACCCTCTAGATCGATGATCATCATGAACTTTTCAATTCATCTTGTACATCATCATTGTGATCTCATACATATTTTTTATAGAATAATTTTACATACAATCGTGAAGTGTATAACCGCCGCGTAATCGCTTTGAAAAAGGGTGGGGTCCACTATTAAAAAATTAATTTTTTTCATGTGGGTCTCATGTTTTATTCACTTTTTTCAAAGCGATTACACATCGGTTGCACAATTCACGGTTGTAAATATCTTTTCTCTTTTTTATATACGTGTACACACATATATATATATATATATATATATTTGTACGTTTGACGTCTAATTTCACATAAAATTACAACAATTCGAGAGATTAACCATTAATTACTTAATTTAATATTGATATATATATGTGCTGCATGCCTATCCTATTAGCTAGAGATATATATTATATTTATTTTTTTCCTATTATGGGTTAAAGACAAATTAAATAATGGTTGGAAAAATTACTATTTAATCGAATTCGAATTTCAGACACTCATTTTCAGCCTCTTAATTATAAAAATAATATATATTATATATTATACTTTCTTTCTATGTTTAAAGTAGGAGTACCTTAACATTTTATCTTCAAAACTCCCGTATATATAGTGTCCAAATATAATTTCACCCGGCAAACTAGCTCCCACGTACGTGTTCTGACATTTCGCATATCTATCAGAACTACTTGAATTAGCTAGCTAGCTGCATGTGCATGCCGTGCAGCATTTTATTATAGCATGCAAATTTGTGACGAACTTTGCTTTTTAAAAAGTCTCGTACTTGATTCCCATGAGAAATTGTAATTCTATACGATTATAAACTCTATACCCTAAATAAGAATTTTCCAACTTCATCAGCAGGATTCACAAAACGTTGGAATACGTACACGCACGTGTACATATGAGTCATGAGTACTCCGAAGTCGGCGACTAGTACTGATCATGATGAAATGGTTCCTTGTACTATTTATATTTTGTTTTTAATTTTCGTATCCATGTCTATCGATCTTTGGCTCTGACGGTCGGTGAATAATAGTGTTTAGGAAAACTGACTCACTGGCATGCCTTTATATATTGTCTGGAGTCTCAACTTGTAGTACTACTGTCTCTGTCTGTCTGTCTCCTGATCTACTGGATAACGTCTAACATTTCAAACAAAACAACCCATTAAACGCTAGCTAATTAATTCCTTATTAAGTTGATAAATATATAGTAATCTTTCGATAATTGTTTATATTGATCATATTTCTTATATACAGCTGCATACTTTATAACGCGACTAATTAATTACTCAAAGCTGAAATATTGTTTAATGTCTTTTATTTATAACAAATCAACAACTTCATTCATCAGAAAATAACTAGAAGGCATCATGCTCAATGATATGTGAAACCATCTCATGAAGGAAAGAGTTCCACCAAACCATTAAATCATGTAGATGTCATGAATACTTTGTCAAACAATCGGCCCTAGCATTGGCCATACGGCCTCTAATCTGTATTACAACTTTAGGAAATCTTTTTAACAGATTTCTGATCTCAAGAACTCGATTTTCCCAAATAGAGATCGACTCCTCTTTTGTAAGCTCTTGAACAATCAACAAAGCATCACTTTCCACTTGAAGGTCATGAATTTTCAATGGCAAACATAACTGAAGACCCTTAATGACTCATGCTCGGGTTTGCTAGCTATAAAGAGCACCTTACCAGTTTCATATCTGATTTGCTAATTATTATTCCGTAATTGGTTCTAATTAATTTGATTTATTGCCTTTTCTTTTGATAACATGAAAAGAACACGTGGGGAAGTAACATTTAATTACTCAGAACTAGAACTAGCATTTTTTTAAATTAGTAATTAATTAAGATACTCTAGAATTTTTATAATATACGGTATTTTATCAGATGAATTTCTTTAGTTATCCATGATCATTGTTTTCAATTTAATAATAAAATCTTTCTACAATATTCCCAATATTCATATATCACTTTCAAATCCGAATATTTAATATTTATGATCACCTTTTCTTTAGCCAAATCATTTTGGAAGTAATGATCATCAGCATTATTCATTAATTTTTTCTCCTACTGGATCGGTCGTAAATTAATTATAAGAATCAAATAGTAGTACTACTTCTTGATCTGTATTTCAAATGCCGGCTGTGCTTTCCCAAATAGGTTTCGAAATGAATTAAATAGCACATTAAGTAAAGGATCGGAGTCAACACATTAACATACACGCAATTAAGAAAGGCAATGGATCTTTCGATCCTGTACGTACTTTATTTCTCTTTCTTTTTATTTTTTTACACGTATATATATATATATATATCAGTTAATTATTTGTTGGTATTTCACATATGTACGTAAGAGTAGTAGTACTAGTCCTTCGACGGCATGTCCAAATTGGTGGCTTGATTTTTCACATGCATAAGTACATGATTAACTATGAAGGCGTGCATAAGTTCCAGAAAGGAAACTTGCGGCTAATGAGTCCACCCACCCTGCCACACAATATTCCACAAATAAAAAGCATATTTCTTTTGGATAAGATCATAAAACACATGCATATATATATATATATATATATAACAATTAATAATTGAAAGATATATATGAATAGGATTTATGTGAAAAAATATCAGTTCCTAGAAAAGATCTCTAGAATATAGAAACTTTTTATTTTTTTTGGCATATTTTTATATCAGTTTCTATTCTAATAAACAAGACTACTTCAAGTCAACTATGAAGTCTAAAGAAGAATATTTTAATTGCCCCACACACACACACACACTCTCTCTCACGCACGCGCGATATCACTCTCCTCTTTTGTCTATATATTCACCATCAGGCTGCCACACCTCTTGCATGATTGCATCTCCATAACAAACTTGTACCTGTTGCAGAAAGACAGAGAAAGATCAGAACATGGTAGTTGCCGGACCAGGTATCGGTGGTGGCGGTTCTGCTCTTCGGTGGACCGACATGAAGGGCCTGAGCCTCCAAGTTATCACCGGTCGGTGGTTCATGGTGTTTGCCTCATTTCTGATCATGTCCGCCGCAGGTGCCACCTACATGTTCGGTGCCTACTCCAACGACATCAAATCCGTTCTCGGCTATGACCAAACCACACTCAATTTGCTCAGCTTCTTCAAGGACTTGGGCGCTAATGTTGGCGTCCTCTCTGGCCTGATCAACGAGGTCACGCCCCCGTGGGTGGTTCTGTCCATTGGTGCAGTCCTCAACTTTTTCGGGTACTTCATGATATGGCTTGCTGTGACCAAAAGAATCGCAACGCCCCATGTTTGGCACATGTGCTTCTACATTTGCATTGGGGCAAACTCGCAGTCTTTTGCCAACACTGGCTCCCTTGTCCCCTGCGTAAAGAACTTCCCGGAAAGTCGAGGCGCTGTGTTGGGGATTTTAAAGGGATACGTGGGTCTTAGTGGCGCTATAATCACACAAATATATCATGCTATCTATGGGGTGGACGCGAAGTCTTTGATTTTGCTTATAGGGTGGCTTCCTTCTGCTGTATCTTTAGCTTTTCTTCGAACTATTCGGTACATGAAGGTCATTCGGCAGCCGAACGAACTCAAAGTTTTCTACAATTTCCTCTATATTTCACTCGGTCTTGCAGGTTTTTTGATGATTATGATCATACTACAGAACCAAGTGACGTTCACGAAGGGTGAGTATGGTGGCAGCGCCACGGCAGTGGTTATCTTGCTCTTACTCCCACTCGCTGTTGTTATTTTGGAAGAGTATAAAGTTTGGAACACCAAGAAACTAGAGATGGATAATGCGGCACCCTTGAAAATAATCACTGAGAAGCTGAACCCAGATCAGGCCGCCCCATCTGCACCAGCAGCGTCTTCCGGTGCCACAACAAATTCACTCCCCGATCAACCGACCTCCGAAAAGCAAGTTTCTTGTTGGAAAAATGTATTCAGGCCGCCAGACAGAGGGGAGGATTACACCATACTCCAAGCACTTTTCAGCGCTGACATGCTAATTCTTTTCATGACAGCAATTTGTGGTGTTGGGGGAACGTTAACGGCCATAGACAACTTGGGACAGATTGGGAAATCATACAAGTACCCAAAGCAAAGCATAAGCACTTTCGTGTCGCTCGTGAGCATCTGGAATTACCTTGGACGGGTAGCCTCGGGATTTGGCTCAGAAATTGTTCTCAAAAAGTACAACTTCCCTCGGCCCCTCATGCTCACTCTGACCCTCGTATTATCATGTGCTGGTCATCTTATAATCGCGTTCAACGTCCCGAACGGACTTTACGTAGCATCGGTTATCATTGGGTTTTCTTTTGGTGCACAATGGCCATTACTTTTCGCAATAATTTCTGAACTTTTTGGCCTCAAGTATTACTCTACTTTGTACAATTTTGGGTCGGTGGCCAGCCCTATCGGACTATATTTGCTCAATGTGAGAGTCACCGGGAATTTATACGACAAGGAGGCAGAGAAGCAAATGGCAGCATTGGGGCTGAAAAGGGAAGCTGGGAAGGAGTTAGATTGTACTGGGGTCGAATGCTTCAAGTTGTCTTTCATTATAATTACGGCGGTGACTTTATTCGGTGCAATTGTATCGCTCCTTTTGGTGCTCCGGACAAGGAAGTTCTATAAGAGTGACATTTATAAGAAGTTCCGGGAACAGGCCGCTAAGGAGGCCGAGACGGAGATGGCGATGACCACAAATGGTGCTGGACCATCGTAGGCCAAATTACGGTACATGCCTAGATAATATCGTCCTTGCCGATAACAACCAAGTAGTTATATACATATATTTTAGGGAAAAAAATTGCGAAAGGATAATCATATGCATTTATAGGTATATATAAACGTACGTAACGAATTAAGATGTAAAATGGGGAATATTTAAGTAGTAGTCCCATTGGTTTGTATGTAATGTAACACACATGTATAATGTATTAATCGGTACTGTGATAGTGGAATCTTTTTCTCTAGTTTAATTTCTTGTTATTTCATGTTTTTAATTTTTTTTTCTTTATCGATGCAAGGCAATACATGTTATCTCTAGATCAGGTACGTACGCGAGGCATTTGTTTTAATTGTGTTTGGAGTTTAATGACGAAAGTTATTTTGCCCCTTCATGATTTTAATTATTATTATCGTTTTATAAATAATGATAGCGCGCGAGTAATTGGGTTAGTTGGACGTTGCGGCCAATTTGGCTATTGCCATTTAATTTCCTTCAAGCTAGCTAGGTTCATTATATATATCATTGATGTTCAGATCATGTGATTAAAGATATATAATATAATATCCAGAAGAAATGTATGTACTGATATTTATAACTTGATATTCAGACGTAATTAAAGATAATATATTCTCTCGGGTGCGCTTTTAATAATTAAAGGAAAAATATTTACATCAGCCTACTATTTATAATACACTCAACACACTTAGTATATTGAGTTAAAAAAAAAATTGAATGCATAATATATAAAGATTGTAGACTGATATATAGAATTACTCATAATTAAATGAGCCAACTTGACATGCAGTAATATTATCTGAAAATGAGAGGGGGAGCAAGACAAATTAAATCTAGCTAGTATAGTCGTACTTCAGATAGACCGGAGCTAGGCTAGCAGCTTGTCAAGTATGCACGCCACCTTCCCTACCCCCCATTAAATTCCAGAAAGCTCTAGCACGTACAGCTCAGTTTATGGTGAGAGAAAGAGAAAAGAGAACCCATTTCTTGTGGCACTGGTTAATTTGAATGTGATCTATTAATAATATAAAGTCGTAGATCATATATGTACGTGTAAGTTTGGCGTATATGTTTTTTTTTTTGATTAATTTATAATTAGGATCGTGAAAAAATTTACTTTTCAATAATGGATTTATTATTTTTTAAAACGAGTGCGCATAATTTATTTAGTCTAAAACTATATCTAATATTAAATTAACGTAAAGTAGTCTTGATCTATTAATCATGTGATCTACGAAGTTCTCGTATTTATCCATGGTTGTCCAATGAATGGATTCTCTGACCTTCACTCAAACCTGTATATAACTTCTTCTTTTAATCTAAGATCACCATTACCCAGTCAAGAAAATTGTGATGAAGTGGATAACTGGGTGCAAGAGTAGTTGAACGGATGAGGCCGTCTGCCGTCATATATATATATATATATATATATATACAAAAAATTTGTATAGAACTTGTCTATTTGAGATTTGTATCTAACATTATATATATATATACCAATACAGCGGAATGAAGAGATAAGCTACTGAAAATGAAGAAATTGAGAGTATGCACAATTAAAGGCAGGCGGTAGAACCGACCATATGCATGTATGTGATGCAAAATAAGATAAACAAGAGAGTGAAAATAAACATATTCATAATCATAAATTTTATCACAAAATTTATGGCACAAGGATAGTAGGTAGAGCGGATCTTTGCTCTTGATAAGAAAATATTTGGGAGGCAGAAGCTTACAAAGTGTTATGAGCTTGGTAATGAAACTTCTGTCTAAAAATGAAATGAGGTTCCCCTTTTATAGAATAAGGAGTTCCTGTTTACAAAAGGATCCGTGAGCACAGCTGTCAGTTACTGTGTAATCACGAATAAAAGTAGGTCTGTGAGTGAACAGCGTTAGTACTATTTAACCACGGGTGTCATCATTGTGTCTGGCGGCTGATGCTGCTTTCGGCACAAAACGACAAATCTGTTAAAGGAGACCGGTCAGTGGGTCTTCTCAAGTAGTCTGGACAAAAGGAGCCTGTCAGTGGGTCTTCTTTTGTCTGTTTTAGCAATTACTCTTCTTCTGAGTAGAACCCAGAGTTACCGAAGACATTGCTGTATGAAGCCTCTGATGCAGTGTCTGAATCTTCATCTTCAGATTTGCTTTGAGACTTTGATAATGATTCTTTGAGTATGTTGATTAAATCCTTTTTCTTAAGTCCATCAAAGATGTCAGTTTTCTTCTTGGACTTGGAGGATTTTGTGGATGAACTGTCCTTTACCCCCCGGACTTTGTTGGAGAAGCAGGGGCCTGAATTAGTGGATATTCAGGAGCATTGGATGGTCCAGCCATGATCTTAGGAAATTCCGTTTTATTCTGCAGGTTAGGTGCAGGGGTTGGAAAGTCTTTGATCAACAAATCAACAATTTTTTCAGTATTAGCGAATTTATCCCACCATTTTGTGAAATAAACTCTTGTCATGACATCACCTTGCCTTTCATAATTCCATTTGAAGATCCACGGGAGGTGGTATCTTTGGCAGAAATGCAAAGTGTAAGGAAATTTTTTGGAGTGTTGATCCAAAGTTGGACCAACGATATTAGAAAAATGTTGGTAAGCTTGTGAAAGCTGACCAGGAAGATTCTCGGGAATTAACCCATATTGATTCCACCATTGAAGGAACCATAAGGGAAAATTTCCTTTGAATTTTGAGTCAAATCTTATGAACCAAGAGTGGTCCATATTTGGAGTCTGGAAAAACATGAAGCGTTTCCAGGCATCAATATAATCAAAGTAGGAAAAATCAGTGTCCGAAGAAGCGAGTCTTTTGGTGGTAGATGGGTTTGATCCCCATTCTATCTGAGTAATGACTCGATGAATATAGGCACTGTGAAAAATTAGTTTGTTGGTGTCAACCTTGTCGTAGATAGGTTTGATCACCAAGGAATTGGTTTGGATAAGAATACTGGAATAAAATTGAAGATTTTTGGAGGAATCTTCCGGGATCCAGTGAAAAAGAGGAGGAAAATAGGAAGAAGAAATTTTGAACACGTCTGTAAATATCGTGCTGTTGGGCTCGATATGAAACAGATATGAGGAAAAATTCTTTTTGAAATATTCAGATTTTCCTTTTGGGAGGAAAAACTGAGGAGTAACAATATTCTTGTTTTTTGACTCAATTGCTTTCGCATATGGGTCAAAAGTAGTAGTGACCGCAGACGAGAAAGTCTGTGGCTGAGCAGGTTTGCCAAGTGGCTGGAACCTGTTCGCAATATCGAGTGCTGTAGATACAGCACTTGTAGCAGTGGTTGATCCAGACTCATTCTTGATGAGTTTTATACTGGGTATTGGTGGAGGTGGATGGACTTTCTTGTCTTTGCCTTTCTTCTTGCTGGCCATGATGGGTTTTCTGCAAGAATTCACGGGTAAGAAAATCAGGGATGAAATTTTGTGTGCCTTTGATATATTCAATGTCAAAATCAAAAACACTTAAAATCGCTTGCCAACGTGCAAAAATATGTTTTGATGCTATGTTTTTAACATCTTTTTCTAAAACAAATTTAGCACTCATGCAGTCAATCCTGACCAAAAATTTTTGGTTTAAAAGGTCGGATTGAAATTTTGAAATACATAGTACTATAGATAAGATTTCTTTCTTAATAGTACTATATTTTTCTTGTGCAGAATTCCAGGTTCCAGAATGGAAACGAACAATTTGTTCAGAAGAACCTGGTGAAACACGTTGTTTCAGAATGCCACCATAACCAATGTCTGAGGCATCTGTTTGAACAATTTTGAAAGAATCAGAAGTAGGGATACCAAGGCACGGAAGAGTTTTGACATGTGCTTTGATTTTCCTTACTAAATTTGTATGGATTTCTGTCCAAGGAGGAGGATTGGAAAGGAGTCGTTTGAACAAAGGACGACATTGTTTCCTCATATCCTTGTAGAAATCAGAGACATAATTGAGAGATCCTAAGAACCTCTGCAATTGTTTTTTATCAAGAATGACATCAGGGAATTTGTCAGCAAATTCGATGGCTCTTTGGATGGGCCTGATTTTGCCTTCAGAGATGTCATAACCAAGGAATCTAATCTTGGTTTGAAACAATTTAATTTTTGTTGCCGAAACAACAAGACCATTGAATCTAATGATGTCAAGAAACGATTGCAGGTGTTTCCAATGTTCATCAATAGATTTAGAGAAAACAAGAACATCGTCTATGTAGACAATGGTAAATAGGGAGAACGAATTGAAAATGTCGTTCATGATATTCTGGAATTCACTGGGAGCGTTCTTAAGGCCGAAAGGCATCACGTTCCACTCGAAATGACCAAATGGGGTTACAAAAGCAGTCTTATACCTATCTGACTCGGCTATTTGGATTTGCCAAAAACCGGACTTAAGGTCAAATTTGGAGAAGACCACAGCGTCACTCAACCTATGAATCAAGTCGTTCTTATTGGGAATAGGGTACCTAATCCACTCTAAGACTTTATTCAAGGGTTTGTAATTAATAACTAGACGAGGGGTTCCACGTTCTAGTTCAGCACTCTTTTGGACATAAAAAGCAGGACAGGACCAAGGGGACTTGCTGTCTCTGATAATGCCTTTTTTCAAAAGATCTTGAATCTCCTTTTTACAATACTCCAAAGTCTTTCTGTTCATTTGAACAGAGGTGGCTCTTGTTGGAATATTGGTTTCATTAAAATCCTTAATGTATGGGAGAGAAACTATGTGTTTCTTCCTATACCAAAAAGCATTGGGTAAATCAGAACAAACATCCGTTAGTAAACGTTTGTTAAAAGCATCAATTTTTGAAAGCAAAATAGGAGAGGATAATTGTTCAGAAATCTTTTTGTATTTGATCTCCTGTTGGAGGAAATTCAAATGTTTTTGTTTAGCTAAAAACAAAGATTTCTTGCTCTTATCCGTATCAATTTCAAAACGAGAGGCAAAATGAAATTTAACCTTTTGACCAAAAGGATCGGTAGTGATACCGTCTTTCTCGGTCATGAAGGGGTATAAAGAGGAAATAAAAGGGATTCCCAAAATCACTTTATCAGACATGTTTTTAACTAAAACAGAGGGAATCCGAAAACAGATGTTATCCTGGCAAACATGAGCATTATTGAGCTCATAATTAATGGTCATCTTTGAGCCATTTGCCGAGAATAATTTTTCTTTAGATTTTTCGAAATACTTGCTAGGAATGAGTCCTTCTTGAATGCAATTCAAGTCTGACCCGGAATCAATCATAGCAACAACAGAAAATTGAAAATCATGAGCAACAATGATATTAACACGTGTAAACCATTTAGGAGGAATGGTATGACGGATTAAACAGATCTGGTTGTCGGCAGGAAGATCCTGTTGACTGGAACCAGCCTCGGTCTGCTCATTGTCAGAGGGAATATCTTGATCAAGTTGTTTGTCAATCTTGATTAATAAAAATTCTTGTCTTAAAATTTCGTTCTCAGATCTGAGGTTGCTTATTTCAGACTTGAGATCCGCTATGTCTTTTTTGACAGAATTTATTTCAAATTGCATATCAGAAACAGAAATATCCTTGGGTTTTTTCTTTTGAAATCTTTCCAAGGTTTCTTGAAAATTAATCCTCTGGTTTGAAGTTTCTGGATCTTGACGAACCATCATCTTCTTTAGCTTAAGAAGGTATTCTTCTTTGAGCTCAGGATTAGTAATTTGTGAAATCAAGGTTAACAAGAGGTTCTCTTGTTCTTCAGCCTTAGATAAGACATTGATTGTTTTATCTGGAGGCTTGCAACAAGTAGAATTGCAATTGCAACATAGTTTTAAATTAGAAGGATTAGGAGTTGTCGGTTCGGAGTGATAATCTGAATCACTAGAACTGTACTCCAGCATCTCCGATGATGAAGACGATTATATTTCTAGGAGTCGAAATAGTTCTTCTTTATCATGGTGATTAATATCCATCTGGCTAATTTTCTTTTTAAAAGTCTTGGCTTTCTTAGGACATTTATCAGCAAAGTGTCCAGATTTGCCACATAAAAAATATTTTCCTGTGGAAACATCTTTTGAATCCTTTTTTCTGGAAAACGGTTTGGAAAAAGGTTTTTTGTATGATTTTTTATAAAATTCATCACGGGGTTTTCTCCTGAAACCACCATGAGGTTTAACAATTTTGTGCTTCCTTTTGGACGGAGCAATACTAGGAAGACCGAATTGTTCACAGAATGTGCCCATTTCGTATTTGGCCTTCTTACTATTTCTCATTTGTTCACGAAGCATTTTTTGATCATGACACATACTAATGCCGAGTTTCTTAACAATACTGAAAATATCACCATAGGTGTAATTCTCATAGTTAAGAAGTCCAGAGGCATCTGTAAGTTCTTCCTTGACTTTATAAGCAAACAGTCGAGGTAATCCATCAATGAATTTCTCCTTCCAGTAAGGCTTCTGGCTATCGTCACGAAGCATTACTCTAGAAATAAAAACATCTTGGTACCATCTGTAATCAGACATCTGATGACATCTTAGATTATTCAACTGGTCACTGATGCGACTAGTTATATCGGATGGCGTACCAATAAAGTGTTTTAAAATCGTGTAAATCAAAGTGTTGACACCATCAGGATGTGCCATCCCGATAGCTTCATCAAAAATAGGTGTTCCATCTTCTTTGCGTTTTACCGCATGTTGGATGGTTTCCCTAGTATCATTGGTGAGGTACTTATCCCACCAATTTCTCAAAACACCAGTAAAACCCTGGGTTAAAATCCTGACTATGTCTGGCTGTCTTACGTTATTGTTGACATAAGCGTTTGCAACCATAGACATCTTACTCATGGTATTAATGATCTCTTGTTCAGAGAAACCATCAATATTCCATTCGTAAACTTTGTCAGCAGAATAAGAAGATTGGTTTTGAAAAACTTTTTCCTCAAACTGAATATCAGGTGGAGTAGGCCTGGAATACCAATTCTTCGTCAGACTCATTGGTTTGGGTCCTTTTGAAGAAAGTTTGGCAATCTCCAAATCTTGAAAATTCTTTTGAATTAAATCGATATCCTGATCTTCAGAGGATTCATCGCTGGATGACTCTTCTGAATTTTCTGTAGAGTCTACTTCATTACCATTACTGTTAAGAGTACTGGTTGAAGGTTGCTCTTTCTTTAGATCAGCAAGCATTTGATCTATTTTATCCAGAGTTTTGGCCTGTGTATTTTGAAAATCTATTTTAGACCTTGCTTCTGGTAAGATAATCAAAGGTTTTTCAATCCTTTTCTTTGCTTGATCTTTAGAGATATTAACAGGATATTCGTTTTTGAAAACTGGATTTGAAGTGAATACAGGTTTTTCAACCTTTTCTTCAATCCGATCAAGTTGTTCTCCGATCGTGTGAAGAGCAAGATTCGTAAAATTATTTTGAAAAATAATCTTTTTTGCTTCAGAAAGAATCTTGTCATTTTCAGGATCTTTTGAACTAGTTTGAGCTACTTTAAAAGGAGTAGCAGGTACTTGAGTACCCTTAAAAGGAATTAAAACAGTCTCTAATGGAGGATGAGTGGCCTGAACCACTGTACTTCCATCTTCCTTGACAAAATCATTTTTAACAACATTTAAAGTATTTTTAGAAACATAAGTGTTTTCAGCAAAGTCAAGAAGAGAAATATGCCTTTGGAGCCTATTCATTTCTTCTTTCCATTTGCGTTTGACACGTTGTTTCTCTGGATCAGAAAACTTTGCAAGGTAGGCTTTACGCCTTTGCTTGTTTTCTGGAGCAGCAAAATCTTTTAAAAGAGAAGGTAAATCAATTTCAAAAGATCTATTTAAAACATTTAAACTGTGGTGAATAGGTGCATGTGCAATAGGGGCTTGCGCATCTGAAGCTGTTGGAGACATAGAAGAGTTATCTTCTTTGTCTGCTTCATCATTTTGATCCTTGGAGGATCCAGCACCCTGTGCAGTATAAAAAGCAGATGTAACCTGAGAGGATGTGGAAACTCCTTTCAGTTTTAAAGCAGGCTTAACAGGTTGAACTGTCCGTACAGAATCTTCAAGGAATTCGTTGAGTTTAGCATCATCCCTTGGATTGTTCTGAACAGTATCAACAAAACTAGATCTGGAGCCAGCAAAAGAATTTCTTCTCCTACCAAAGGCTTCAGGTCTATTAAAAGAAATTTTAACAGTTCCATTTAAATATTGTTGAATGATGTCAACACCAGCATTCGGAACAATATTTCTTGGAGGTTTTGGTAATTCTTCCTCTAAAATCCATTCATTAGGAAGGTTTATGTCTTCCCAATAAATTCGTTTTGGGACATTAATATCAACATCCGAAGAACTACTCTGGATCAGAAGAGTATGTTTTCCAGAAGGTTTTACAATAGCTTTTGGATCTAAATTCGTTCTTAAAAGACGATAATATACCCTGAAAATTAAAGCAAGAGGTTTACTTCCTTCAAGCATATGATATCCTGAAGTCAGTACATTCAAAATTAAACATTTTAAAATATGCTTATCCGTCAAAGCTAAAGACAAATTAGGAAAGCAATCAAAATGGACAGGTCCTTCCGAAAGGGAGGATTGAATCATACCGAGAATGCTATCCTCAAATTTGAGGAATCGACCATCTCGTAAGCAAAAAAGAACAGAAGCGTTGATGCCTAACCTTGTTAGAGGTTTAGCAGCAACTTGAACAGAGGCTATATGTATATACTTGTATCCCTCAGAAATATATTTTTTAATATCATCGTCTTTAAAAAGATGATATTTGTCATGGGATCCAGATATACTATAGGTTTGTTCGACTGTCCGAACATTCAAAGATTTTGAAAAAGTCTTTTTCAACCAAGTGGTTGAGTAAAGGGAATTTGGATCAATTTCTGGGATCTTCCACGATCTCAGAACAGGAGATAGCTCTTCTCCAAAAGAGCAATCTTCTTCATTGACAATATGTTAGATACAAATCTCAAATAGACAAGTTCTATACAAATTTTTTGTAAAATAATAGTTCTACTAATAAATAATAGTTTTTTTTACACTTTTTTTTAAGTGGGATCCACTTTTTTATAAGAACTTTTATGAGACTTGTCTATTTGAAATTTGTACAAATCATTTCTTTATATTAATTTATAGTCAAGGTGACGGATTGTGTTGGACCTATCTAGCTTATATAGGAGGAAAATCATCATGTACAGTCACAAATATAAAGTATATGTAGTTTTGTTTTATTTTTCCGCTAAAGACCTAGCTAGCCGCATGTATGGCCGCGCCTCTTCCTACGTACACGTATATATAGGACTAATTAAAGAAATTTGCAAGGTCTTTTAGATTATGTACAAGGTCAGCAGTATTTGACGACCAAGACTCAATTAAGCAGCCTAATTAGAACCATATTGCATGAAGTTCCAACATGTTCTACTCCTTTAATTCCTTAATTCGTAATTAAGCGGCCGGGTTTTCCAGCTAATTATATATACTTGTCGATCTCGATCTGTGACCTGCATGCATATGGTCTGGTCTGTACTCCAGCTAGTTAATTCTCGTGAAACCACAATATTTGAAATTAGTTGGCTTTTAACATTTTTATATTCCGAGGCCTCGTTAAGCTATATATGATGAAGATCAATGCTACGTACAATTCTCAAATAGGACTGCAATGCAAGGTTAAGTAATTTTATCTTTAAATTTTTTTAAAATTATAAAAATATCCCTCCTAAAATGATATTTTTTCTCCTTCAATAAAGGGTCTGCACATGCCGTCCCCAAGTGGGAAGTACAAATAAAAAGAAGAAAATATGAAATAGTCCAAAAACTCACCTAATAAATAAGTTTATAAGTAAATTATTGATCGTTAAAAATTACAATATATGACGAAGCAAGCTGAGAAGCAATCAAGTTGAAGTAATGTTCGATCAATCCAAACTCTACTTGTTTTATTCTTTTTAAAAGCGATAATGCTGCAATCTCTATCTATATATGTCTCAGAGTCTCTCACGCATACGCACACGTACGTATTTTGTGTCTGTAACTATAGTTTTTTCTTCAAGAAAAAACTCGCAAGTAGTACTGTTTGGTGCGACTAACAGAGTACTGAAAGAAATGGAGGCTAGCTGCCAGACCCAGTGGAAGTGGAGGGGGCCTGGCTAGCAAGAAGCGGTTCATTACCCAAGTGCTCACAGGGCCATGGTTCTCGGTTTTCGCATCATTGCTAATCATGTCCACTGCCGGAACACCCTACGCGTTTGGACTGTACTCCAACGTCCTCAAATCCGTCCTCGGATATGACCAGAGCACCCTCAACTTGGTCAGCTTCTTCAAGGACATTGGTACCAACGTCGGCGTCCCAGCCGGCCTCACCGCCGAGGTCACACCCACGTGGTTTGTTTTATCACTGGGTGCAGTCATGAACTTTTTTGGGTACTTAATGATATGGCTGGCAGTGACCGAGAGAATGGCAAAGCCCCACGTATGGATGATGTGCTTGTACATCTGTCTTGGGGCAAATTCAACGGCTTTTGCCAACACTGGAGCACTCGTCACCTGCGTGAAGAACTTCCCAGAAAGCCGCGGGATCGTGTTAGGGCTTCTATAAAGGGATACGTGGGCCTTAGTGGTGCTATACTCACCCAACTCTACCATGCTATCTATGGTAACGACTCAAAATCATTGATTTTGCTAATAGGATGGCTTCCGGCCGCGATATCTTTCGCTTTTCTACGAACTATAAGAACCATGAAGTTCAATCGGCTACAGAACGAGCTCCAAGTTTTCTATAATTTCTTATATATATCACTTGGCCTCGCCGGGTTTCTGACGATCATGATTGTAGACTTGTAGTACAGCAAACGGCTACATTAACGAAGATCGAGTACAGTGGCAGTGCAGCTACGGCACTTTTCTTGCTCTTTCTTCCGCTTGCTGTCGTTATCGTGGAGGAGCGTAATCTTTGGAAGAGCAAGAAATTATCGGTCAATAACTCTTCCAAGGCGCTGAAAATAATCACCGAGAAGCCGAGCACGGAAACTAGTACTGAACTCTCCGTTCCCCAAGCCTGCAGTAGTACTCCAGGGACAATCAATTTGGCCCCTGAACGAGATGCAAGAAAGCAAGTTTCATGTTGGGGAACCAGATTTACGCTGCCGGATAGAGGGGAGGACTATACCATACTCCAAACACTCTTCAGCATCGACATGTTGATACTATTCTTTTCGGCAATTTGTGGCGTTGGAGGCACCTTAACGGCCATAGACAATCTGGGACAGATGGGAACGTCGCTCGGATACCCAGCTCGCAGCATAAGCACCTTTGTCTCTCTTGTAAGCATATGGAATTATCTTGGGCGGGTGGTGGCGGGTTTGGTCTCCGAAATTCTTTTGAAAAATTACAAATTCCCACGCCCTCTCCTGCTCACTCTAGTCCTCCTATTCGCATGTGTTGGTCACCTTCTGATTGCTTTTAATCCTCCTGGCGGTCTCTATGTGGCATCCTTAATCATCGGGTTTACTTTCGGGGCACAATGGCCGTTAATTTTCGCAATAATTTCTGAAATTTTTGGCCTTAAATACTACTCGATCGACTCTGTACAATTTTGGTTCAGTGGCAAGCCGAATTGGATTATATATACTCAACGTTAGGGAAACTGGACATTTATACGACAGGGAGGCTGAGAAGCAGCTGGCCGTTTTGGGACTCGAGAGGAAGCGAGGGGAGGCTTTAAACTGTACTGGGGTCGATTGCTTCAAGCTGTCTTTCGTTAAAATTAAGGCAGTGACGTTGTTTGGCTCGCTTGTTTCCCTCGTATTGGTGCTCAGGACTAGGAAGTTTTACAAGAGTGACATTTACAAGAAGTTCCGGGAGGAGGCGCGAGCAACCGAGGAGGTGGCGATGGCTGGAAAATCCTTGGATACCAATGGTACTGGCCAGAGCCGTTGACTTTATGACAACGTACGAAAGTAAAAAGATCTTAGAAGGAAGAGACAGATCATGGGCACGCATATCATGTTTATTTGATGAGGATCGGAACAAAAACTTTGGGTTTATTTTTAGAAACATGCTACTACCTACTCAATTTATTCCCTTATTTTGAAATCTTATATATTTTATTTTTTTTTATTTTTTTTACCTAATAATTAAAGAATTATTATTAATGTATTGATATTTTTTTTTACATTTTTAAAAAATATTTTAAAATAATAAAAAAATATGAATAAAAGAATTCAACAAAAATCAAAAGGTTAATTTGACCTAGCGATCAAATGGAGTGTTACGGCATAATAACACCGCTCTTATTTTTAATACAAAATGGGTTTAATATTGTTTTCCTTTTAGTTCTTTGCTTTTCCTATACGAATTACTCCAAATATCCCCCGCAAATTAAAGGAAAAAAAGATCAGTGACATCAAGAATTATCTCTTAATTGTCTTATAAATTCCTTTTTTTCTAGATTTCTCTCTCTCTCTCTCTCTCTCTCTCTATATATATATATATATATATATATATTTCTTCGGATGAGAATTTAATTTGGAAAACGAGAGACATGTTATCTCTTAATTTGTTATATGATTCAGCCTTTATTTCATAAATTTCCTTCCATATGGAATAAAAGCTGTCTCGTACTATTTTATAAGCTTAGTCGGAATAAAATATATAGCGGCTGGTGGATGATGATCAATGATCATAGTTAACAGCACAGTTGGCCGAACAAGTTTATTTATTTATTTATTTTTTTACCGAAAAGGAAACAAATAAGAGATCATATATGTTTGTTTTTTGAGTATTGCTACTCAACTGCTTACTGTTAAGCAACCTTCACACACCCATTTTTTTTTTTTTTTAATCAAACCAAACATCCCCCCAATATCACGTCTTCACCTTTTCCCCCATATTACGGCCCGAGTTCTTCCCGCCCACTAATCCCCCCCCCCCCCCCCCCAACACGTTACTCGTTCCTTACAAGCCGGATTCTACGTCGTCCTTCCTCACCGCCTGTTACTTGTCTTGCATTTTTTTTTTTCACAAAGGTAAGAAATGAAAGAAATTTTTTTTTATTTTTCTCTCTTAGTTTTGTCTCTCCATTTTTATCATTTTGTGTGTTTTTGTGTTTAATAGATCTGTGAGTTTGTGTTTTTTTATTTGTATTTTTGTAAAGTTTTGTGGGGGTGTTGTGTTCTGTATTGGGAGGTTTGTGGGGTATTTTATTCTATTTTGTGGGGCATTTTATTCTATTTTGTGGGATTTTTTTGTTATGTGGGAGTTTTGTGGGGTTTTGTAGGACTTTTTGTTCTGTTTTTTGAGAGTGTTGTATTCTGTTTTGATGGTTTGTGGGGTTTATTTGTTCTGTTTTGTGTTGTTTTTTATACAGAGAAAGGCACGAGGCTACATAGCTAGCTAGCTTATGTCTTTAATTGGTGAAAGCTTATGAAGTCTACATACAAATGTAAATCTAAATAGGATCTTAAAAGCCATCATGTTGGGAACAAAAAAAGAGTTTTTTTTTTGGAAAGTGCTAGGAATCACCTATTGTTGGTTTATCAATTATAGGGGATGGAGAAAAAAAGTATAACACACTATAAAAGACAAAAAATAAACAGAAAAAAAACAAGCCTCATGGAGTTTGGTTGACCTTGGATGCATGGGGTGGGGTGGGGTTGGGACAAGTGTTTGTTAATCATGATTTTGATTGATCCATCTATCATTTCAGTATTGTAGCCTCTATGATTTTAACATCTTCCTACACTTTATGTTTGCGTGTGTAGTTGAAGGGGTGAGTATTAGTCACTTTTAATCAAACTTGAGTTAAATAACGTGATGGGCGATGAAGAAGATAAAAGGCCACCCATGCCTTTGACATCGATTTCACCAAATCAGGTATGATACACATTGTTAGTTGAAAATTTTGTTAATGTTTTACATTGAAATATTAAGTTAATGCATTTTTTACACTTTATTATAGGGATACCATGATCCACTAATTCCATACCGCCCGCCATATATATCGCCATCAAATACATATCCAAATTCATATTCGTATTCTTGGGGTAGCCAGGTAGACATATCTTTTTTTTATTAAATCTTTTTAGTTGGATACTCTATAATGGAGTCTTTCTAACACAGTTGGTAATTGCAGCAACCGACAATTCCACCATTTCGACCAACTATGCCTGACCCTCCTTCGAGTAATCCGGAGGATTTGAGACCCATTGAAGATATGATAAATGTAGTATGTTTTTATATTTGAGAAATGTTTTCTTGTATGTGCGTGCATCTGATTTGTTCTAACCCAGTGGGTATTTGCAGCATCCAGCGATGCCACCATGCAGACCAACTATGCCCTACCTACACTGCCCAAGTCATTCGTCAACTATGACAGCTAGTGCTGAAAGTGAAAAGCATGTTGGAGGTACGTCACAACTGAACGATCAATATTTTTGTCATATTATTTTAGCCTATTACGTATAAAAAAATGCTAACCTAAACGTAAATATTATTTTTAGAAACTTCATCCGACGTTAACATCGAGCCGGATGCAGAGGAGACAAATGAAGTATCAGAAGATGATGAAAGAGTTGAGCCTCCAAAATTTGGGATGGTATTTACAACTGATAAAGATGTTTTAGCATATTACAAACGATTTGCCAAGCAAGAAGGCTTCGGTGTTATCACAAAAAGGACGAAGAGAGAAGTAGATGGGAGTACGAAGTATGTAATGATTGGATGTGCACGTGGTGGTAGGTACTATCTTAGCCACAACAATTTATCAAAGCTACGACCAACAATTAAAACGGATTGCAAGGCGAAGATAAATGCTCACTTGGTGAATGGGGTATGGGTCTTGACCACCGTTGATCTTGTACATAATCACGGTACTGTGAGCCCACAAAAGTCTAGATTTTTTAGATCTCACAAATATTTAGATGAATATAGTCAGAGGATGCTCGACTTGAATGACAGAGCAGGTATTAGGATGAATAAGAATTTTCAAGCACTTGTGACTGACGTGGGGGGGTTTGAGAAGTTAGAATTCCAAGAAAAGGATTGTCGAAATTTTATTGAGAAAACTAGACATTTGAGGCTAGGTAAAGAAGGTGGTGAATTATCAAATGACTATATTAAGAGAATGAGGGCAATGAATGATGGCTTTGTGTCAGTCATGAATGTGGATGATGAATGCAGAGTCAGGAATGTGTTATGGGCTAACGCACGGAGTCGAGCGGCATACGAGTATTTTGGAGATGTGATCACGTTCGATACGACGTACCTCACAAATAGGTACGGGATGCCGTTTGCTCCCTTCGTTGGTGTCAACCATCATGGACAATCCATCTTGTTAGGGGCGGGTTTGATTTCAAGCGAGGATACAAGTACTTTTGTTTGGTTGTTTGAAGCATGGCTAGAGTGCATGAATAGACGGACACCTAAAGCAATCATAATAGACCAAGATCGGGCAATGAAGAATGCTATTGCCATTGTTTTCCCGAATAGCCGCCATAGATATTGTCTATGGCATATCATGCGGAAACTGCCTGAGAAATTGGGATCACACGCGGCATACGATACAGGGTTGAAGACTGCTACTCAAAGTGCACTCTATGATACACAGAGTTGCGAAGAATTTGAGGAGAAGTGGGGGCAATTACTTCATAAGTATAACCTTACTGATAATGCATGGTTGCAGGGGTTGTATAACGAGAGGTCATTTTGGGTACCAATTTACTTGAAGGATGTATTCTGGGCTGGTATGAGCACTACACAGCGATCTGAGAGCATGAACGCATTTTTTGACGGGTTTGTGCATTCCGGCACGACACTAAAGGAATTTGTTGATCAGTTTGACAATGCTTTAAGGAAGAAAGTGGAGGTGGAGACGACTGCTGATTTCCATTATTGCAACCAAATGATACCATGTGTATCCTTATTCAAGATTGAGAAGCAGTTTCAATCATTGTACACGAATGCAAAATTTAAAGAGGTCCAACGAGAGGTTTGGGGGATGATTATGTGTAACCCTACACTTGTCAGTACACAAGGTTACATTTCCACATTTGATGTTTTTGAATAAATTTACACCTCCGATGAACATGTAAAAATTGTCAAGTTTTTAATTTATTATAATGAAGAGGTGTGCGAAGTTAAATGCACATGTGCCCTATTTGAGACGAGGGGAATTGTCTGTAGGCATGCATTTAGAGTCTGCCAGATGAAGTACATCCATGAGCTGTCAGAGAAATATGTATTGGATCGATGGAGAAAAGACTTAAAGAGGAGATACACATTGGTGAAGAGTAGCTATGATGACTTAAGGGTCAATGCAGATGCACGACGATATGACCTTGTGGTTAAAAGATGTCTGAGATTAGCGACGCGTGGATCCCCAAGTGATGAACATGTGAATGCATTCTTGCACCATTTGGATGACTTTGAGCACAAGTTTGTAGGATTACAACTTGAGTCCGGTTCAACCAAGGTGAAAGAGATTACAGTCGTCGACAAGAATAAGAAAATATTAAGCCCTCATGTAGTTCGGGGGAAAGGGAGGCCGCCAACAAAAAGAAAGGCATCGCCAATGGAGAAGGCTACAACAAAGAGAAAGAAAAAACATGTATTATGTTTTGTTCAAGTACTTGTGTAAATATTAGTTTATCTATATGTTACTTTTTGACATAAATTTTTTTGTCAATTTAGACTTGCAGGAAAATCTTTGACGACGAAGCACAATATAGTGACCACCCTGTATCACAAGTAGGTGGTAGTCTTGACAAGACTATTATCCCAACCCAATGTAGTACTCTATCACAACCAACGCCACTGTGCATGCCCCATGGGAGGTAGTGCAAAACACTGGTCGTGTTTTTTTGAGCAACAATTAGTTTAGATGGATTACTAGAAGGGGTGTTTGTAAATAGTTGAATAGGGTATGAAAAATATTTTTTGTGTGGTTTCCATACTAGTGGGGGTGTGAAAATGATTATAAAATGATTGAATGGGGTATGTAAATTATTTTTGTTGTGACTTACTAGAGCCGGTATGGAAATGACTGTAAATTTTGTTTTGAACCGGTATGGGAAACATTGTAAATATTATTTAGCTGATCATGTATGAAAATTGTAATACATGTTATGGTGCAGTGGTAGTGTGTGAAATGGTGCACTGGTAGTGTGTGTAATGGAATTCCTCCAAGTTATGGTGCCGTGGTAATTTTTTTGTTGTAGTTTTTATCACATTTTCTCTTACACCTTAATACTTCTGTTAGTAAAGTGGAGCCTAAAAAATATCTAATGTTGTGGGATCTGAAATGAATAACTCAATTATTCTTTGACCTTTCTTGAACAATACCTAAAGTATATTGAATGTATTGATGATATATTTTAATTGCTTTCTCATTTAATTACCGTGTACAATTCTTAACTTATTCTTAAAAAAGAGAAGGAAAATATTATAGCAAAGGAAGCTTCAATTTTCAGCATGCATCACTTAACTGAATTTGAGAAGTTGACAGTCTGGTAGTATTTTACATGTGCAAATTTTGTTGCCATGTTTAGTGCAGTAAAACCAAGATTTTTACAAGTATTTAGCACTTTTTTTTTGCACTATGAACAGTAATGAACAGATTTCTGCAAGGCTACATTTCAACAACATCCTTCATGTACTTCAGAAATGATCCATTTGCTATCCATCAAAATGTATTAGATTACATTTAATACTATCGACAGCTACATTTTCAGTACATATTAGATTACATTTAAAACTATTATCATACATTCTTCAGTCCGATCCAACAAAAAACTATTACAAAAGATATGATCCAGTACAAATATAACAATTTCCAAGCACTCCTATTCTCTGTGATCTGCCTTTGAAGTTTCTGTTCTTGCTAACAACATTCTCTCTTGTTAAAATATTTCCCTCTACCAAGTGCAATATATCTGCCCATATAAAAATTTACATCTTGCGTCTCCCTGCATAGAATTCAAAAATATCAAGTGTCAAATATAACAAATATACTAACAAATATGCCAATCTTGTACACAATGCCTTGCCTAATAATATGCTAACAAAACTGCCAACAATATGCTAAAAAATTCTGATACATTATATTTCTACACATCCACACAACTTAAGCACAAAAAAAAAAAAAAAAAAACACTTAGCCAAAATCTACACGACCAAGCTGCCCTTATGAACCTTTCCTTACAATACACAACCAAACACTATTGCCAATACTAATCCTATTACAAACAGAAACAAAAGAAACAATACACAACCAAACACTACTGCCAATACACTACTGCCAACATCACAACATAAACAAGATAAGGTCCATTCAATGGAGCAACTCCATTTAATTCATTGCATTTTCCAAACTACAACAATTTCCCAACCAGGTTCATAACAACTTCACAATCAGTGTACTACAATAAACTTAGACAAAATCTACAAAAAACAGTATTCAATACAGCAACTCCATTCAACTTAGCAACTTCATTCCATCCATCTATTCAACACAGCATTCATTCATTACATACATTGCATTTTCCATAGTACAACAATTTCCCAATCAGTGTACTACAATAAACTTAAGACAAAATCTACAAAAAACAGTGAACATTCGTATAAAAAAAACTTACCTCAACCGATAATCTTCTCTATCATTTCCTCAATCGGACACCAAAATGTAATAAAAAAAAATCGAGAAATGCAGAGAAAAAATAACCAAAATCCATAGAGAGGGCGAGAGATTGAGACAGACGGAGAGGGACTCATCGTAGCACCGAATCTGTGTCTGCAATGTCTAGAGTTTCAGGGGTGCTAGCTGGGCGAGATGGGTTGAAGGAGAGAGGCGGTGGGCGAGAGAGAAGAAGAAGGGTTGAGGGAGAGGTTCGAGTGAGAGAATGGGCGAGGTCTGGTTGGGCAATTTTGCAGAGAGACCTGGGTGAAGCCGCGAGAGTCCCGAGTCTAAGAAGAAGAAGAGAAGAAGAAGAAGGGTTGGGGAGAAGAGAGAGGCCTGAGCGAGGGCGTCGAGTCTGAGAAGAGAGAGGCCTGGGTGTCGAGTCTGAGAACTCAATGAGAGAAAGGTTGAGGGCGTCGAGTCTTGAGAAGAAGAAGAAGAAGGGAGAAGGTTTTGAGAAATGAAAGAGGTCGGGGGAGAGATTGAGTGGAAGAACCGGGTGATGGGGGAACCGGGTTTGCCACGTGTGTGTGTGGTGTGTGTTAGTGAACCGGGGGTTGAATAGATTTTCCTTATTTTTTTAGATGGATGAAGAAGCTTTTGAATATTCAGAACTATTATCGACAATAAAAGAATAATTAATCTAGAAGGATGACTAGACCCCGGTCAACGTACATTTGAATTATTCAAATTTCAATTAATCCAGAGGCAATTACGAGGAGACAGATGGTGAGCTGGCGAGAGTCATCCACTCTTAGAGCATTATCAATGGCCTAGCTATTGTCAAGTCTAAATTTTGGCTAGAACTTCAAGTTTTGGCTATAGCATTAACATTTAGCTAGGTAAATCCACATTGGACTAGCCATTAAATTAGTCAAAATAATAATATAATATTATTTTTTAATTATTTTTTTATATTTTGTAATTACACTAACTATATATTAATTAATAATTTAATTTGATACTTAAATTATTTTTTTCTAACTATTTTTTTCCTCAACCTATTATTTTTCATCTATAAAAAATATAGAAGTTGCAAAGTACAATATAGAAGAAGAACTTGAAAACTAAGGACAGATTTTGAAGTTGGATGGGATTTTGTCGAATAATTTATTCGTTTGGTCTATGTACAGGAGCTCGCTAAGTATGACCAGCAGGTGCTTCTCACTGTAGCTCAAAGCTAAAGACTTATTGCTTTGGCTAGTCCAATGCAGATAAATTTGAGACAAATGAGGCAAATATTTGGATGGCACTGGCATTTGGCTAGGCAAATGCTAGTGCTCTTAGGCCGGTTTGGTTAATTTAAATTTGGTTATATAAAATTAAATTATCTTATATCATTTTATTTCATCTAATTATTATAATTTTTTAAATTTTAATATAAAATATAATAAATAATTTAAAATTTTTAAATATTAAAATAAAAAATAATATTATAATAATATTTTATTTAATTTTTAATAAAATATCTCATCGAACTGTGTAACTAAACGAGACTTTAAACCTTTTTGTGATTTTTATTGTTTGATCATTTGTAGTTTCCGTATTTTTTAAGGAAAAAAATAAAAGAAATTGCATCAACTCGCTTTCAGGTATAAAATTCTATTGTCTACGATAATTTTAATTCATATAAGAGTTTAAAAGGTTGTCTGTGAATATTTTTTAGAGTTGATATGCTCTTTATTTTATTTCTTCATATTAAGAGAGAAAATTTATTTATAAATTTTTGATACACCAAATATATTATTGATGTGAAAGTTTGTCACATTTATTAGCATTAGTTTTATAATTTTGAATATTTTTAGGATTATAATAGATCATATAACTAATAACAGAGGCTATGTTTACATCAATTTAATTATAAATAGCATTAATGTTCAATAAAGAAAATGGCATGCAGCGGGAACATTGGACGGTTTGACTACAAAAACGTACCTGTCGATCCAACAAAGCTGAGCCCACACGTGAAAATGAAGTCTGCTTTTCGTTGATTCCCCGAGTCTGCTTTCATAATGCACAAGGATTTGGATTAGAATTCTTTTTTTTTTTTAAATTTTTTATTTTTCTAATACCACACATCTATTATTGTCGGTAGGACCAAACGAAACATAAATTCAAAGCAATTAATCTGAAGTCAGAGCCGTCTCAAGTTAATGGTATTAGCTAGGAACGAGGGACAATATATAATATTGTTGATTGTCTCTGGGGTGAATAGTGGGACTTTCGCCGTCTCGATCAGCTTGTTCAACTATGTATATATATACACAAAATTATATATTACAATTTAGGACACGTTAATTGGCTCGGGATAGGCCTCTCAATTATAATTTAATTTCATTCCTTTGAAATAATGGTTTTGATCATGCATTAAAAACTATATATATCTGCCTATTACTTAAAAGCGTCTATACGTGTACTGTTTATTACTGTTCATCAACAGTAATAAACAGTAAAGCAGTTTTTTTTTTTGCATGTTTTTTCGCATAGCCTATTACTGTTCATCAACAATATGATGAACAGTAATGAACAATATTTTTTTTCTCTTTTTTTTTTTGGGTTTGTCCGTGTGAATGCCAATATACGACGTAATACCGCAATCGTGCGTAGGAAATGAGAGAGAGGAAGAAAAGAAAAAGTGGAAAAAAATATTAATTTTTGAGTTTTAAATGAACAATAAAGAAGCTGTTTTTTTTTCTTCGCATGTTTTTTTCGCATATCCTATTACTGTTTATTATATTATACACTAAAAATAAACTTTAATTTATAAAATACTAATTTTTCATCATTAAATAAATGATGAAATTTTACTGTACATTTTTCAGAGAAAAAAACTATCTAATTAATTTGAATTTTTAATATAATTTAAATTTCATAATAAATGATGAACATAAATAAATAATAATTTTATTATTATACATTAGACTATTTTAATATTCGAAATTACACATGATTTTTTTCTTCAATTTGACAGATGTGGCCGATCTGTACAGTAAAAATAAAAAAATATAAACTAATTAATTACTGTCGTCTGGCAGATCTGACGCTTCTGTCATTGCCGACCTTACTATACTAGGATGCCAATTAACCTTTCATATATATGTGTGCGTATATATATATCTCCTTATATTTAAAAGTGTGTATCGTCTGATGAATAGTAAGATGAACAATAATGAACAATGATAAACAGTATTCTTATTTTACGCTTCCCTTCTTCGTCCATCTCTACATCCTCACAGCAATCTTCTTTACAAAATCACCACAAAATATCACAAAAATTATTACAAGACAACTGCTACCTAAAAAGTAGTCCGAAAATATGTTCTGAATGTGTATTTCACTTTTTTTTTATGTATTTTTTTAATCATCATAAACATTTAAAAAAAAAATAAAAAATTCACAACATCATTAAAAAACAATTCCTTAATCACTAGGTAAAAAAAAAAAAAAAGGTGAAAGAGGGAGAAAGAGAAAGCGAGACAAAAATGAAATTTTTTAAGATTTAAATATAACATTTCATTATAACTCTCCAAATTTGATCAAATGGTAAAAATTTAAATATTGATTTAAATTAATTTAAAATAGATAATTAACATATAAATATCATATCATAAATAAATTATCAAATTTAATTTATAAAATACTAATATTTCATCATTAAATAAATGATGAAATTTTGTTAAATATTTTTAAAAAAGTATAACTATATAAATAATTAGAGTTTTAACATAATTTAAATATGATAATATTCTTAATTAACTAAAGAGAACTGCTACAACTAACGAAAAAGTAACCCGAAAATATGTCCTGAATGTGTATTTCATTTTTTTATTTTTTTATTTTTCATGTATTTTTTTAATCATCATAAACATTTTAAAAAAAATAAAGAATTTACAACATCATTAAAAAAATACTTCCTCAATTACTAGATAAAAAAAAAATAAAAAGGAAAATTAGGCAAACGTCCCTTGGACGTTACCTACTGCTAGTATATATATATGTATGTATATCTAGCTAGCTAGATAATTTTAAATAGTAAGTATACTTATTTTATTACTGATTTGTTGTGGACGAGCTAGAGATCACACGCTAATTATTGCAGCATGCATGCATATATTCCGAGTTCTGAGATATAAAATATGAGTGGTAGGTAGAGATCAAGGGTACGTAGTTAATTGTCAATTGCTGATCAACTCTCAACCATGTGGATGGAATCGCTGGATTTGGATCCACAGAAATCGGCGTGAAGTTTGATCATCGATACAGCAAGGCCGGGGGCAATTATATATATATTTTTATAATAATATTATTATTATATATCTATCAATACCGCTACGGGCAGGAGAGTTGGCGCAGGAAGTTGTGCACGCCTACCACATCCGCAATGAAACGCACCGTATCATTTTACGCATGTGTAACTTCCCATGCCAATTGCCTAGCTAATTTCACAACTTCTATAACCTCTTCTAGCTACGTTTGCCATCTAAAGTTGGAGGAATTTAATCTTCAATTAAATAAATTACCCCTTCAAATTACATGATCACCGATTCACCTGTTTTGATTTCAAGAAGTTATATTTACAATTATAAAATGTGTAAGTATCGTTCACTCAATTTTAAAAAATAAATAAATATGAGACATATGAATTTTTTAAATATTTTAATAATAAATCTAATTTTTTTAAAAATAAAATACATGTCACTTGCACAACCTGTAATATATTTAGCATTACTTTTTAACTTTTGTTTTGTTTCTCATGGGAAAGGGATTCATGCATGCGCTTTACCTTTCCACCCTTGCTACTTTTCCATTTATTTTTTGTTGTTATTCGTACTTAATACTACATGGCTAGCTTTAGGCCTGATCAAGTATATATATATATATATATATATATATATATATATATATACATTCTAGTAAGGGTAGCACGTAGCGTCCAGTTGGTAGAAAAAAAAAAAGACATATTAAAAAGTAAAATATTTTCACATAAAGAAATTACATAATAATTCATCTAAAAAAAGTGTAAAATTTAAGAAAAAAATAATAATAAAACATCATCATCTCATAACAACATGTATAAGGTAAAAAAAATTTTAAGTTGACAAAACGGTCACTACAAGAAAAATGGACTTTTGTGGCCATTTAATTGCGGCGAAAATGTTATTTATAACCAAAACAGACTCATTTTAGCTGTAAATAGTCATTTCGCTGGAATTAAATGGCCACAAATAAACAATTTTCTTGTAGTGGGTTTTTTTTTTTTTTAGCTTGACGGAAATATATACCTGAAATTTATGTTGTTCATTAAGTCACTGGATGAATAGACAAGACGTTAATCTCTTATGCCGTTGTTCCTATATGAAATTATATATAACATGCGTCGCAATGTTTTTTGCAAATACGGTAAATGTTTTTACATGAAATAAATTTAGAATTTTAGAAAATCTTAGAAAAAAATATTGCTATCTCAAGTATTTATTTTAAATCTAGCGGATGACTTTTAAATTAAGCCAAGTCATGTTTGAAAATCTTCCAAATATTTTAAAATTCCAACCTAAATGGAATATTTGTAGTGTTAATGAACCAATCATATTTTTCAAGTGGGACTCTTTAAATTTTAGAACGCAGAAATAATATAGTTTTAAAATTTTATTTTGATTAAATGATTTTATTTTATTTAATTTTTATCTTATTTTACTATTATCTTATTTTATCTTCTTCTTCTTCTTTTTTTTTTTTTTTTTTACATCTGAATCTAGGGTTTACTAATATTTTGGTTTTCTTGGGGTGCCGAATTTTGCCCCTGTTTGGCCGAGTGTAGTGATTTGAGTTTTTGTCTCTTTCATTTCGTCCCTGACCGATTATCAGTTCAATTCTTTCTGGTTCATCAGTATGGGTTATTTGGTCCTTTGAGGACCGAGCATGGTGATTTGAGTTTTTGTTCTCATAGCTTGTCTCTCTATTTTTTATTTTATTTTTGTAAGTAGATTAGATGCTTAGAGACTAGCACAAACAAGCGAAAGACGTTTTGATCTCTCTTGGAGGGACTTTTTCTGCTCTAAACCCTCTCGAGAATGTTACAGGGAAGTCACTTGTAGTTGTAGAGGGTTCTGGATGTTGTTTAGCCTTTTCATTTCATAGGCTTATACTCCTTTTACATGATAAAAAAATCAGATAGACTGAGTACTTGTTCTCCTTTTACATGTGTAGTTTTTTAATCATAGGTTCCAATCCTTAGCAGGTTTTCCATAGCTTTTATTGTTTTTTTTATACTTTTAGTCTTTACATAATTATCTTACAGAGCTGAGAAAGAATTTAGAGTGGAAGTTGATGCTATAGGTCACCTTCGGCAAAAGAACTTAGTTCGTCTTTTAGGGTATTGCATTGAAGGAACTGAAAGGTATGATATCTGATCATTATACTCCATCTTGGTTTCTAGGCACAAATAATAATCTTTTAGGTTCACAACTTTGTTTTGTAACAAATCTTCATGAATGAATTGTCATAATGAATTTTATGTCTTCTCTCAATGTTCATTTAGTATAGCTAACTATTGATCAACGTTCTCTTCATTTAAAAATAAAATTGCATGAAGGATATTTTCCTCAAGAATATCGTTGACAGCGGCGGATCTATGAAGGGAAAGTTTGAAAAAAAAATATCTATTATTTTTTTGAGAAATGATTTAATAAGATTATATTAATCTCATCTTGTGTTAGTCCCCTTTCTCTACAAAATTATCTTGGCCCCCCTCTACAAAATTATTTTGATCTTATAGATTATTTTGACCTAGAAATAGAACAAAAAATATTTTATTATAATTTTAACTTTGCTCCCCCAACAAATTTCTGGTTCTGCTACTGATCGTTGACAGGAAAACAAAGGAAAATCACGTCTTTTATATTCATATATGCATTGTGTGCAATTTTTTTTTAAGTAAACAATTGTATTAATAAGAATATGCATAACACAAGTACATAAAATGATATACAAGAGGTAATGCCTATCTAAGAAGAACGGATCGTTTGCATTTATTGTGAATGAACATCCAGAATGTTGTTTATCTTAATCTTTGGTTGAGTGTGTGCCAACCCTGTGCACACGTGAGAGCAAGATAGCTTTGGACGCTAAGTTTACATATATTGAATTTATTTCCTTGTCGGGTTATTGGCAACTTAGAGCAGTGGCACCATGGAGCCATGCGTCAACATGGATATCTAACTCTGGAAGCTCGTATAAAAATTCTCCTCTGTACTGCTAAAGGCGTAAAAATACATACCTTAATTTGATAACTTAACCTTGTCTCGAGTTTAACTCCTTGAAACTTATGATTACATTTGCAAATTGGCTTATTTACATGAGGCTATTGAGCCTAAAGTTGTCCATCGAGATATCAAATCAATCAATGTTTGATCATAAAGGTAATTCGCTAAAAGATGATTTTAAGCTTTTTTTCATGCTTGAATCATTTATTTCTTAATCAAAATTTTCCTTTCTTATGAAGAATATATTTTCTAGTAATGCTACACAACCTCCTCATCTTCCACATATCACATTTTTTTAAATTTTAATATTTTTTTAATATTTTTTGAGTTTATTCTTTTTAAAATAATTTAGTTTTTCTATTTATTATTCATATATTAAATATTTAATAAAAGAAAAAAATAATAAAAATTAAAAAAATGTGATGTGTGAAGGCCGTTGTGTGAATAGCAAGAGGTTATGTAGATTTTTTCATATTTCCTTGATGCCAGAAAGATGCAAGCTAGAGGCAAGCCACAAGCGAGGAGGAAGAAAGAGCTGAGGCTGAATTCAGAAACAATGCATTCCAGTCAGCCTATACAAAAGGATTAGAGCATTCACATCCGGTTTCTTATAATTTTTTCTAAATTTTAGCTAGAAATCACAGTACTTTCTATAAATTTTTTTTAAATTTTACTCATCTTTAAAAAACTTCCTACATCTCATTCTCTATTCTATTAAAATAATATTTTATATTATTTCTTTATTATTCTTTCTACTACTTTATTTCTACATCTTTAACTATTCCCTATAAAATATATATAAAAACTTATTTAGGGGATGAATAGTGACGATCTCCAAATATAGGGAGTCAATGTTCAAATCCTAAAAATATATCTTAAAATAGGAACCGGATGAAGTGCTTATTTTGTCAAAAAGTTAAGTTCACTCCCTAAAATTTAGAGATTTAGGGAATATAGGGAACCTCTAGGCATTAGAATCGCTGTGGTTGGAACAAACTCTTCATGTTAAAGTAGAAGAAGATGAAAATCCAGTTTTTGCAGATGACGATGAGGATTTTATAAATCTTTAGAAAGAGCAAGGAAAGTGATGCTTAAAAAGCAAGAGGAGGAGGTGGCATTTGGTCTTCAAGCAATTGCACTTCTTGCCACCACCAACATGACCAGCAGCTAGCGAAACTGCTAAAGATCAAAACCCCAGTACTACTGGAGAGTCACAAGAAAATAAGGTCGTCTTTACAAATTAGATGGAGGAGTTTGTCTGGGGTCTCTAGCTAGCTTGATGAAGGTATATATATAAGCCCTTTTTGCTAACCAAACTCATGATATACAATTCAGTTTCAGTTGTGTGCATGCTTCGGTCCAAAAATTGTTTAGTGTAAATTAATTTGTAATCATGTTTAGTGTATCCTAAGCAAACCTTTTTAATTTTATTTTCAGAACCATATATATATAAGAAATTTCAAATTAATTTCCCTTTTATTATCTCTAGGCTAGCTGGTTGATATATGCATGACAACTCATGTATTCATAATCTTTGTTACGTTTTCTGTGTATAACAATTAATATTGCTTAAAATTCACCTGATCACATTGTCAAAAACAAAATTTATCATTTCTTCCCAACAGTTGGGCCATGATCTCATTCTTAAGTGATAGAATCATGTATTACTCATGAAAACGTTTCCATACAACCCCAACATACCGGCTGGCCTGTCATCATATATTCCACTTCTTATCATGCCAAATTAAAAAGTCAAAGGTAGGATACCTATCAATTTAAAGTCAATCATGTACACACATTATGATCTCAAGAAAATGTACACCAATCTAAAGTCTTTTAGAATGGTGCCTAATGAGTTTGTTTACTTTACTCAGAGAAAATCTATGGCATGAAAAATATGACTATCTGTGAAGGGCAGAGAAGAGAAATCAACATTTAGGCCCGGTTTAGTTACACAATATAATATAGATTCATCTCATCTGTACCGTACAATAATTTTCCCTATCCAAACACGTACACTATATTTCGTCTCTAAATTTTAAGCATGTCTCTAAATTTTAAACATTTACTTTAATTCTATACTTATGTTTATTGTTAAAGGTGAATATATCGAATATATGATCAGTTGCTGAAGAAATAATTGGGCAGATTTAGAAGAGAATCAGAAGGAACACAAGAAGGCTTAAACAATGAAGTTTTGAAAATCTCTGTTTTAAAAAAAAAAAAAAATTCGTTTGTTTACACCGTTCCTGAATTCTTACATGAGTCCTTAATTAAAGAGCTTTCAACCAATTTCATGCATGACTATTTTGTGACAACTCATGATGGCTTTAAACAATGATCGAAGGCTTCAAATGAAAATAACAATCTTGCGTATTGGTAGATATGATTAAAGAAAAACATTGCAGTTTCATTGACTTTGCTAGATAATCAATTAGTACTTCGATCGATCAGTGTTTGGGTTTATACATTTGAATCACTCTATTTTCTCAACCAAACATAGAAAATAGTGTTTAAATATTGTTTCTATGTTTCTCTCAAGGAAAGCTCACGGCTAACATCCAATGACAATTTATTTCCATAATTTTTTTTTCTCCTAACTAGGAAAACGTGTCTTGCACGTTACACTTCTGCTAGTGTGTATATATTATTCGTGATGAAGAGATCAGCTGCTACGCCCACCGAAAATTCGATATCGAATAGGGTACCGAATAGTATCCATATAATTCAGATGGCTCTAGTAGTTGTCAGTCAAAATTGATGGGCATCCACGAAATCATTCAATATTAAATAAGAACAATTAGAGAATACACGAAACTGGATTTTTCCAAGATTACAAAGTTTCAAGTACGTAGTATGCCCATCCAAAGTCCAACTTGAAAGGATATGTTTAATTTTCTTCCTTTCACACACAACAAATATATAATCCGAACGTTGACGTACCAGACGAGTATATATAATTTGTTGATAAATTTGGTTTCATCATCATGTGTAAAATCACCACTAGTACTACTACTACTACTTATTACGTACTGTGTTATATTATAATTATAAAAAATAAAATAAAATAAAATATCAATATTACATTTAGTACTGCATGCTAATGCCAGAGTTTCGTTATAATATTGCGTTTGATGCATCAATATCAATGATGTATCAACTGAATAATGTATTTTTAATTGATTAATTACCCGTATTTCTCCGCAAGAGGCAAAAACGCTGCTCGAAGTGACTCGTGACTTTGTAGTTAAAATGGCAGTACAATCTCCAGAGAAGTGAGCAAAAGAATTAGCAATAATCAAGAAGCGAGTGAGAAAGAAAGAAAGAGAAAGGGAAATAAATATGGTGGTTCCCGGATGCTGTGGAAGTTGGGGTGGTGGTGGAGGCCGGTTTGCGGACATGAAGGGCCTCACCCTCCAAGTGCTCCTGGGGCGGAGATTCATGATGTTCGCGTCTCTTTTAATCATGAACACTGCTGGCTTGAGCTACATCTTCGGCCTCTACTCCGGCGAGATCAAGTCCAAGCTCGGTTATGACCAAACCACTCTCAATTTGATCAGCTTCTACAAGGACTTGGGCGCAAACATCGGCGTCATCTCCGGCCTTATCAACGAGATCACACCCCCGTGGGTGGTCTTAGCTATGGGCGCGTCTTTCAGCTTTTTTGGCTACTTCATGATCTGGCTCAGCGTCACCGGAAGAATCGCCAAGCCCCATGTCTGGCAAATGTGTTTGTATATATGCATTGGCTCCAATTCACAACCTTTCGTCAACACTGGAGCGCTTGTCACCGCCATAAAGAGCATCCCTGAAAGCCGTGGAATCGTCATTGGTGTTTTGAAGGGTTACACGGGTCTTAGTGGCGCAGTTATCACTCAGGTTTACCATGCTCTCTACGTCGATGACCCCAAGTCTTTGATTTTGCTCATAGCGTGGCTTCCTTCTGCTATATGTCTGGCTTTCCTTCGAACCATTCGGGTCATCAAGGCTACTCGGCAGCCAAACGAGATCAGACTTTTCTATAATTTCCTCTATATCTCGCTTTGTCTTGCGGGGTTTTTGATGGTCGTGATTATAGTAGAGAAAAGGGTCGACTTCACACAAAACGAGTATGGAGGAAGCGCAGCCGTGGTGCTTTTCTTGCTGTTCCTCCCACTTGCCGTCGTTATTATGGACGAGTATAAGGTTTGGAAGAGCAAGAAAGAAGCTCTGAACGATCCCGGATCATTGAAAATAACTACCGAGGGGGCAACCCCGACCAAGAGCCCTGTTCATCCACCACAAACTGGCACTTCCACAATTTCGCTTGCGGAACCAGGTGCTGAAAAAGAACAAGTTTCTTGTTGGAAGACCATGTTTCAGCCACCGAATAGAGGGGAGGACTATACCATACTACAAGCACTTTTCAGCATCGACATGTTAGTGATATTCATTGCAACAATTTGTGGTCTTGGGAGCTCGTTAACGGTGATAGACAACTTGAATCAGATAGGAAGTTCCTTAGGATACCCGAAGAGAAGCATAAGTACTTTTGTGTCTCTGGTAAGCATTTGGAACTATCTCGGACGTGTGGTCGCAGGTATTGCCTCGGAAATGTTCATAACAAAGTACAAATTTCCTCGCCCTCTCATCCTCACACTGGTCCTCCTTTTATCCTGCGCGGGTCACCTCCTAATTGCCTTTAACGTCCCGAACGGCATCTATGTGGCATCAGTGATTATTGGGTTTTGTTTTGGTGCACAATGGCCACTACTCTTCTCAATAATCTCTGAACTTTTTGGGCTCAAGTACTACTCTACGCTGTTCAATTTTGCAGCGGTGGCTAGCCCAATTGGGTCATACTTGCTCAATGTGAGGGTCGCTGGGCATCTATACGATAGGGAGGCAGAGAAGCAGATGGCAGCGTTGGGGCTCAAAAGGAAGCCCGGGGAGGACTTGAACTGCACTGGGGTTGACTGCTTCAAATTGTCTTTCATTATCATAGCCGCCGTGACCTTCTTTGGCACACTTGTTTCGCTCATCTTGGTGATTAGGACCAGGAAGTTCTACAAGAGCGACATTTACAAGAAGTTCCGAGAGGACGCGAATCATGTGGTCGAGACTGAAACCACGATGGCTGCTAATGGTCATGTTCGACGGACAGAATTAGCACAGCGTAACTAACAATAATGAAGGCCGGATAGGGACAATGAACCAATTTGGGAGCCATTTATCACCCATCGATCTAATTTATGTCCATAAGCGACAGTTTTGGATCACTTTATTTATACTTCTTGTGATGTTGTAATTTAGCCTTTTTTTTATGCTCTTTTATCCTGTAAAATTAGATATTGTGTACTTGTTTTATACGTTTATAAGAAGATTTCAGGGTTCTGTCTGATTGTCGTACTCGATTTTACGATTAATGATGATGCATGGCGGTTGCTCCTAAAAAAGTAACGTTCTTGTGATGAGAAAGGATACGTAGAAGTTTTAAATAGATAAATTCTTGTTAAAAAGTAAATTTTATTATAAAAAAATGTAAAAAAATGATTTGTTATTAGAGGGTCGACTAACTTTTTTATAAAATACTTATATAAAATTTATGTATTTGACACTTATATCTAACATTATTCATATTTTATATCCGTCAGCCAATATATATTCTGGTACTTGACTTACAACGATATGCATATATCGGTTTTTACACAAATGGAATACCTGTTGGCTGTTGATTCCAAAGGCCAAGTACTTGCTGCCATGTTTTTGTCATCATTAATTGCCATAGAGAACGGAAAGGTTATGGGGGAAAAAACTGCAAGAGAGATCGATTTGGATCCCTGTAGTGTAACCCTATGATTAGGTAATCAAAGCCCAATAACGTCCTGAATCTCCTGATCATGAGACGTACTGTTGTCATTGTTAAATGAACCGGCCACATTAATATAGATTTTTATTTGCACGCCGTTGCAGATTTTCTTATATTATAATATATATATATATATATATATATATTTATAATTATCTTGATAGCTGTTGGTAATAAATTTGATTGATTTAGTGTTGTACGTTTTCATTTAGTAGGCATCCTTTGCATTTATGGCTATTGAGGTGCTAGTTTTCCAACTTTTACTCATGTATATACAATATTGCTTAATCTTTGTTACGTTTTCTGTGTATAACAATATTGCTTAATTTGTTAGTAGTCTTGACTTCTTCAGACAAACACTATGCTTTCATGCTTTATGTGATATTTTCATTTTTGGAAATATTTCACATTCTTAAAACTCACCTGATCACATTGTCAAAAACAAAATTTATCATTTCTTCCCAACAGTTGGGCCATCTCATGTAAGATTGTTCATCCGGGCAGGATTTTTTCCCGGCCCGGTCCGGAACCGGGCCAGTACCCGCTTTTTAAAACCCGGGCCTATCCGGTCCGGATGCGGGTTTTTACACCCGGTACCCGGGTTTAGCTATAAAAGGCCTCGTTACCAGCTTACCCGGGTCCCGGAGATGCCCTAGCCCCTCACGCCTCGAATCACAGTCTCTCTCTCTCTCTCTCTCTCTCTCTCTCTCTCTCTCTGCATTTGTGATACCCTAGCCCCTCTCGAAATCACTCTCTCATCAACTCTATCTCTCTCTCTGCCATCTGCGATGCCGAACGGTGGAAGTGCTTGAGCTTGGAATCTAAGAGATTAGAACGTATTTCCGTTTGTGTATGTTTTCTTTCTTCCCTTTGTTTTGTTCTCTCTTTGTTGATTTTGAATTTTTTTATGAGAATATTTGAATGTTAGAGGAGTATTTTTATGGGTTAGATCTGTTTGAATGTTTGAGTATCTGTTTAGATCTGTTTAGCTGCAAAATGTTAGAGTCGTGGGTTATTATTATTTGGAAGATTTGTTTATATATGTTTAGATTTGTTTAGATCTGTTATATCCGAAAACATATATATATATATATATATATATATATATATATATATAATGAAGATTTGTTATGATTTGGAAGAAATGGTTTTTAAGATGTTGTATCTTTGATTTTTCTAGATTATTTTTTAAAAATTAGTTGTGTTTCTGGGTGGAGTTTGGAAAAAAAATTGGGGCCTTTGTGATGAGCATAGACCCTTTATTACAATATACCCTTTTTGTGATGACCTTCCTAAATGACTCATTTGAATCCTTCTTAATATGCATGATTCAGTGAGGTTTATAGCTGGGGTCATCTTTAATATTGGATTGATCAAATAACCTTTAGGCCAAGTTGCGTCTTCATCCTTCCATTATTATGTGGTGGTGGGTGAGTTCACAATTCTTTGTAATGGTGTATTGTCTTTTTGTTTGAAATCAAATGCCTTATTAGCTATTGCTGTAGGTTTGGAATTTTTCAAAAGTTACTTGTTCAAGTACCTATCATTCTGACTTTGCTGCATGTTGGATGATGTTGCAAAGTTGGAGAAAACACTACATATTCATTGATTTTGGTTACTTTTGTTTCGTTTACGTATCGATTTTGATTTCGATGAATTTTTTTTTCGAGTTTTTATCAGTTTTGTTAGAGAGAAAAAGTTGAGAGCATGCTTTATTTTTTTTATTGGGTAGATTATATTAGCAACAAAGTCTTGTTTGAATAATTGCATGAAGGAAATCAAATCATCAGCTGCATTTGGTAAAATTATAAGACAATCTGTCTTTAGACCAATTTTGGTCAACGGATCTCTCTCAATCAAGTTGTGATTGAAAAGTACCAATAATTTTGAATGATTCTTGTAGAGGATTTTTCCCATTTCAAGAAATTTAATGGGGGGGGGGGGGGGGGGTGGTGGTAGGACCATATCCATGAATGCAATTTTTTCTCAGGATTTGAGAGGGAAAGCTCAAGAGAAAATCCCTGATACCATTCATTGGTAGGCCATGCATGTTGGAAAGTCTTTAATGAACATTATTTTTTTAGCAAAGAATGATCTAAAGAACAAGTTTATTTGCTTTTATTTTCAAATTTAGCTGCCAATTTTACTGATTTTCTGAAAGGTGAATGCAGAAGAAGTTGCGTCAATAGGTGCATCATTCATTCACATTTTCTACCTTTTTCAATTTTTTTGTTCCATTTTCTTAATTGGCAGATCAAATAATATGATGTGTTATGGAAGTTGTATCTAGTTAATTAACTTTAAGCTCATTGATTGGGAACTTGCATTAAAGCTTCTAGTTTGTACAGGTTGTAACAAATGCTCCTTTCCCATATGGCGTGCAACATCATCAAATACTAGTTTCTGATTCAGTCAAGAGAGCTTGTCAAAACCACTATCATGTGATTGTTGGAAGAAGAGCTAATTGCTGGAAATTTTTTTGATTTTTTGCAAACAATTTGTTGTGTATTAGAGTTTAATTAAAACATTGTATGTGTTTTGTAATATTCTTAGCAAATTAGTTCAAACAATGTAATATGTAGTTGATTGTATCTTGTATGTGTTTTGTAATATTTTTTTATTTTTACATGCATTTAGTTAAAAAGTTTAATTAATTGTTTATAGGCTCATGTTATATTATAGGCTTATGTTGTAGTGAGAATATGATTTGAAATTCTAAATGGAGACAAAATATTTGAAGTCCAATTAATAATAAAAAAGCTTTTGAAAAAAAAAACTGGGTTCAACCTGAAACCCGGAATCTGAGTTTTGAAAAACCCGGATTCACCCGGGTTTCAGCCCGGGTCTGACCTGGACTAACCCGGTCCGGCTTTGAAACCCAGTTTCCGGTCCGGGTAGACCCGGGATCCCAGGTTGGAACCCGGATGAACACCCCTAATCTCATGATCATTCTTAAGTGATAGAATGTATTACTCATGAAAACGTTTTCATACAACCCCAACATACCGGCCTGTCATCACATATATATTTCATAACATCCAAAAAACAACTTCATCCTTATGTAAATATATTCCACTTCTTATGCCAAATTAAAAAGTCAAGGGTGCTGGATACCTATCAATCTAAAGTCAATGTACACACATTATGATCTCAACAAAACACAAGCGATCGAGAGGAATAAATATGAGTTTATTGCTAATGGTTGTTAATGAGTTTTGCTCCATATAATATTACTTGTGTCTTTTAGAATGTGCCTAATGAGTTTGTTACTTTACTAAAAGAAAATTTATGGCATGAAAAATATGACTATATCCAAAGAGTAGAGAAGAGAAATCAACATTTAAGCCCGGTTTGGGTACACAATACATATTCATCTCATCTTTACCGTACAATAATTTTTCTTATCTAAATATACTATATTTCATCTCTAAATTTTAAAAACATCCACTTAAATAAATAGTAATGAACCGTAATAAACAGTGAATATTGATTGTGAACAGTGCATAAACAGTGCATTTTTCGGCTCTCTAATCAACAGTGGGATCCACACATTTTTCAAATCCAAAAAATTAAAAATTATCTGATCATTTCATCTCACTATTCAAACGCACTTTTTTTTTACAAACTATTTCATCTCATCTTAACTCAAAAATTTCACTACTATTCAAAATATCACTGTGGCAAAGAAACGTAAGCAATCTGCTTCAGTATTGAGCTCTACATCATTTTTCATCTAAATTAACCTTTTCCAAGCTAATAAGTTTAGAAGTTGCTGTCGTATTAGAAGTTATTACTCTCTAGTCAATTTCCTTTATAGAATCACCATTTTATGGACAATATCATTTTCCTTAATTTTAAGAATTGGCTCAAGCTTTAGAGGTTAATTGCTGGAGTACTGAAAGATGATTGCCTGAAATGCTAGTTAACGCGGATTTTTGGAGCTTGTTTATACATCATAGATTGTCTGCTTGTTATTGATCATCGTGAAATTCTGTCATTCGTTTGATTTTTCCTGGGTATTGTACATCGGTTTTAGTTGGTTAGCATTTACAAATTAAGAAGTTATGCGCATGCACACCATGTTTGGATAGAGATATGTTAATACCTCTTATTTACTTCCCTTTCATAGAAATGTTATTATCCCTTTTAATTTTGATACTTACAAGAAGTGCCAATTCTTTTTTAATTATTTGTTTAAGGATCTGTTTGTGTTGGTTGCTATGAACTTCCAGTTCTCTTTTGGAGTGAGTAGTACTTCAATTGTATTTCTTAAACACACCAACTTTTAGCTGTAGCCAGAGCATGCATAAGTCATGTTATGCTATCTATATATTAGTTGCATTTATATTCTATATTATTGCTTGGCATGATGCCTTTACTCTGGTCTTTATGTAGATCATGATGGAAAGAGATACAGGCCGACCACGTGGATTTGGGTTCATTACTTATTCTGATCGTCGGGGAATGGAAGATGCTATCCGGGAGATGCATGGATAGGAGTTTGGTGATCGGGTAATCTCAGTGAACAAGGCCGAACCCAAAATGGGAGAAGATTTAGACCATGGTTATAGGGGAGGAGGCTACTCATCTGGTGGCAGAGGAAGCTATGGAGGAGGAGACAGGTCTGCTGGGCAAGATGACTGTTACAAGTGTGGGCGCCCAGGGCATTGGGCAAGGGACTGCCCCTTAGCAGGTGGTGATCGAGGTCGGGGTGGTTGTTCATTTTCTTCACGGTCTAGATTCGGAGGGTCTGGTGGCCGTGGGGATCGCTATTGGATGATCGATATGATGGAGCTAGGGACCGGTTTGACAGCAGAGACAACAAATATGGGAGCGGTGATCATCGCTCTGTTGGTGACAGGTATCCAACGTCCGGTATTATTTTCAAAACAGTAACAAAAGTAATGCTTTCTGCATTTTGTTTGGGTCTGACTCCTTGTTGTGATGATGGTGGCCATCCGTACTGTTTTGTGAAATATGGTTGGATATATAGTAAAGAAGATATGTTACAAGGGCAGGTACCTCATGGTGTCATGGATCTGACTTATTTGTAAACAATGCAGGTACCCTCCTGGTGGAGATCGTTTTGCAAGTGATAGGTATGGTGGTTTAGATCGTTACGCTCAAAATGGTTATGGCAAAGACACAGGCTACGAGAGGGATGGTAGCTCACGCGGGGCCAATGAAAGGAATGGAAGTGGAGGAGGATCAGCAAGGACGGAGGGAAGAAGTTACAGGTACATACCAGGATCTTATGAACGCCCCGATACGCCAGCCCTGAAATTGATGTCTCAAAATAATTGTCAAATACCATATATATAATCCAAAGAAAATCCCATTTTTCTTATAATAATCTCCGCCATATATAGCATAAACTGCAAATGTGATATCTCATATTTTAGTGTATTTTAGTTCAATAATTATTTTAATTAATTTAAATATTAGTTCTCTTGTTTTAAATTTATCGAATTTTTTTGTTGGATTTATTTTATAATTTTGAAGTTGTGAAATTTATTATGATGTGGTTTCTTGGTATTAATTATTGTTTTGCATTTAAATTACTCTTTTCTTTAAATTAGTTTAATGTTGGACTTTAAAATTATTGTATTGTTAGATTTTTATTATTATTTTATTTTAACTAATCATTGCATTTAAATTATTTTATTCAACTTACTACTGTTTTGAAATTCCTTTCGTTGGATCATTTTTGTGATCCAAATTGTGAGGATTGGACTTCATTTCTTTCCCTCACTTTTTTTTTTCCTCCTTTTTCCTCTATTTCTTTCCTCCGGCATGCGACACCCCCTCCCCTCTCTCCCGTCCTTTTCTTCGTCCGCCCAGTGCACAGTCGTGCGCTGCCCGTTGCCGTCACCGTCCCTCCCATTCTCCTCCCCACCAGCCGGCGACCACCCCCCTCTGTTTTCAGCCCCTCCCGTGCCACCAATCTCCCCCACGCACGGCTTCAAGCCGCTGCTTCATTTTGCTCCCGCGCCGTCGTGCCTTCGCCATTCGCTACCAGCTCTTCACCACACCATCGTCGACCCTTCAGCTACCTAAACCACTCTTCCTCGGTTTCGATCTGCCACCCTTGAAGCCCTTCCATCATCATTTTCGATTTTGGTGTTTTAGCCTGCAACCGCCGCCCTCGCCACCACCCACGTTCAACCACCACGACCAGTAGTTTCATTAACACCTCTAAGCCATTCCCTAGCCATCCCTACTCTTCGTTTATCCCTGTTCAAAAGTTGAGTTTTTGAGACCCACGACTTTAGTCCAAAATACACTGTTGCGTGGCTGTACCGCCACTTCTAGCACCTCCGTGATCCTTCAAAAATTATATTGTAGCGTTGTAAGTATTTTTCTCAAAGAACTTTGAGATTTAAATGTATTTTTGCGTTAACTCATATTTACTGTGAATTGGTTAGTTGTGCCGAACTGAGTCCTAGGAGTAAGCGGGTCGGTTGTATTGGATGATGGAGTTGTTTGTGTGATTAGTTTATGCTGAGATTTGTTGGCTGTTTCGGGTTTTAATATTGGTGTTTTGAGTTTGATGTTAGTTATGATGGATATTGATAATTTTAGAAAGTGATGATATATTCTGGGATTATGATGATTTTAGGTTTTGAGGAATTAAAATAAGTTATTTTAGAAGTTTAAGCTAAAATATCGAAATACGTGATTGATTGGAAACTTACGAAAATTACGTGATTATTTTTATAGGTGACGATTTATAGTTGACTTGATATTTTTTAGGAAAATTATGAAAAGTTAAGAAGTCCAGGTAAGCGGGGTTCCTATACTTGACTTTGCATAAAAATAAAATATACTGAGGTCAATTTTGAAAATGTGCATGTGGTGTTATGAAAAGAAATGTTAAACGATCTTAGTTATTTGTTCTGCATTGCTCATGAGATTCTGTATAAGAATAAAAGATTTTCTTGCATGACTGGTGTAGACATGAGCTTATTTTTGGCATTCTGTTATTGAACTCAAAAAATATGAGCGAATATGAAAATTGATAATTTTTGCATGTGACATGAAGATATTCTGAATTTGTTTTGGAAAATGTAAAATGATCTGATTTTGTTCAGTACTCTGCTTTGGAATGATTTGGCATCTGAAAAACCTTTGGCATAACGTTCTGATTTTGTTCTGACTCTGATTCTGATTCTGCTCTGACTTTGATTTCTAATTCTGTTCTGACTCTGGTTCTCATTATTTTCTGACTCTGATTCTGATTATATTCTGGTTCTGATTCTGATTATGTTCTGGTTTTGATTCTGATTTTATTTTACTCCAATATGTGGCCCTGTCACGAGATATAATAGTGACCTCTGGCCCTGTCACGGGATACAATAGTGACCTCTGGCCCATCACATGATATAATAGTGGTTTTCTGTTCTGAGTGCAATCGCTTTGATATTCATGGTTATTTATGTTCTGTTTGGCTTTCCGCAGAATGCACAACCATACCACGGGGGTTAAACATGAAATTATGTTCTGATATGATGATTCAGTTATGCTATGCCAATGAAATTTTGAATAAAAATGTTTTTCTGAAAGTTTCGCTCTTATATTTTTGGTAACATGTTTCAATTTTACATTCTGAAAACAAGTTTTCTGATTCTACATTCTGAGATAAATATTTTGTTCAGCATTTCAAAGTCTGATAAATGCTCATGTTTACATAATAGTATATGTTCTCTGCTTACTGAATTGTTAATAACTCACCCCCTTATCTCCAATATTTTCAGATGATTTTGGATATTTCAACTAAGGATTAAGATTATGAAGCATTGAATGAGATGTCTTAAGAATAGTGGATTAAGAATAGAAAGTTTCGATGAGTATTGGCGATATTTTTTATGAAATTCCAGGGTGTTTTGATGACGTGGCATTTTGAAGAATTGATTATATCGAAGATTTGATAAATGAGTTTGTGTGATTATTTAAATTGGAAGTATTTACGTTTGATTTGAAACTTTTAGAAGTATATTAGTAGTGTTGGAGTTGTTTATTAGGTAATATGAATTAACTTTCCGGACCCTCCGGATCGGGGCGTAACTGTAAAGGAGAAACATCTTAATTTCCATATCAGAAAAAAAAGCTAGAAGAAGATAAAAACAGATAATTATTAAGAATTTAGGACGTATTTGTTTCACTCTTTACAGGGCCAGGCAACAATTTCAGGATTAAGTGACTATTTATTAGAAAATCATGTGTCAGCGATCAATCTTAACAAAAGTAATTATTAATATGAAAAGTTGTTGTTACAGTAAGCCATGCTTTCATCATGCGGCTCTTGATAGATATATAGAATATTAAACTGCATATAAATAGAATATTACTCCAAACTATATATAATGTCATTACAAGCAGCAATAGGACGAGTTTTTCTACGCCGAAGACGTCACTCTTGTGTGCAGAATGGAAGGGACTTCTTCCGATCGATCGATCCTCAGTTTCAGTTGATTAAAGTAGACATTATTTGTACATATTATCTAAGTCATTGACTCGAAAGGTCAAAAATCATTCGTAGTGATCAGCTCTTTGATTTTTCTGTCACAGTAGTACTTCATTCCAAAAAGAAGAAAAACAATGACAGTGACACTTTCGTTTCCATTTTCTTCGCCCAACATTTATTTCTTTTCTAAAGCAAACTTTAGAATTAATTGAAGGGCATGGATGCCGTAGATGTTGGGGTTTTGACTCGTTTGAGTTCTGCAGGCAAAACGAGAAATTAAGACCAATGCGTGTAGAGAGAAGCTTGGATATGCAGTACCGATCGAGAATAACTTGGAAACAATAACATGAAACTAAAAATAAATTGGTTAACGGGAGAAAAAGGAAACATGAAGATGATCTCGATATTGACATTTGGGAACCATGAAAAGGATTTTTCAGGTTAATTAAATTCGTCTAAATTAAATTAATCTGATTGCTACGAAATCAGGACCCTTATAGGCTTAAATATTCTTGCTCTCTACATCAGTAGAATATTCAAAAAACGTACTCACAGTTTGAAAGATCAGAACACTAGTACTGGGAGTCTTGTGCAAGTGGCCGGCATTAATGTATGGCTCAAGACTCTAAGTTACTGTAGTCCCCCTGAATTAGAGATCATTATATGACTATACATGCATTCAACAAAATTATAAGATCCCCATCTGCGATTTTTAGAGAGATTTTCGTCGATACTAGCCGGGATCATGAGTGGCATTAAAGATAAAGAGAAAGTGGAAGGATGATCGTTATATATAAGGGATTATATAAAGATAAAAGAGAAAGTGGAAGGTATATACAGAATCATTTCTTATGACTGACATTTATAGTATTATACATAGTACTTGCATATGATCATTATTTTGGTAAGACCTATTATCATGAATATTATTATTCCATTAATTATTAATTTCTGTAGCTAGCTTAGATATAATACCTATACATGCATACGATTATCCTTTTGCAATTTTTTTCCCTAAAATATATATATAACTACTTGGTTGTTATCGGCAAGGACGATATTATCTAGGCCTTCAGTACCATAATTTGGCCTACGATGATCCAGCACCATTTGTGTTCATCGCCATCTCCGTCTCGGCCTCCTTAATTAGCGGCCTGTTCCCGGAACTTCTTATTAATGTCACTCTTATAGAACTTCCTTGTCCGGAGCACCAAAAGGAGCGATACAATTGCACCGAATAAAGTCACCGCCGTAATTATAATGAAAGACAACTTGAAGCATTCGACCCCAGTACAATCTAACTCCTTCCCAGCTTCCCTTTTCAGCCCCAATGCTGCCATTTGCTTCTCAGCCTCCTTGTCGTATAAATTCCCGATGACTCTCACATTGAGCAAATATAGTCCGATAGGGCTGGCCACCGACCCAAAATTGTACAAAGTAGAGTAATACTTGAGGCCAAAAAGTTCAGAAATTATTGCGAATATTAATGGCCATTGTGCACCAAAACAAAACCCAATGATAACCGATGCTGCGTAAAGTCCGTTTGGGACGTTGAACGCGATTATAAGATGACCAGCACATGATAATACGAGGGTCGGAGTGAGCATGAGGGGCCAAGGGAAGTTGTACTTTTTGAGAACAATTTCTGAGCCAAATCCCGAGGCTAACCGTCGAAGATAATTCCAGATGCTCACGAGCGACACGAAAGTGCTTATGCTTTGCTTTGGGTACTAGTATGATTTTCCAATCTGTCCCAAGCTATCTATGGCCGTTAACGTTCCCCCAACACCACAAATTGCTGTCATGAAAAGAATTAGCATGTCAGCGCTGAAAAGTGCTTGGAGTACGGTGTAATCCTCCCCGTCTGGCGGCCTGAATACATTTTTCCAACAAGAAACTTGCTTTTCAGAGCTCGGTTGATCGGGGAGTGAATTTGTTGTGGCACCGTAAGACGCTGCTGGTGCAGATGGGGCGGCCTGATCTGGGTTCAGCTTCTCAGTGATTATTTTCAAGGGTGCCGCATTAACCACTGCCGTGGCGATGCCACCATACGCACCCTGCGTGAACGTCACTTGGTTCTGTAGTATGATCATAATCATCAAAAAACCTGCAAGACCGAGTGAAATATAAAGGAAATTGTAGAACACTTTTGAGTTCGTTCGGCTGCCGAATGACCTTCATGTACCGAATAGTTCGAAGAAAAGCTAAAGATATAGCAGCAGGAAGCCACCCTATAAGCAAAATCAAAGACTTCGCGTCATCCCCATAGATAGCAAGATATATTTGTGTGATTATAGGGCCATGCACTGAGACCCGCGTATCCCTTTAAAATCCCCAACACAACGCCTATTGTACCAAAACCATCCAAAATCACACCCAAAAACAAGATAGAGATAATATGTAAGTGGTTCGGCAATTTGCCTACGTCCACTGTAGCGGAAACAATAGATTTCAAAGTATTTGTACAAAATATACAAACTCCAACAAGATTATCTCTATCTCTACAAATGGCATCTTCTATGTCCCACGGACACTATTTCGTTTACAATATGATCTCATTTTATAGGAGAAGCTTCAGAAGACAAACAAACAATAAAAGTGGCTGTAAGAGACAGACTTGATATTTTGGAGACAGACTTGATATTTTGGAGACAAGTTTGATATTTGGAGACAAGCTTGATATTTGGAGCAGCTATCTAAGACTGTTGAGGAGCTACTGTTCACACTTGGATTGATATTTAACAATCACCCCCTCCACCCATGGGTGTCATATTAAGCTGCTGCAAACTGTTGCTTTCTCCAAATGATTTCATCCCTTATTTGAAATACTCATTATATCTGCCATGAGAGATTTCCGCTATCAAATGTGCCCTAAGGCACCAACGCACACGAAGGTGCTCAGCAGTGTGAGATATTGATCAATTCCAAACAGTGTTGGAATTTGATCCCTGTGACGACTTTCGTCAACATATCTATTGGATTGTCTTCAGTGCCAATCTTCTGAAGTAGAATGTTCCTTCATCTAATATCTCACGAATGAAGTGAAAGCGAACATCTATATGCTTTGTTCGATAATGATACACTTGATTCTTGGCCAGATGAATTGCACTCTGACTTTCACAGTAAATGGTAACCTCTTGCTGTTTAAAGCCCAAATCTGTTACCAATCCCTGTAACCAAATGGCTTCTTTCACGGCTTCTGTCACAACCATGTATTCAGCCTCTGTTGAGGATAGTGTAATTGTAGACTGCAAAATAGATCGCCAACTAACTGGTCCTCCAGCCATAGTGAACACATATCCAGTTGTCGATCACCATTTGTCAATATCACCAGCATAGTCTGAGTCAACATATCCAGTTACTAGACTATCTTCATTATTCTCGAACTTCAAACCAAGATCTACGGTCCCTAGAATGTACTGTAGAATCCATTTAGCCGCATGCCAATGTGTCTTTCCAGGATTATGCACATATCGGTTGACTAAGCTGAGGGCCTGGGAGATATCAAATCGTGTACACACCATGGCATACATTAAGCTTCCCACAACACTTGCATACGGGACATTTTTCATTTAGTCCCGCTCTTCATCACTTTTAGGAGACTGCAATGCACTGAGTTTGAAATATGGGGCCATTGGAGTACTTATAGGTTTCGTTTTCGAGTTCATGTTGAAACGTTGTAATACTCTTTCCAGATAGTGCTTCTGAGTGAGGTGAACTGTGCTTTTCACCCTATCTCTATTAATCTCCATCCCCAATATTCTTCGTGCTTCTCCTAGATCTTTCATTTCAAATTCTTGACTCAATTGAGTTTTCAATCGATCTATCTCCACATTGCTTTTGCAAGTTCTTTGAAATACACACAGTGATCGTATTGGCAACGAGTGTATTTCAAGTCAATCATGAAGCGGTCAAAACGTTTGTACCACTGTCGAGGTGACTGCTTCAAACCATAGAGAGATTTCTTCAGATTGTAAACCAATTTTTCTTTACCAGCTTCTTTAAAACCTTCCGGTTGAGACATATAAATCTTCTCCTCCAGATCACCATGTAAGAAAGCCGTCTTCACGTCAAGCTGGGCTAACTCAAGATCATGTTGTGCAACCAAAGCTACCAATATCCGAATGGATGAATGCTTAACAACAAGAGAGAATACCTCACTATAGTCAATTCCCTCTGTCTGAGCGTAGCCCTTGGCTACCAATCTAGCTTTAAATCGCACCCCACATTTAGCAGCTTAATCATCTTTCTGATTGAAAACCCACTTACAACCAATTGACTTCTTTCTATTTGGAAGCAGCACAAGCTCCCATGTCTGGTTCTTATGAAGAGATTGCATCTCCTCACTAATTGCACTTTTCCATTCAGCATGTTCACTAGACTGTATGGCTTCTTTGTAAGTGGTTGGGATCTGTTCTCCTTCAGCTGGAAGTGCATACGTCACAAAGTCTGCATAACGTACTGGTAAACGTGTCTCTCTTCTCGGCCTGTTTGTTGCAATTGATTCAGGTTGGCTTGAAGATATCGTGACTGGACTATCAACCTCAAGTTGTCCATGCTCTCCATTAGTGACTCCTGATCCTTTTGGCGTAACAAACCTCACCTTCTGCGACTCACAAGGTACTTTGCTATCATGGCTACCTTCATGGGAGTCTTTTATACTCATGTGACTTGAGCATCTCAGACTCGTTGAATGTAACATCTCTACTGACTATTACCTTCTTTGACTCTATGCACCAGAGTCTACCCTTTTACACCAGTACTAAAGCCTAAGAATTTTGCTTTCTTAGCTCTAGGATCAAGTTTACTTTCTTTAGCATGATAGTAAGCTGGACATCAAAAAATGTGTAAAGAGTCATAATCAGTAGCATGTGTACATTTCCATATTTCAATGGGTGTCTTCCCGCCATTGGCAGTTGCGGGTAATCAGTTGATGAGGTGGCAGGCATATGTCACAGTTTCAGCCCAAAATTGTTTACTGAATCCAGCATCCAGTAACATACACCGTACTTTCTCTAGCAAAGTACGATTCATCCGTTCTGCCACACCGTTTTGTTGCGTTGTTCCTTGTACAGTGAAGTGTCTAACAATTCCTTCTTTCTGGCATACTTCCATGAAGTGGTCTAGAGTGTACTCACCTCCATTATCTCATCTGAGCCGCTTGATCTTCCTACCGGTTTGAGTCTCAATCATCTTCTTCCAATCAAGGAAGATCTTCAACACTTTATCTTTATGCTTCATCGTGTACACCCATACACGACAATTATAATCATCAACAAATGTTACAAACCAATGTTTACCTCCCAAAGATGCATTCTTGGTAGGTCCCCAAACATCGGAGTGTGCATAGTCAATTATTCCCTGTGTACTATGGACTGCGGTTCCAAACTTGATCCGCGTCTGCTTCCTTAATACACAGTTTTCACATAAAGACAATTTACTAGTTTTGGCACCTTTGAGTAAGCATTGCTTTACAAGTGTTTGCAAAACTTTTTCTCCGGCGTGCCCCATGCGTATGTGCCAAAGTCTGGTGGTGTCAGCATTAGTCTCATCTAGCTTCTCACAGACTGTGAAAGCTCTTCCACTAACAGTACTTCCTTGCAAGAAGTACAGATTTCCTCGCTTTAAGCCCTTCATAGTCACCTGAATTCCCATTACCACTTTGAGAATTTCATCTTCTATGGTAATTCTGAATCCCTTTGAATCCAGAGTTCCAAGTGAGATAAGATTCTTCCGCAAGTCTGGAACATACCGAACTTCTGCCAATGTCCTGATGATTCCATCATGCAACTTCAGCCGAATGCTACCTATTCCCTGAGTCTTACAGGCATTATTGTTGCCCATATGTACTGCTCCATCACTCTTTGTGAAATCAGTAAACCAGTCCCGATTGGGACACATGTGATAGGTACACCCGGAATCCATTATCCATTCATCAGAATGACAAATAAATGATAAACCTGTTAAGGCAAGATCTGCATCTTCATTTCTGTTGGCGACATTGGCTGTGGAGGGTTGGATCTTCTGTTGCCCCTTTAGCTTGGGACAATCCTTTTTCCAATGCCCTTTGTTGTGACAAAAAGCACATTCATCTTTGGCAAGTCTTCTGCTGACTGATGAACCACATGATGTGGCCCGTGTTCTCGATTGATAATCCTTCTTCTTTCCTGGATAACTTGACTTCGGTCTCCCTCTTGCTATAAAGGCTTCATTTGATGTATTTAGCTGTACCTCCTTATCTTTTCTGCAGTACTCATTATTTATCAAAACACTAGATACATCGTTAAAACTAATATTTTCCTTCCCATACAAAAGTGTAGTAATCAAATGGTCATATGTATCATGCAAGGAATTTAATAAAAGTAAAGCCCTATCTTCATCTTGGATTTCTACATCCAAGTTTTGCAAATCAGCAAGTATCTGATTGAAACTATTGAAATGTTCGGACATAGACATACATTCTCGAAATTGGAATCTGAAGAGCTTCTTCTTCAAGTATAAGCGGCTCTCAATACTTTTTGTCAAGTATTTCTCTTTCAATTTTTGCCAAAGTTCACTTGCTTTTGTCTCTCTCATGACAAATACTTCTGATCTTTGGCAAACCACAAACGGATTGTACCACAAGCTTGTCGATTAAGCTTGTCCCAATACCTCTTCGTCATGTCCTCCGATTTCTTTTTCAGCGTAATATCCAACTCTTGTTGGATCAAAACGTCCATGACTTCACATTGCCACATACCAAAGTTATTAGTTCCATCGAACTTCTCAACTTCAAATTTAGCATTTGACACCATGGATCTACGCCCAGAGCTACTAGCATTTCCAAAGCTCCTATCACCTGCAATTTCTCCGTCTGATTCCATCTAAAAAATTACTAACCTTTGAAAAATAAATTTCAAAATTTCAACCGTACGGATGAGTCCGAAATGATCCAAATAGTTGGAATGCACTATTGGATCGTTGAAATTGGACTCCGAATGGCTTAGATCAAGCCCAAAACATATATGAAATTTTGAACGGTCCAGATCGAACAGGAACAGCAGCGGAGCGCGTGGGGCTCGTGACGAGAGTGGGGGAGCGTGGGCGCGTGTAACTCACGCGTCGTCTTCCTCTGGAGCACGTGGGGGCTCGTGAGAGGGTGTATATCACGCGTCTTCAACCTCTGGTGCGAGTGGGGGCGCGTGTTCTGCACTCGTCTTCGACGTCTGGACGACCGTTGGCGCGTGAATCACACCTTCCGACCTTCTAGGAGTGCGTGTGAGCTTCTCCGACGTCAGTTTTCAATGCCGTTTGCGGCAGCGTGTTCCTCTTGTCAAGACGAACCTCCTGGTGTGATCAAAAGTTGATTTGGATCAACTTGAATTTTCTGGGTAGCGCAAAACCGAAGCTCTGATACCAATTGTTGTACCAAAACCACCCAAAATCACACACAAACACATAGAGACAATATGTAAGTGGTTCAGCAATTTACCTACGTCCACTGTAGCGGAAACAATAGATTTCAAAGTGTTTGTACAAAATATACAAACTCTAACAAGATTATCTATATCTCTACAAATGGCCTCTTCTATGTCCTACATACACTATTTCGTTTACAATATGATCTCATTTTATAGGAGAAGTTTCAGGAGACAAACAAACAATAAAAGTGGCTGTAAGAGACAAACTTGATATTTTCGAGACAAGCTTATTTTTTGAAGACAAACTTGATATTTGGAGACAAGCCTGATATTTGGAGCAGCTATCTAAGATTGTTGAGGAGCTACTGTTCAAACTTGGGTTGATATTTAACAACACCTCGACTTTCCGGGAAGTTATTTACGCAGGGGACAAGCTCGCAGTCTTTGCACATGTGCCAAACATGGGGCGTTACAATTCTTTTGGTCACAGCAAGCCATATCATGAAGTACTCGAAAAAGTTGAGGACTGCACCAATGGACAGAACCACCCACGGGGGAAAGACCTCGTTGATCAGGCCAGAGAGGACACCAACATTAGTGCCCACGTCCTTGAAGAAGCTGAGCAAATTGAGGGTGGTTTGGTCATAGCTGAGAACGGATTTGATGTCGTTGGAGTAGGCACCGAACATGTAGGTGGCACCTGCGGCGGACATGATCAGAAATGAGGCAAACACCATGAACCATCGACCGATGATAACTTGGAGGCTCAGGCCTTCATGTTGGTCCACCGAAGAGCAGAACCGCCACCACCGATACCTGGTCCGACAACTAGCATGTTCTGATCTTTCTTTTAGCAACAGGTACAAGTTTGGGAGATGCAATCATGCAAGAGGTGTGGCAGCCTGAATACCTGATAGTGAATATATAGACAAGAGGAGAGTGATATCGTGAGAGTGAGAGTGAGAGAGAGAGAGAGAGAGAGAGTGAGAGTGTGTGTGGGGGCAATTAAAATATTCTTCTTTAGACTTCATAGTTGACTTGAAGTACTCTGTTTATTAGAATAGAAACTGATATAAAAATATGCCAAAAAAAATAAAAACTTTTCTATATTCTAGAGATCTTTTCTAGGAAGTGATATTTTTTCGCATAAATCCTATCCATATATATCTTTCAATTATTAATTGTTATATATATATATATATATATATATATATATATTATGCATGTGTTTTATGATCTTATCCAAACGAAAATACTTATTCAATGAATAATTAACCATATTGCTTTTTATTTGTGGAATATTGTGCGGCTGGGTGGGTGGACTCATTAGCCCAAGTTTCCTTTGTGGAACTTATGCACGCCTTCATAGCTAGAGAAAAGCTACTCGTAATTGGCTAGGGAAACCATCGAGGAACCGCGTCTCACGTGATAGAAATGCAAAACGGCACCGTTTTCTTTTTTTTTTTTACCAAAATGGCGAATTTGTTTTCCCATTTTAGACTTTCATGATTTCATCCATTCGTCTTCCCCACAGGCACGATTCTCCCATTTCTTCCAGTCACTCCATAGCTCTTCGTTCTCTAGAACCCACAACAGCTCATACCTTTAAAATAGAGAAAAGCAAGGTGGTGTCGTCGGGCTAGAAGATCCAACTTGCCTCCTTGGCGAGCTTGAGGAGGACCCGTTGATGTCAGTGCAAGGGGAGAGGTGGTAGTCGTCGTGTATTCGCAAGCCGTGAAAGATGTTGGTGGTAATGGCCCTCATGGCTCATCTGCCTCTCCCTCATCTTCGTCTTCTCCTTCTTGCTATCCGTCCTTCCCATTGCTCCTGATTTCCAACAGATCTCTTCATGATCCCAGCGCGGTCCTTTGTTGTGCCTCGCCACTCGCGATGGGGGGAAGGGGAGACGGTGTGAATAACTGGAGGAGAAGGAGCCGTCGAAGATGAGCAGTGTTTGCCGAAAGCGAGGGGCCAGGACGACCGCTGAAGGAAAGAGGCGATTTCTGAGATTGAGAGTGAGGGATGAGGATGAGGTATTGTAGCTTTGATGTTTGTGAAAATATGACATATGAAATGGTTCTAGAAAAATCCATTACCCATCTCGTTCACAGCAAATAAAAGTCAAGTTTTGGGAGAAACTATTGACAGGATTGCGAAATATTGTGGCAGGTATGGGATGGCTTGTTGAGTTATGACAATGGTTGGAATCAGACTCGGTTGGCCAATGCTGCCCAAGCAAAGAATAGGCATTCAAATGGACAAGGGCGATGGCCTGTGAAGGAAGAACCTGCCATCACCCTATCATATCGAGTTGATCTTGTTCGAAAAGGAAGAACTTGCGAAGAAAAAGCCTGAGACCCAGTTGGCAACTAGCAAGTCTAAGAAATCTCCAGCTCTACGCAATGGTGCTTCATCTTGAGTGGCAGTTTTAGAACTGGCAATTGAACTAGCAGTTTTAGAACCTGTTATGTAGTTGATTTGGGTCGCATTTGTCTTATTTCAAATTATGGTTAGTTCAATCTTCAGTGATATTTTTGTTGGATATTTTTGGTTGAAAAGACTATTAATTCAAGAGTTCTATATACAAGACCTCTCTTTGCTTATTTTCTCCTACCCACGCCATCGCCCACTCTCTCTGCTTTTTCTCCTACACGAAGACAAAGATTTGTCTTATTTCTTCAGCTCGTGTTATTTCTTTTGTTTGTTATTTTGTGTTTTTGAAATGAGTTGAGAATAACTACAGTGGACTTGATGTTTTTAACTACAGGAAGAACCTGTTATTTCTTTTGTTTTCCAGCTGGTGTTGTATCAGCTGATGTGGCAAGTCAATTCCCTCGCAGTTTCTTATGCCAGTTGTATGTAGAAGAATTGTCATATTTAATGTACTTATGCAAGTGAAAAATCAAGCCACCGATTTGAACATGACGTCGAAGGACTAGTAGTACTACTACTCTTACATATGTGAAATACCAACAAATTAACTGATATATATATATATATATACGTGTAAAAAAATAAAAAAAGAAGAGAAATAAAGTACGTACAGATCGAAAGATCCATTGCCTTTCTTAATTGCGTGTATATGTTGTCATGTTGACTCCTTTACTTAATGTGCTATTTAATTCATTTCGAAACCTATTTGGGAAAGCACAGCCATTTGAAATACAGATCGAGAAGTACTACTATTTGATTCTTATAATTTACGACCGATCGAGCAGGAGAAAAAATTAATGAATAATGCTGATCATTACTTCCAAAATGATTTGGCTAAAGAAAAGGTGATCACAAATATTAAATATTCGGATTTGAAAGTGATATATGAATATTGGGAATATTGTAGAAAGATTTTATTATTAAATTGAAAACAATGATCATGGATAACTAAAGAAATTCATCTGATAAAATACCGTATATTATAAAAATTCTAGAGGATCTTAATTAATTACTAATTAAAAAAATGCTAGTTCTTGTTCTGAGTAAATGTTACTTCCCCACGTGTTCTTTTCATGTTATCAAAAGAGAAGGCAATAAATCAAATTAATTAGAACCAATTATGGAATAATAATTAGCAAACCCGATATGAAACTGGTAAGGTACTGCTCTTTACAGCTAGCAAACCCGAGCATGAGATCATTGATCATAAGGAAGTAGAACTTCTGACTTTGCTAAGGGATCTTCAGTTATGTTTGCCATTCAGAATTGATGATTTTCAAGTGAAAAAGTGATGTTTTGCTAGTTGTTCGAGAGCTTACAAAAGAGGAGGAGTCGATGTCTATTTGGGGAAATCTAGTTCTTGAGATCATAAATCTATTAAAAAGATTTCCTAAAATTGTAATACAACATAGAGGCCGTATGTCCAATGCTGCAGCCGATTGTTTGGCAAAGTATTCATGGCATCTTCATGACTTAATGGTTTGGTGGAACTCTTTCCCTGAGATGGTTTCATAGCAATTTATAATTTTTTTTTTAAATAAAAAGACATTAAACAATATTTCTTTGAGTAATTAAGTCACGTTATAAATAGGACTGTAAATGAACCAGTTTGTTCGATAGCCCTCTTAATACTCCCTCGGTTAAACTCAAATCGAACTCGACTCGTGAAAAAAAAAACTCGTTCGTGAAAGCAGATACCCGCTCGATTTGTAATGACACATGCATACTCGAGTCGACTCAGCTAAGGCTCGTTAAGGCCCGCTCGTTTATGCTCGATTCGACTCATTAGCTCGACTCGATTAAAACTCATTCGTTTATTGATAAATATATACATACACCTATGTATATATACATATATATGTATTAGCTAATAATATAAGCATACCACTTTTATAATTAAATATATAATATGTAATCTAATTACTTATGTCTATATAGTGAATATACTTTATAGGTATATTTTATAATTTGTATAATAATTAGTCGGTCAAATTTAATAATTTCATATACTAGCATGTGAGAACCATATATGAAATAGATATATATATTATCATATTACAATCATCCTTAGACGTTTCTTCGGCGTTATATATAAATATATATATATATATATTATGAGAAATGATAGTTGCAGTTGTGAGCGCGCAAATGCCATGTAATCATTTTGAAAAAAGTGAATAAATACGGGACCCATATGAAATAATAATAATTTTTTAATAGTAAACTTCACTCTTTTTCAAAACGACTGCACGGCGCTTGCGCACTCTACGATTGCATTCAACATTACTCATATATTATATATCGTAATATTATATAGAACGCGCAAATGTCGTGCAGTCACTTTAAAAAAGAATGGAGTCTATTATTAAAAAATTAATTTTTTTTCATATAGGTCTCATATTTATTTAATTTTTAATTTTAAACGCGACTGCACGGTGCTTACACACTCACGATTACAAGTATCATTTATGTATATATGTCTCAGACTCTATCACGCATACGCACACGTACGTATTTTGTGTCTATAACTATAGCTTTTTTCTTGATCAAGAAAAAACTCGTAAGTAGTACTGTTTGGCGTGACTAACAGAGTACTGAAAGAAATGGAGGCTGCCAGACCCAGTGGAGGTGGAGGGGGCCTGGCTAGCAAGAAGCGGTTCATTACCCAAGTGCTCAGAGGGCAATGGTTCTCGGTTTTACTCCAACGTTCTCAAATCCGTCCTCGGATATGACCAGAGCACCCTCAACTTGGTCAGCTTCTTCAAAGGACGTTGGCACCAACGTCGGCGTCCCAGCCGGCCTCAGCGTCTTGGAATAAAAGCTGTCTCGTACTATTTTATAAGTTTAGTCGGAATAAAATATATAGCGGCTGGTGGATGATGATCAATGATCATTGTTGGCCGGACAAATATTTTATTTTTTATTTTTACTGAAAAGGAAACAAATAAGAGAGAGAATGATGTTTGTTTTTTTAGAGCATTGGTATTGACTTTGTTAAAAGTCTAATCAAATGTAAAATTTGATAAATTTCATTAAAATAGAACTGCATTGGATTAGTCAAAGATATAAGTGTCAAACTTTGAGCTACAATAAATAGATAGGTTTCTTCAAATTTTAAGGGTAACTATTCATTCATCAAATCTATTTTTTATTCACTTTTAATCTCTAAAAATCTTTTTTATTTACGTTTAATTTCCAACCGTCTTGTAACAATAATGTAAGAATCAAATTAAATTATTAATTAACATATGATTAATGTAATTATAAAATATGAAAAAAAATAAAAATATTTTTATTAAAAAAATAATATTATATTATTATTTTGATGAATTCAATAGCTAATTCAATGTGGAGTTATAGCTAGGAAAGTTTTAAATTTATAAAATTCATATACTTTTCATCAAATTTTAGAGATAACTTTGATAAAGTCAATACCAATACTCTTAGATGATGAAGATGCTTTGAATATTAAGAACTATTATCGACAATAAAAGAACAATTAATCCAGATGGATGACTAGACCCCTGTCAACGTACATTTGAATTATTCAATTAATCGAGAGGCAATTACGAGGAGGCGGATGGTGAGCTGGCCAAAGTCATCCACTCTTACTCTTAGAGTATTAGAATTGGTCTATACATATGTATATGTAAAATTACCTTTTTTACATATCTACTTTATCATTCAAGCAAAATTCTCACATTAGCTTATGCATATTTGAGATAAAATAATAATAAAATATTATTATTTTATTATTATTAATTTTTTGCTAAAATCAATTTTTTTATATATATTTTACAATTAGTATCCACTATATACATTTGACATTAATAATACAAATGTAATAATAAAAAATATAATTTTTTATATATTATATTAAAAATATAATAAAATGAAAAAATATATATATAATATATTATAATAATAAAATGAATGTTCAAGTGAATGGTTGTTGTGTTGTTGAAGGAGGGAGAAAAGGAAATGATTGTGAGAAAGAGAGTGGGAGGAGAGAGAAATAATGATTAAAATATGATTTGTAGGGTGAATAGTTATTATCCAAATTTGGATAAGCATTGTTCATAGGTAGCTAAATATTTAGATATGCATAAGCCAATGTGGAGGATTTTAGGGTCATATTATGCAAATATGACTTTGCATTTGCATATGCATAGACTAGGCCGGTTTGGTTAATTTAGATTTTTTTATATAAAATTAGACAATCTTATCTAATTATTATAATTTTTTAAAAATTTTAATGTAAAATATAATAAATCATTTAAAATTTTCAAAGCTTAAAATAAAAAATAATATTATAATAATATTTTATTTAATTTTTAACAAAATATCTCATTTTATCTTACTTAACTGTGTAACTAAACGAGACTTTAAACCTTTTTGTGGTTTTTATCGTTTGATCATTTGTAGTTTCCGTTTTTTTTAAGGAAAAAAATAAAAGAAATTGCATCAACTCGCTTTCAGGTATAAAATTCTATTGTCTACGATAATTTTAATTCATATAAGAGTTTAAAAGGTTGTCTGTGAATATTTTATAGAGTTGATATGCTCTTTATTTTATTTCTTCATATTAAGAGAGAAATTTTATTTATAAATTTTTGATACACCAAATATATTATTGATGTGAAAGTTTGTCACATTTATTAGCATTAATTTTATAATTTTGAATATTTTTAGGATTATAATAGATCATATAACTAATAACAGAGGCTATGTTTACATCAATTTAATTATAAATAGCATTAATGTTCAATAAAGAAAATGGCATGCAGCGGGAACATTGGACGGTTTGACTACAAAAACGTACCTGTCGATATAACAAAGCTGAGCCCACACGTGAAAATGAAGTCTGCTTTTCGTTGATTCCCCGAGTCTGCTTTGATAATGCACAACGATTTGGATTAGAATTCTTTTTTTCTAATACCACATATCTATTATTGTCGGTTGGATCAAACGAAACATAAATTCAAAGCAAATCTGAAGTTAGAGTCGTCTCAAGTTAATGGTATTAGCTACGAACGAGGGACAATATATAATATTGTTGATTGTCTCGCTCTCTCTCTCTCCTTCCCCTTCTTCCCTATTATGAAACTCATTGCATCCTCCACCTTCACCGACGATTTCACAATAATCTAAAATAAGCATTTTATTTTATCTGTTCTCCCACTTTTTTCTCCACAAAATTCCATCCATTTTCTTCTCTTTCTCTCTCTATATTTTTAGACCTAAGCTATGGGAAAAAATTTTTAAGAAAATTCTGCGTCTTAGATTGGATGTTTGGGAGGAAGCGTTTCTGAAAAAGTTTACGTTTTTCTATTAGTCTTTAATGGTTTTCCGGTTCATCTAAAAATCAAACAAATGACATCTTCTTCTGCCCCATCTAGAAATCACACAAAACAGTATATACTCTCAATATAAATGACATAAGATGCCTACGGTTATAGCACACCGACATGATTTCTGATGTTGATCTCTCAGATCTTCTCACCCGGCCCTCTTGTTTGTTCTACAACTTTTTAGTGAGATAGAATTTTGTGTTTTTTTGGATTAATTCGCTACTCGATTTAAGTGTCATTTCATTTGTTTGGGAGCTGATTATCGTATATACAACCTGTATACGTTGGCATTGCCTACATTTCTACTATGAAAGTTATTATAAAAAAAGATGGAGGTTGATGTAAACAAACCAGAACCAAAAATTACAAATAAATATTTTCGGAGAGTGAGAGAGAGACAGAGAAATTTCCCCGTGAAAGAGGCAACACCACATGAGGGATAAAATTGGAAAGCAAAGAGATAAGTTGGTGAAAAAAAAAAAGGAATGGAATTTCTTGAAAAAACATAGGACGAAATTGGGAACAATTAGAGATGGCTCTAGTAGTTGTCGGTCAAAATTAAATAAGAACAATTAGAGAATACACGAAACTGGACTTTTCCAAGATTACAAAGTTTCAAGTACGTAGTATGCTCATCCAAAGTCCAACTTGAAAGGCTATGTTTAATATTCTTCCTTTCACACAACAAATATATAATCCGAACGTTGACTAGACGAGTATAATTTGTTGATAAATTTTGTTTCATCATGATGTGTAAAATCACCACTAGTGCTACTACTACGTACTGCATGCTAATGCCAGAGTTTCGTTATAATATTGCGTTTGATGCATCAATATCAATGATGTATCAACTGGATAATGTCTTTTTAATTGATTAATTACCCGTATTTCGCCGCAGGAGGCAAAAACGCTGCTCGAAGTGACTCGTGACTTTGTAGTTAAAATGGCAGTACAATCTCCAGAGAAGTGAGCAAAAGACTTGGCAATAATCAAGTAGCGAGTGAGAAAGAAAGAAAGAGGGAAATAATTAAATATGGTGGTTTCCGTATGCTGTGGAAGTTGGGGTGGTGGTGGAGGCCGGTTTGCGGACATGAAGGGCCTCACCCTCCAAGTGCTCCTGGGGCGGAGATTCATGATGTTCGCGTCTCTTTTAATCATGAACACTGCTGGCTTGAGCTACATCTTCGGCCTCTACTCCGGCGAGATCAAGTCCAAGCTCGGTTATGACCAAACCACTCTCAATTTGATCAGCTTCTACAAGGACTTGGGCGCAAACATCGGCGTCATCTCCGGCCTTATCAACGAGATCACACCCCCGTGGGTGGTCTTAGCTATGGGCGCGTCTTTCAGCTTTTTTGGCTACTTCATGATCTGGCTCAGCGTCACCGGAAGAATCGCCAAGCCCCATGTCTGGCAAATGTGTTTGTATATATGCATTGGCTCCAATTCACAACCTTTCGTCAACACTGGAGCGCTTGCCACCGCCATAAAGAGCATCCCTGAAAGCCGTGGAATCGTCATTGGTGTTTTAAAGGGTTACACGGGTCTTAGTGGCGCAATTATCACTCAGGTTTACCATGCTCTCTACGTCGATGACGCCAAGTCTTTGATTTTGCTCATAGCGTGGCTTCCTTCTGCTATATGTCTGGCTTTCCTTCGCACCATTCGGGTCATCAAGGCTACTCGGCAGCCAAACGAGATCAGACTTTTCTATAATTTCCTCTATATCTCGCTTTGTCTTGCGGGGTTTTTGATGGTCGTGATTATAGTAGAGAAAAGGGTCGACTTCACACAAAGCGAGTATGGAGGAAGCGCAGCCGTGGTGCTTTTCTTGCTGTTCCTCCCACTTGCCGTCGTTATTATGGACGAGTATAAGGTTTGGAAGAGCAAGAAAGAAGTTCTGAACGATCCCGGATCATTGAAAATAACTACCGAGGAGGCAACCCCGACGAAGAGCCCTGTCCATCCACCACAAACTGGCACTTCCACAATTTCTCTTGCGGAACCAGGTGCTGAAAAAGAACAAGTTTCTTGTTGGAAGACCATGTTTCAGCCACCGAATAGAGGGGAGGACTATACCATACTACAAGCACTTTTCAGCATCGACATGTTGGTGATATTCATTGCAACAATTTGTGGTCTTGGGGGCTCGTTAACGGTGATAGACAATTTGAATCAGATAGGAAGTTCCTTAGGATACCCGAAGAGAAGCATAAGTACTTTTGTGTCTCTGGTAAGCATTTGGAACTATCTCGGACGTGTCGTCGCTGGTGTTGCCTCTGAAATGTTCATAACAAAGTTCAAATTTCCTCGCCCTCTCATCCTCACACTGGTCCTCCTTTTATCCTGCGCGGGTCACCTCCTTATTGCCTTTAACGTCCCGAACGGCATCTATGTGGCATCAATGATTATTGGGTTTTGTTTTGGTGCACAATTGCCACTACTCTTCTCGATAATCTCTGAACTTTTTGGGCTTAAGTACTACTCTACGCTGTTCAATTTTGCAGCGGTGGCTAGCCCAATTGGGTCATACTTGCTCAATGTGAGGGTCGCTGGGCATCTATACGATAGGGAGGCAGAGAAGCAGATGGCAGCGTTGGGGCTCAAAAGGAAGCCCGGGGAGGACTTCAACTGCACTGGGGTTGACTGCTTCAAATTGTCTTTCATTATCATAGCCGCGCGCCGTGACCTTCTTTGGCACACTTGTTTCGCTCATCTTGGTGATTAGGACCAGGAAGTTCTACAAGAGCGACATTTACAAGAAGTTCCAAGAGGACGCGAATCATGTGATCGAGACTGAAACCACGATGGCTGCAAATGGTCATGTTTCACAGTGATAAAACAAGGAAAAAGTGGTATGCACAGAACGTGCTTAGCAGAATGCCTCAGCAGAAAGAAAATTTTTTTTGTATTCTGAGTGTCCACTAATCGTGCCTTTACATTCCTTTATATACACCATCAAAAAACAACCCATTCCATACAAGGAGTGACACCTGTATGTTACAGAATATTCTCTCAGCATTGTGTATCTTCTAGATTATTATGAGGTAGGATTGATTCACTGCTGGTGCATGCATTGTAATCGGTATGTCCTCCTTTTGATATGGCAGCTTGTGTTTGTGATGAATTTCTCTCTTTAACAGCCCCCCTCGATCCAAGCGGCACCCGCAATAAGGTGAGGCTTGATCGAAGTAGTAGAAATCGAGAGGTGGAAAGAGGCTTGGTGAGAATATCAGCAATTTGATCCTTGGTGGAAACAAAGGCAACTTGAAGAGATTTTGCAGCTACTCATTCTCTTACAAAGTGGTAATCCAACTCAACATGTTTGGTGCGAGAATGTAAAACATGATTTACCGAGAGATAGGTGGCGCCCAAGTTGTCGCACCATAGAGTGGGTGGAGTAGACAAGTAAATACCAAGTTCCTTCAAGAGAGATTGGATCCATAAAAGCTCACATGCGGTATTTGCAACAGCTTTGTATTCAGCTTCAGTAGTGGAACGGGCAATGGTGGGTTGCTTTTTGGAACCCCAGGACACAAGGTGAGATCCATAGTAGATACAAAACCCTCCCATGGACTTTCTATCATCCGGGCACCCAGCCCAGTCAGTATCAGAGATGGCTGAAAGTGATGTGGAAGACGAAACAGAAAAATGGAGACCAATTGTGGATGTATGCTTAAGATAACGAAGGATGCGCTTGACAGCTTGCCAATGAGGAATTTTTGGACAATGCATATATTGACAAACTTCGTTAACCGCAAAAGAAAGATCTGGACGCGTAAAAGACAAGTATTGCAAACTACCAACGACACTGCGATATAACTGAGGGTCTTCAAAAGTTGCCCCATCGAAGGGAGTTAGTTTGACCGAAGTGGACATTGGAGTTGAAACAGCTTTTGCATTATGCATGTTGGTTTTATGAAGCAAATATGTGATATATTTAGAATGTATTTAGATTGACTCAGATAGAGGCCTTTGGAATTTCGGCTAACTTCAATACCCAAAAAGTAATGAAGTTGACCCAAATCTTTGACTGGAAATGAGGTGCCTAGAGCTTTAATGAAATCTGAAATGAGGGTCGAATTGGACTCGGTGACAATAATGTCATCCACACACACCAAAACAAACACAACATGTGATGATTTTGTGAATATAAACAAAGAAGAGTCGAATTTGGACTCATAAAAACCAAGTGAAAATAATTTGGTGCTGAGTTTTGAAAACCAAGTCGGAAGGGGCCTGTTTAAGACCATAAATGGCTTTTTTCAACTTGCAAATATAATGAGGAAAATCAGGATACACAAAACCTGGGGGTTGACTCATGTACACTGCTTCCTCCAGGTCTCCATGCAGAAATGCATTTTGTATGTCAAGTTGATGTAAAGTGTGATGAAACAGCTATGGATATCAAAAGTCGTATGGTGACTAGTTTTACAACTGGGCAAAAGGTTTATGTGTAATTTATTCCCTCTTGTTGGTGAAACCCTTTGGCAACAAGACATGCTTTACGTCTCTCAAGAGAATCATCTGCTTTTCTCTTTGTTTTCATAATCCATTTTGGGCCGAGAATGTTGAACGAGGGAGAGAAGGGGACGAGGTCCCAAGTGTTCTTTTTTAACAGAGCTTGAAACTCTGTATTCATGGCCTCTCTCCAGTCCTAATGTTTGGAAGCCTCAATGTAAGAGGAAGGTTCCACTGGTACGGGTAGATGGTGTGTTCTAGGGTTTGAAATTGTGAGCGAAGTGGAGTGCTTGGCTGGTGGCCAAGGAATAGTGCCACCAGTTCTAAGGAGAGGACGATGAATATTTACCTGGGAGCGTGTGAGCATAGGATGATTTCGGCTTGGATGAGCTGCAGCATGAGATTGAGTTGGTGTTGTTGATGCAGATGATGGCTGGGGAGAATTTTCGGGATGTTGTGTTTCGTATGGTGAAGAAGCAGAAGGTGAGTTATTGGGCATTGGGGTACTTGAGTGATGGGCGGGTGATGATGAGCTGGACAAGGATGGGTTGTTGTTGGGGTTTGGGTTGGATTGGAGAAATGGGTCTGTCGTGGGTAGTAGGTTGTGCCATTCTAAGTGGAGTCCATGTGATTTATGTTTTGAGTTGGCAGCTGGTGTTGTGTTAGACGATCTGGAATCAGCAAAAGGAAAGTGGGCCTCGTTAAAGTTCACATCTCGTGAGATGTATAAACGGCCTGTAGGAAGATGGAGACAGCGGTACCCCTTGTGGTCTGGGCTATAGCCCATAAATACACATAATTTGGATCTAAAGTCCATTTTATGTCTATTAAATGGGCGTAAATTGGGCCAACAAGCGGATCCAAAAATGCAAAAAAATTTGTAATCGGATTTTTTATTGAAAAGAATTTGAAAATGAGATTTATGTTTTAAGAGTGGAGTTGTAATGCTGTTAATTAGGAACACTGCCGTTTGAAAGGCATCAACCCAATAGTGAGATGGCATTGAAGCTTGGGCGAGGAGTGCAAGACCTGTCTCGACAATATGTCGATGACGACGTTCAACACTCTCATTTTGTGCGTGAGAGTATGGACAAGTAAGACGATGAACAATTCCACATGCTTGAATTTTTTTTTGAAGTGGACGAAATTTGCCCCCACCATCAGTTTGAACAACTTTGACATTTGTAGAGAAAAAATTGCGTACATATTGTAAAAATGCCAAGAAAAATGTAGAGACATCAGATTTTGATTGTATAGGAAATAACCAAATATATTTCGTGAAGTCGTCTACAATAGATAAATAAAACCGACACCCATTGGTGGATAAGACGGGTGAAGGTCCCCAAACATCTATGAAAAGTAATTCAAACGGTGTCTTAGAACAAGAAGGAGAAGTTAAGTGAGGTAAGGCATGCATTTTTGCTTGGGAACAAGCTGAACACATGCTGGATAGTTTGTTGGAATTAACAGGAAGTTGAAAATGGCGTATGGTGTGTAAAGTAGTCCTATGTGAGGGATGTCCAAGTTGTATATATGTGCCAAATATGAGGGCTAGTTCTTTCACCAACACAAGCTAGAGGCTGAATCGTGGAGGGAGGAGTAGCCGTTACATCTTTTGGCATGACATACAAACCATCTCTAACGGTTCCCTGAAGTAGAGGCTCCCGGGTGTGTAAATCCTTCACAAAAAAACAGTCAGAGTGAAACTCAAAGAATACAAAGTTGTCTAAGCAAAACTGACGAACTGAAATCAAATTTTTAGTAATGGAAGGAACATGTAAGAGTTGAGTGAGAAGAAATTTTCCAATTGAAGAGTAGAGGTTGGCTGAACCAGCATGTTGAATGGGTAAAGTTGAACCATCTCCCACACTGACTTGGTCAGCCCTTGATATGATATTGAGTCCAGGTTCAGGTTGTTGAAGTCTGAGGTGAGGTGGTTGGTGGCTGTAGAGTCTGGAAACCAAGAACTGTGAGGAAGAGGGTGGGACTAGGGGTGTCAAATCATGTTAATGGGTCGTGTTCGTGTCGTGTCAAGACATGTATATTATACTATATGGGTCAACCCTAACCCAACCCGTCAAGCTTATCGTGTCAAAATCTCAAACTCTAACACGACCCATTAACATAACGGGTCGTGTCGTGTTAACCCGTTTTGACCCGTTAATATAAATGGGTTGAACAGATCCGAATTAACCCATTTGACCTAGTTAAGTTTAACATAATTTTATATAAATGTTAAAATCACAATATCTATAAAAAATATATAACTAATTACAAGTCAAAAAATTACAATCCAAAACAATAAAAATATGATTTAGGGGTTCAATCCAAAACCCTAAATTGAGTTAGGGGTTTCAATTGAAACCCCTTAATTTTCAATTTAGGGGTTTCAATTGAAACCCCCTCAATTTAGGGTTTCGGATTGAACCCCTAAATTGATTTAGGGGTTCAATCCGAAACCCTAAATTGAGTTAGGGGTTTTGAATTGAAACCCCTTAATTTTCATATTAGATCCTTTCCGTAGTCCATTGTCTCCTACAACTGTGGAGGCATTGATATGCACACAGAGTTGGACGATGGGAAAGGATATTTATGTTCCGGATGTGTTAGATTTTCGAAGAGAGTGGTGATCAGTCTGGATCTAGACCATCTGGTAATTATTGTTTTTATTTTATTATTTTGTTAATTTCGCAACACATGAGACGACTCAGACGATGTCTACCTCCACTGCTATATGAACATGTGCTCAAGGCTCAAGCCTCAAGACTACCCATCCGGCCGCCCCAAATGTCACAGTCAAAGACCTAAACCGCTCGGTAGATTTTTGAGCCCCTAATTTTTCTATCAGATGTATGTATTATATATTTTATTTGTAATTTTATAATGTTGATACAATGTCCCTTGGACACTTTTATTTGTAATTTTGTAATTTTTTAGACAGTTAGACTTTCCATTTTATTTTTGTAATAGTTTAGTTATTATTATTATTTATTAGTTTATTAGGTAGTAAACTTGTAGTCTATACTCTATAGTAGTATTTCATTAGTCTTAATTATATAAAATTGTGTATGTATATATCATTTTCATTCATAAGGCCTAAAATGGCCCAGAAGCTGTTTCTGGGCCATTTTCGGCCCCGTTTTCTGGGCCAAAAAAGGCCCAGAAACCGCTTCTGTGCCTTAGGCCCAGTAGTGCTGCGGGGGTTACCCCGTCAACCGGGATGTCGCCCATGTGGGGGCTCGTATGGGGCGGGTTAGACCCGTTATCAACCTGTTAAGTAATCGTGTCTTAATGGGTTAACCCGTTTTGACCCGAACCCGTTAAGGCTAAACCCTAACCTGCTTTTATCATGTCGTGTTCTTGTTGTGTTAACGGGTCGTGTCACATATTGCCACTCCTAGGTGGGACTGTGGTGGTGGTGTGGGCCAAAATAGAAGAGGGGGGTGGGGCTTGATAAGATTGGTTGAACCTGTAGTAACAGGTGATGGCTGTGTGGCCATATTTTTGGCAGACTTGACAAAGAGGTCGATGGTCCATGCGGTTTGAGAAATAGTTTTGTGGACCTCGACCACGGCCACGTCTATTTGAACGACCCCCTCTACCACGTTGGTAACTTGGACCAGAAAAGGGTGGTTTAGTTGTTGTGAGATTTGCTGCTACCGGGTTACTAGAGAGCAGGGTATTGGTTTGATGAGAGAGCCTTGACTCATGGTTCAACAAAAAGCTATATAGCTCCCGGGGGGGGGGGGTAAATGGCTTTGGTCGGGTGGAAAGAGTGGTGACCAGTGAGTCATAGTCACTACCAAGGCCAGCCAACAAATATATTGAAAACTCAGAAGGGGAAAGAACATTCCCTACTGCTCCAAGTGAAGCACTGAGCGCCTTCATCTTATGGAAATATTCTATAATGGACTCTGCTCCTTTCTTTAAAGTCACTAGTTGATATTGAGTGTGCATCACATGCGCAAAGGACTGAGCAGCAAATAACTCCTGCAGTGTGTGCCACACTTCCTGTGCAGTTGTGCATTCCAAAACCTGCGCCAAAACATGATCAGATAAAGAGGAGTTTAGAGCTGAAATCACCAGTTGGTCAAGAAGCAGCCATTTCGTATAAGCTGGATTCGGCTTGTTATTAATGGTAGGTGCTGGTTTAGATGAAGTTACATCCACATGGCCATAGAGTTGATTTCCTTTTAGAAAAGGAACCATTTGAGCTTCCATAGAAGATAGTTCTCAATGGAAAGTTTGATAGTGATGAAATGATTTGCTGAGTTGAGCATATTGGTATTGATGGTGGAGGTTTGAGAGTTTTCAGATCCAGAGGAAGTCATTTCTGTTGGGGAATGATAAGGGAGAAAAAAAAATTCTGTTAGTTTGCAGGTAGGACGTGGGCCACTGTCAAGCTCTCGATACCATGATAAAACAAGGAAAAAGTGGTATGCACAGAACGTGCTTGGCAGAATGCCTCAACAGAAAGAACAATTTTTTTTGTATTCTGAGTGTCCATTAATCGTGCCTTTACATTCCTTTATATACATCATCAAATAACAACATATTTCATACAATGAGTGACACCTGTATATTACAGAATATTCTCTTAGCATTGTGTATCTTCTAGATTATTCTGAGGTAGGATTAATTCACTGCTGGTGCATGCATTGTAATCGGTATGTCCTCCATCTGATATGACAGCTTGTGTTTATGATGAATTTCTCTCTTAAACAGACAGACAGAATTAGCACAGCATAACTAACAATAATGAAGGCCGGATAGGGACAAGGAACCAATTTGGGAGCCATTTATGACCCATCGATCTAATTTATGTCCATAACCACAGTTTTGGATCACTTTATTTATACTTCTTGTGATGATGTTGTAATTTAGCCTTTTTTTTTTATGCCCTTTTATCCTGTAAAATTAGATCTTGTGTACTTGTTTTGTACGTTTATAAGAGGATTTCAGGGTTCTGTCTGATTGTCGTACTCCATTTTACGATTAATGATGATGCATGACGGCTGCTTCCTAAAAAAGTAACTTCCTTATCAAATATTTCACAATAAATTATTTATAGAAGTTTTAAATAAATAAATTCTTGTAAAAAAATGAATTTTATCATAAAAAAATATAAAAAATTATTTTTAATTAGTGGATTAACTCATTTTTTTTATAAAAGATCTGTACGAAACGTATCTATTTAAAACTTGTATTTAGCATTACTCATATTTTATATCCATCAATCGATATATATTCTAGTACTTGACTTACAACGATATGCATATGTCGGTTTTTACACAAATGGAATACGGCTATTTTGAAAAGAGATGAAATAATTTTAAATGAGTTAAATAAAATATTATTAAAATATTATTTTTAAGATTATTATTTTTTTGAGATTTAAAAAAGTTAAATTATTTATTATATTTTATATAAAAATTGAAAAAAATTATAATAATCAGATGAAATAATTTCTGCTCCTACCTTAAAATTTGTTGCGCTCCCACTGTACTAAGATACTGTTATAAAGTTCAGAATAATCATTATCACTCTGTACAATCTGCTTTTATTTTATTTTTTATGTGGGCAATATTCTTTTAAACTTAAAAAATTTTAAGTTGTAGCTAATTAATCTAAATGAAGTACACTCTATATTGCCCCATTTTCGATATACAATTCTGTTTTAAATTTAGATAATTCAGATTTCAGCTGATACAAACATACTACATGATCAGTACCATGTCTCATTAGCAAAATTCAAATATCAATTAGCTAGTTTCGTTACCTCCCGGTCGCGTGTTGTATGCATGTTCTGCGTTAGTGTTTTTAATTTCTGCCAACGTTAAGTTTAATTTGTAAGAACCATGAATTTGATTGATGACTCGTAAGCTGCTCATGCGGTGCGTAGTTTGGTAAAGATTAATAATCTTCACAAATTCTAAATGAGTAATGTTACATACAGTCGTGGAATGCGCAAACGCCATGCAGTTGCTTTGAAAAAGAGTGGAATCCACTACTAAAAAATTAATTTCTTTTCATGTGAATCTCATATATATTCACTTTTTTCAAAACGACTGTACGGCGCTTGCACACTCATGACTGCAAGTATCATTTCTCATTCTAAATATACAAGTATTGTGCAGGTCTTCATAAAAATTGAATAAAAGAAGTATTTTTTTTTTATGGGTTTTCTCTTCGAAATGAGACGCCGTAATTTATAAAAATGAAAGCGCAAAAATTTTACAAGACTGGTACCGGATTTCTTACTAATTAAGCATTATAAACGATAACTTGTTTTCAAATGATGGGAGATATCATTAAGCACCAATATATATATCAAACGATCAAAGTACATTAGAATTCTGTACTTTTGCCTACTCACAACCTCTCATGAGATGAGATGATAATTAATTCCTAAATATTCAAGCTCATGTATCAATTTTAGTTCTCTAGCCAACCTTGATCAGATTAATCCATTAACCACCTCTGCATATGTAGAGGAATGATATTTACAGTCTTGAAATTTACAATCTTTGCGTATTCTCTCAAAAAAAATTTAAAAATGAATAAATATGAAAAAAATTATATTTTTAATTGTGACTCCATTTTTTAAAAAAAAAAATTGCGGGAACAACACATTTCAAGACTATATATATATTACATGTATATATATAATGCCCGGACTGATCGCGCATGCAACAAATGTCTATTCGTTTGAGAGCCAACAAAATAAATGTTCGTCTTTAATTTAAATGGCCTTAGCGGCATTAGTTACGCAACTTAAACAATAGGCCGGCAACTAATTTGAGTTTCTTTTTTTTTTCATTTTTTTAAGCAAGTTAACTTCATTAAACTATAAAGATGATACATGAGAAGGGGGTGAGGTTTCCTAACAAATGCCCCAAAGCAATAGAAAACAGTGTAAAGTGGTGAACAGGTTTATTTGGGACCAATTTCTTAGTCCCTACTCTTGTCGTACGATAGTACACCATCTTATAGAAAGATAGAAATATGTTTGCAAAAAAGTGAACAATAGAACCATCGCCGGTGACGGTGGAGCCTCCGCTGGAAGCGGTGAAGGTGGCGGGTGCACTGTTACATATTGCCTGGAGATGATTTTTGAAGAGATCCACGATCCCTCTTACAAGATCACTGGTTAGGAAAATCGGTAATATAGGGTAGCAGTCTGAATCTAAGTCGAGTCGACAGCGACGGGCCAATACAAGCGATGGCGGCGCGTGCAAGACACGTGCCACCTGAGGAGGTGAATGAACGAGCAAATCTAAAGGACCTGAGGCCTCTAAAGCCGGTGGGGCCACGCTTGAGTCAAACTCGTGGAGCAAAAATGCGTTTTTCTTTCTCGAATATGAAGATTAGCAACCAGAGAGGGTGAATCGGCGTCGCGCGTTGGTCGAAGGTTGCTAGAAAGCAGTAGATCGACTAGCATTGGCATTACAGAGAGAGAACAAAGGAAAAAACTAAGAAAACAATTAGGAAAAAAGCCTTTAAGACTGGCTAGGGGAGGAGGTGGTCCAAGCTTAAACTCCAAACACCCTCCACCTAGTGGTCAAAGCCTAAACTCCAAACACACTCCACCTAGTGAAAACGAGAGGAAACTGGGTCTGTGAATTTAAAAGAGAAAGAGAAGAAAAAAGGGAAACAGAGAATGAGTATAGATTTTTTTTTTCCCAATTAATATCTTTGAATTTCCATGGATCGAACAATCAATTAATTGGAATCGTCTTAATTAATTCATATTTAATAAATCAGTCGGTAACAATTATTTTTGAATATATCAAAGAAATCCAGCTTGACGAGACGACCTCGATCGGGGTTCCTCATTAAAGTGCATGCATGGGACTTCCAATTCGTAAGGAAAATAAAGTCTTGCGGAAGTTTATTAATTAGTATCTTATAAAAGAATCTCATGAACTGGAAGTCAGGACCGTTGGCAATATGGCCGGGGCGCCGGTGTACACCCACGAACTAGATCTAGATACTCTAATGAACAGTCGACGACTCGAAATATTGCTATAAAGAACTCTAATTTATAACCTGATCATGATTCAGCGTGCATGAAACTGGTTATTTATAAGTTACGGTTTGAATAATAAATTGATCAAATGAGATGAAAGTTAAAAGTTGAATAAAATATTATTAAGAAATTATTTTTTAATGTTATTATTATTTTAAAATTTAAAAAATTTAAATTGTTTATTATATTTTATATAAAAATTAAAAAAATTTATAATAATTAAATAAGATAAAATGAAATATTTTTATATTGAACGGGAACCATTGTTTGCATTGCTTTGATAAGATATTGGTGAATCATTATGGAAAAAAAATTAAAAGTTCTGTAGTCAAATCATCTGTGACCTCCACATGATATGCATCTTTACTCGATTCAAATGAAGTGGTTAATAATTAATTAAGAAAACCCTGTAACCTTGAAAAACACGTAAAGATTCAAGACAGATTGGTTGGCCGGGAATATTACAAAATTAATAGAGAATAGAACGCGGGTCAACAAGCAAAAACAATGAAGAATATATCCAAATTATTTTACGCAAATTTGCATTACAAGCACGGCAATATTGGAAGCTGTAATTTATAAGTATGCCCATTTTATATCTTCCTGAAATAAACAAGCTGGCCTCCACCATTATCTTTCCCTTTCTTTTAAAATCCATATGTTGTTGATTATCATGATCAAGGTCTAAAAGACTAAAACTATATATATATATATATATATATATATATATATATATATACTAGTAAGGGCAAACACGTGCATTGCACGTGTGCCCAATTGTAAAAATATAAAAAATATTTTTAAAAATAATATTTAGGAAATCTAAAAGTATATAATAATAAAAATAGGTTAATATATATAATTATAAAATATAATAATTATGTTTATATTTTAAGAGACTCCAATACGACGCCGTTTGCAAGGAGAAATCCTAAAAATGATTCCTCCCCTCATTTATTTTCTTCTCTACACCGACAGCCTCATTTTTCTCTCTCAAAAATTTCTCTCTCACCAGTCTTCTTCCCCGAGCTCTCTCTTATTGGTTTTCTCTTCTCTATCTCTCTAATCAGCGTTCACCATTTCAAGAAGCCGAGATCCTCACCTCCTCTCCCCAAAATACAAGTCTTTCTACACGCCTAACAGGCTATTTCTATCATCTCTATTTATATCTCCATCGCACAAGCTCGTTTTATTTTATTTTTATTTTTTACGTTTTCATTGCTTTGTTGGGGTTTTTTTCAGATGCTTTTATTTCTTTAATTTTTCTATTTTATTTTTGTTTTCTGCATACAGATCGTAGTAGATTTTTTTATTTTTTTTTAAGTTGGTTTGTCTAAATTTTTTTTCTTTATAAATCTGAACATATCTTCATATATTTGAAGACATTGTGTTTCAGATATAAATGGTGTTATTTATTTATTTTCCTATAGATCTACAGATCCGAGATGATCTTCATTTTTTTCTGATATTTTTTTTCCGTTAATTTTTTTTCCTTCCTACAGATCTGACTCGATCTAAATTTTTTTTTTTTAAGTTGGGTTTTTTTTTAATTTTTTTCCTTTATAAATCTGGATAGATCTTCATATATTTGAAGAGATCATGTTCATATCTCATTGGTGTTTTTTTTTTTTTAGTTTTTCCTTCATCTGTATTCGCTTTTGTTTTCTTTACTCTTTCACATTTTTTTGGTTATTTTTTTCTTCCATCGTGACTTGTAAGTAAATGAACAGATGTTGTTCATTTCCTACAGATCTGAGTTGACGTATAATTTTTCTGAAGTGGGTTTATTTCTGAACACATCTTCATATATTTATATTTTCTTGTTCATCTATAATTTTTGTCACTTTCGTTTTTCTGTTCTTTCAGGGTTTTTTTTTTTTTGTTATTTGCTCCTTACATCCTGCATGCATAGGTAAATGAACATATGTTATTCATTTCCTACATATCTGACATCTGTGCAGATGTACAATTTTTTTTCTGAAGTGGGTTTATTTCTGAACATATCTTCATATATTTAGAGAGATTGTGTTCATATATGATTGTTATTTTGTCTTTGTTTTATTTGCTATTTATTTTTATTTTTTTTATTTTTTGTATAGATCTCAACAAATCTTCATGTCTTTGAAGATATCTTCAGATTTCGTTGCAATTTTTTTTGCCTCTCGATTAGTCTTTATTTTTAATATCTGTTTGACATTTATTTTCCGTCTAAATAAATTTTAGATATTTCCCGTTTCAGATTTTTTGTTAGATATTTTACGAGAGTGTTGAGAACAGACCTGTATAGATCTGAACAGGTCTTAGATATTTTTCTTTTATGTTATATCTAAGACCTTTTCGTGATGAATATATGTTATATCATCACGAAAATATGTATGTTATATGAACATACCTATTATATGAACATACATGTATATATGTTATAACATATATCTTTTATGATGAATATATGTCATATCTGAACATAGATCGTTATATCTATGTTATATCTTCTGAGGTTTACTCTTCGTGATCTATTTTCTTACTGTGTGTGCTGATATCTAAATTATTCTTCGGAACACTACATATCTAAGATTACATTGATGAGATTCTAATTTATTTATTTCTTTTGTCATTTTATTTTTTGTGTTGGGCTGCTGTGATGAACATATTGGCTGAAAGTTGTTTTTAATGTTTATAAATCTTCAACTCTCTGCTTCTCATTGTCTGATTTATCATATATGATTTTATGTTGTTTTAGCATATTTTACTGTATCTAATATTTGATTAGATATGATTTGAACATGTGTGAGGAATTGTCTTTTTTCTTTTGAGCTTAATGAATATCTGTAGATGTACATATGTACTATCTTTTGAAGTTTTTATTTGTTATCTTCTGATTTATTTCTTATATATGTTTTTGTATTGTTTTAGCATACTTTACTATGTTTCGTATTTGTTTACACGTAATCTGAACATGTGTAGTTTATGCGTTGCTAAATTTCTTTTTTCCTGACCTATATTGATAGTGTTTTTTGTCACTATCATTTTTATTTTGAGTTTAATGAATATCTGTAGATTCATTTTCTGATTTATTTTTTTATATATCCTTTTGTGTTTTTTTAGCATAATTTGAGATGTTTGATATTTGTAGGCAAATTTTTTTCCCAACCTATACTGATAGTTTTTTTTGTTTAGTTTCAGTTTTCCTTTCACTTTAATGAATATTTGTAGATATACAGATGTAACTACATGTTTTGAAGTCTATAATTTTATTTCTCTCAGTTTATTTCTTACTTGTATTTTTTTTGTCAAATACTGTATACAGAAACTGAGAATGAAACGTAAAAGGAGCAGAAAGGAGTTTTTCAGATACTCTATATACCAACAAAGAATGGAATTTAAAGAGAGCAGAAAGAAATGGAGATTCAGAAAATAATGGTGGCAACAACAACAGCACAATAAGTCCTCTTGCTGAAGTAAATTTATTTTTTTAAAATGCAAATAGTGATGTAAATTTTTTATTTCTCAACCATTTCATACATGTAAATAATGCAAGGAAATAGTCAGGAAATGGAGATAAAAAAAACTAACCTGCAAGATTCGGAAGGTGGAAGACAAATTTAGAACCCAGAGTCCAAAGAAAACACATTTCAGAAAGTTAAAATGAGAGATAGCAAACAATAGAAATTAAAGGAGAGGGAAGCTACTCTTATACGTGGTAGTCAGAAGCTTAAGCGGTACAAATGTAAAAACTAAGATAATTCCTATAGAAATAACCAAGCGGTGGAAACGGTCGAGAAATGAAAAAAAAAAATAGAATCTGATAAGAGAGACGGTGGGGGTGGTACTGGTAGGAAACAGATGTGAAATAATCTAGAAACTGAGAAAAAGCGAGAAAAGAAAGAAATCCAGAATCCAACGAAAAACTATACAAAAAAAGTTTAAAATCTGATAAAAATGAGAGCACGTAAATTCGAGAACAACAAATGTAAAGACAAAAGGCCAAAATTATAATTGAAAATATTAGAATTTGGTCGAGGCGGTGGGAAACAGATAGAAAGAAATGTAGAATCTGATAAGATGAGAAAAAGTCAAATCCAGAAGGCAGTGGAAAACAGGAAAAAATAAAAATAAGGATAGAATGGGAAAATAAATATAAGAACAGAGGCAATCCTGGAAAAAAAATATTAGACGACTAAAATTGAAGGATAGAATGGGAAAATAAATATAAAAATAGGGACAATCTTGGGAAAAATTTATTGGACGACCAAAATTGAAGGACAGAAATGGAAAATGAATACAAAAAGTAGGGGTAAAATTGAAAAAAATATTAGATAACAGCTGGCTGCTTATTGACATTTATTATATATAAGAATATAATATATAAGATATATATATATATATATATATATATATATATATATTATGCCACTTTCCAAGTTGCTATATTATAATAAAGTGATCGGGCTACTGGCCAGACACGTTTAGTGTCCAGCAAACGCCATCTCTTTCTCTGCCAGCTTAGCCTCCTCCCGGAACTTTCTGTAAATGTCACTCTTGTAAAATTTCCTCGTCCTAATCACCAGAGCGAAGGAAACAAGGGCGCCCAAGAATGTCACGGCAGTGATTATAAGGAAAGACAATTTGAAGCACTCAACCCCAGTACAATTCAAAGCCTGCCCAGGCTTCCTTGTGAGTCCCAAAGCAGCCAGTTGCTCTTTAGCCTCCTTATCGTATAGATGACCCGTCACAATCACGTTGAGTACATACAGCCCAATCGGGCTAGCCGCCGACCCAACATTATACAAAGTGGAGTAGTACTTTAGGCCGAAAATCTCAGAAATTGTTGTAAAAACTATTGACCATTGTGCACCAAAACCAAACCCGATTATTACCGATGCTACGTAGAGACCTCCAGAGCGATGAAATGCCACTAGAAGGTGACCAACACATAGAATTAGAAGGATTAGAGTGAGCATGAGAGGGCGAGGGAACTTGTACTTCTTTAAGAGAATTTCAGAGACCAAACCCGCCATTACTCGTCCAAGATAATTCCATATGCTTACGAGTGACACGAAAGTGCTTATGCTTTGACTCGAGTATCCGAGAGAAGTTCCCATCTGTCCCAAATTGTCTATCGCCGTTAGTGCGCCACCAACGCCGGTAATTACTGCGAAGAAAAGTATCAACATGTCAACGCTGAAGACCGCTTGGAGTATAGTATAGTCCGCTCCTCGTTCTGGGGGACTAAATATGTTTGTCCAACAGGAAACTTGCTTTTCTGTGCTTGGTTCGAGGAGCAAATTTGGTGAGGCAGGAGATGCTTGTGGAAGAGATGAAGGAGTTTGCACGTTCGGCGTCTGATCAGTGATTACATTCAGCTGCGAACCATCTTTTAATGCCAATTGTTTGCTCTTCCAATGCCTATACTCTTCCCTGATAGATACAGCAAGTGGTAGAAAGAGCAGGCAAAGCACTGCAGCTGCGCTACCTCCATACTCGCTTTTCGTGAACGCAACCTTTTGCTCTACTACAATCATAACCAACAGAAACCCAGAAAGGCCAAATGTAATATAAAGGAAATTATAGAACACTTGGAGCTCGTTTGGCTGACGAGTGACCTTCATGAGCCGAATAAAAGGTGCAAAAGCCAAATTTATGGCTGCCGGAAGCCACCCTACCAGCAAAATCAAAGACTTGGTGTCCTTATAGTAGAAAGCACGATATAGCTGTGTTAGTATAGCACCACTGAGGCCGACATATCCCTTTAGAAGCCCTAGCACGACACCTCGGCTTTCAGGGAAGTTCTTGATGCAGGTGACCATTGCTCCGGTGTTAGCAAAAGCCGTTGAATTAGCACCGAGGCAGATGTACAAGCACATCATCCATACTTTGGGCTTCGCCATTTTTTGGGTCACGGCCAGCCATATCATTAAGTACCCGAACAAGTTCATGAATGCTCCGGCTGACAAAACAAACCACGGAGGAGTGACCTCGGCAAGGAGGCCGGAGGGGACGCCGACGTTGGTACCAACGTCCTTAAAGAAGCTGATCAAATTGAGTGTAGTCTGGTCGTACCCGAGCACCGACTTTAAGACACTGGAATACAGTCCGAATGCATAGGGTGTGCCGGCGGTGGACATAATGATGAGAGACGCGAACACCATGAGCCATGGCCCATGGAGGACTTGGAGGATGAAGCTCTTCTTACTAGCCATGGCCCCTCCACTGATTGGATTTGATAGATCTCTCTAGCTCTCTGAGTCGTAGTAAGACTCTTTACGAGCTTGTCATGGATCAGTTGGAAGAGATGTGAGCTACTACTAACAATACATATAGGCCAAACGATGAGAAGAGAGGAGAGGTTCAACTTTCATGATGATCTATCAATTCAATTATCATCTACGGGTTTACGTATTTTATAATTTAATTATGTTTTTCAAATTAATATATATCTTCTTCCTTCGGCGAGATATATAGACCGGAATCAAAGCAGCAATATATTTATGAAGTTGAGAAAATTTCAACTCTTACGTACGCACCATACCATTAGTCCAGCTTTCTTCCCATAAATTAATCAGGATATACATGTAGCTGCAGGTATAAGAAAAGAGACATGACAGTTTGCTTTTGATTTTTTATTTAAAAAACATATAATGCATGCTTATTTACTGATCTATTTGATCTTAATTTCGATGTGAATTAGTTCCAAGATTGCGGGTCAAACCTTCAAAAGGCTGGACTACATGCAGGGAGGCTTTAGCTGTGCTATCAATATACCTCCGAAGACGAGGGAGGGTGGAGATATTTGTTTTTGAAACGTGTATATATATATATATAAGCTGAAAAATATCGTGGATTTCGAACATGAAGAATGCTACAGTCATAAAATAATTACATAAAAATAATTACATAAATTGACATATTTTCATATACGTAATCCATCAGATCTACTTTATAATAAAAATAACTTTTAAACCACGATCAACTCATAAGATTTTGTGAATCTTGAACTACTGTATATGCATTAGATTAGATGCACGTTCAAGTCATGCTACAAGCATTTACATCATTCAGTCAGCTTATTTTGTAGTTCGGGACCCGTAGCAGCACTCGTAGGATCCGGTGCCACAAAATCCGTCAAACAGATCAATCAAATCCGAACACGTTCAACTACGCAATTTCCACGGCATGTTTCGAGTGGGATACGGTCTAAATAATTAAACCAATAAGACATATCCATTGTGATTGCACGAGACACGTATTTAATATTGTTTTAAAATGCCATCTAAAGTTCCTAAATTGCTTAATTTTAATTAATCAACATCCACGGATTCGTATGATCTGATGGAGGGTGAGCACTGGCCGGTTCTCTAGCTATAATTAGGAAAAAAGAACTACGTACAGTTACTAATAATTACCGTGAGAATAAAACAGATATGTAGATGCTTTCATTTTAGAGAAATGATATTTGCAGTCGTGAGTGTGCAAGCGCCGTGCACTCGTTTTGAAAAAAGTGAATAAATATGAGATCCACATGAAAAGAAATTAATTTTTTAACAATGGACCCTACTATTTTTCAAAGCGACTGCACGGCGTTTGCGCATTTCACGACTGTATGTAGCATTACTCTTCATTTTAAACTTCTATGATATTTTGAGACTTTCCTTAAAAAAATCTACGAAGTCTTGAAGCATGCATGCATGAACCTTCCATTTTTAGACCATCGCATGTAGCTGGCATATTCTTGAATAAATGGGGGATCCGGATCAAAAAAGTCATCTGCCACCCTAGCTCTGTAAGACCCAGCCCACTGTCAGTCCCAGGCCCGTGGAAGCATCTCCAGAATTCACGTCGCACGGTTTCACATCCACCTTCCATTTTCATGCATGCCCGTTCATCATTTTCCTCTAGGTTTTATCTCTTTACTTTTTATAGCTTATATATATATGTGTGTGTGTGTGTGTGTTAAGCATCATTGACCTAGATTCAGTGCCGCTACTATCATTTCACGCTCTCAACCATCCAAACTTTTCTGAGCCTCCACCTCTCACTGTGAACCTCAGTCCAGACCGCATCACCACGCAACCAGCCATCATTTCCTCCGTAAAACACCAAATCGAAGGGCTCAGTTAGCAACCAGTAAACTGCCACCACCAAGCCGATCCACGTGCCACAACTCCACCAAACATAGCCCACACCGATACCTCAGTCACTCTGAGTTCAACACCCCAGTCCTGCGCCACCGCCCCTCAGAGTATCCCGTCCGGTTCTCTGCTGTCGATAAAGACCACCACCCCTGTTTTTACATCAAGAAATAGAGGAGTTTCCTCCACAGTGTGCCATCAACCTGCCAACCCACGCCGCCAGCCGTCGTCCCACCACCCTCTGTCCGCCGCACGCCACCCTAATCTCTCGGTAAGCCACAACCTCCCTCACCGTATCTCCCTCCTACGGCTTGCTCTCCCTCCGTCTCTTCTCTCACATTGGCTCCCTCTCTCTCGGTTTCAGCTCTCTCTCTCTTTCCCTATGCGACGCCTTCGAGGAAGTCACCACCACCTCAACCCAACATTCGTCGCGCTCCCGCGGTGCTACTACCTCGGTTTTCCATGGGTAAGCTCCTGTTGCCGCTCACGTTTTGGGCCTCTACATGTTTTTATTTTTGGTAGTTGTTGATAGTTGTTTAAAAAGGAAACGTATGGTATATTTATATATATATATATATCGGTGAACCCACTAGGAAGAAGAGTGTGTTTTGGTTTTTACCTTTCTACCCTTTTAATTAAGGCATGCTTTAATTTTTGGAAAGGCTTTTAATGGACTACAAGACTTATATCGATGGGTACAGTTTTATTTGATTGGTGTTTAAATCTAGTGAGCTATTTTTTTCTAGTGTGTTGGGCTTGAGATTAATTAGACATACATCATTTTGATAGACTTGTATATTTTATTAGGCTTGATTTTATTATGTTTGATAAACTATTTTAGTGATTTTATTGGGCTGAGATTTTTTTTAGCAAGCTAAAGTTTCACTATTATAAATATGAGTAATTGGACTCAAATCCTTTTTATAATTACATTATATAGTGTTAGATTTTATAGTTACACTTTAATAGTAAGTAAGTTAGATTTTTTTTAATGTTTTAGTCGAAGTTATTAAAGGGACATTGATGATTTTAGAAAGTCATGATACATTTTGAGGTTATGAGAATTTTAAGTTTTGAGTAATTAAAATAAGTTATTTGAGAAGCTTAGGCTTAAATGTTGAAATACATGTTCATTTGAAATTTATGGGAATTACGTAATTACTTTATAGGTGACGATTAATAATTGTTCGGCTTGGGGAAAATTTTGGGAAAGCTAAGAAGTCCAGGTAAGCGGGGTTCCTATACTAGATTTGCATACAAAGAAATGAACTGAAGTTGATTTGTAAAAATGTGCATGTTATTTTAAAAAGAAAAGGTGAAAAATAATTTCAGTATATGTTTTGCATTCACTCATGAGATACATATGAAAGAGAAAAGAAATGCTTTTGACATGAATCGTGTAGACATGAACAATATTTGACATGTTTCTGAAAAGTGCAAAAGAGCGAATACAATATCTATAAATTTTTGTACATATGATATAAAAATGATTTGGTTTGTTTATGATTAAATGGAAATGATATGAATATGTTCAACACGTGGTTTGATATGATATGGATATGAAAAACCTTTGGCATACTTATCTGTTTTTATTCTGATTCTGAATATGGTTATGATATGATGATACTGGTTCACGTGATATATTTGGTACCAACATGATATGATATGAGTGCACCCACTTTGAAAACAAAGTGGTCTTATATGTGTTCTTTCCTGTATGTACACTCGGGACTCCGAGCTTGAAAAATGAGAAGTTTCACAATATGATACTGCCTGGTTTGGCCACCGAGATAGCACAACCCTATCACAGGGGTTAAACATGGTATATGACATGATACGATACGATATGACATAATAAGATGAAGATGTGCAGTTATGTTATGCCAAAACGGTTTTTTAATATGAAAATGGTTTATGAATATGAAAAGATTGAAAAGTCGCTCTTATTTTTCTGATAACACGTTTTGGGATGTGCATACGAAAATGAAATATTTTATTTCTGCATACCAAACTTTCTAAAAATGGCTCATGTTTACATACTAGTATATGTTCTCTGCTTACTGAGTTGTGGATAACTCACCCCTTATTTTCATATATTTTCAGATAACATTGATTACCCAGTTGGAGGTCAGGAATAAAAATTGGAGTTTGGTTAGATGTGGATGGAAAGTCGAGTACCTAAGAGTACCATTGTTAGTAGAAAGATTTAACTCGAGTATTTGAAGTACTTTATGTTGTTTGGACCTATTGAAACCTGAATATGTATGTATCATTTTATTTTGTTGAGATTATTTGGAGATTGTGGACCCCCTTTGGTTTATGTTTTTGTAATGATGATTTATGGAGTTGTATTATGGTTATTTGGAAAATATGAGATTGTGTACTATTTATAAAGTCCTTGGAGTTTTAAATGCTTGGAGAGACAGGTTTGTAAGTGACAGATAGTAATTCTCCAACCCTTCCAGATACGGGGCGTTACAAGCTCGAATATGTACATGATCATAGTAAAAGAATCAGAATAAGTACATAAAAATTTGTTAAAAATTAATAAAATTTTCAGGAAAAGAAAAACGTCCCCGTAGTTTAGTACGCTCAATTTGTTGCTCTCATAGCTCCAGAGCCACTTGATTAATTTCATTCGAGAGTTGATATGATTTTATATCATGAATTTCTACACTACTTTCAGTACCCTTATGTAAAATCTGCTGCACGTGTACGTTAATTGTGATCAATACAAACGAAGATGCATATATATTAATTTCCCAATTCCAGCCGGTAGGGGTGGGCAGCGGGGCCCCGCCCCGCCTCCGTTAGGCGGGGCGGATCACCCCGCCCGTCAGATGCGGGCGGCGGGGCCACCCTCCCGCATCTGGGGCAACATCCGGGGGCGGGGGCGGGCTGGGGTGACCCCCGCCCCGGATATACCCCGCCCCGCCTGGATATATTAGTATATATATATATATATATTATATTATATACGTTATTTACATATATATTTAAAAAAAAAAAACCCAGGCATGAAACGACGTTGTTTCATGCCTGGATTTAAAATTAAAACTGAAACCCTAGTTACCCAGCCCCCCTTCTCGCCTCTGCCCAGCCCCGATTTCTTCTTCAGTTCTTCTCACTCTCGCTCTCGCCTCTCTCTCTCTCTGAGTTACTTCTCGCAGCCGTGAGCCGCTGCCCGGTCCATCTATCTGCATCGCCATCCCCGTCGCACGACTCGGACTCGCACCCGGTTCCTCTCTCTTCATCTCCGAAGGTAAGAAACCCAAATTCGACACTTCAATTTTTTTTGTGATTTACATATTTAATGGAGATTGGAGGAAGGATGGGGTTTATCGGAGATGGAGGATGGGATTTTGTGAATTGTGTGCTGTGGAGTTTAGATTGTACATGTGGTTTGATCTTTGAAATTTTGAATGGCTCCCGTGACCCGTGAATTGTGTGCTGTGAATTGTTTTTTTTTTGCATTATATAATGTGTGTAAATCACTGAATTTCAATATTAATGGGGGCGGGGGGTGCGGACGGGTGGGGGTCCACCCCCGCACCCCGGCCCAACAGACGGGGGACCCCGCCCCCGCCATGCGGGGGCGGGGTCCGGGGAGAAATTCCCCACCCCCGCATATGCGGGGGCGGGGGGCGGGGGAGGGGCGGGGGGCGGTGTACGTGTTGATGACAAGTACTGATGATCTGCAACATAGAGAAAGTCAGTAAGGGTTCATTGGAGCAGAACCCCCTCCTATTTTATATGATGAAGACACCAAGTCATTGATTTTGCTAATGGGATCTCTTCTGATGGCCATATCTTTCATTTTTCGTTCAGAAAGACGTGCTGATCAGAAACAAAACCCCGAGACTTCTCCATCTGTAATAGCATTACTTTACAAACATTTTCGCTTCCCAAGTGCAGAAAATCAACCTAGCTTCCTGCAGAAAACCCACGTCTCAGCCGCCATATATAGGGGAGAACCAATGGATCATACCATAATCCAAGCGGTTTTAGCACTGACATATTACTGCTGTTCTTCGGCCACGATTTGCAGCCTGGGGGCCGGGACACTTTAGCGGTGATGGACAACTTGGGTGAGCTTGGAATTTCATTATATATAAGGCCAGATATTCTTCTTGAAATTGAAGCACTTTTTCGTCGTCCGATTAGCGTCTGGCCGATATATCTCGGATCCTGGTCGTCGCAGGTTTGGTGTCAGAGTCTTTTCTTTTCTAACCAAGTGCAGGTTCCCTTGTCTTCTATTGGTCATAATTCCAATCCTCCTATTATTGCAGAACGCCCTTAGTTTGCATTGCATCAATCATCACGGGGTACGTAAGTACTTATGTTTTTAGCACATGAATGGCAACTAATTTTCGCCTAATATATCTAAGAACATTTTGGCCTTAAACACGATCCGTACGTACAATATCGAGGAAGTGGCTAGCCCAGAGGGTGAGGGTGACACCGTGACAGGGTACGTATTTGTCTGGTAGGGAGGCTGAGAATTGGGGCTCAAGATCAGGGAGCCTGGGGAGGAACTCGCGATCGATTGTATTACCGGGGTCCGGGGCTGACTGCTTTAAACGCTAGCTCTTTCGTTATCAGTATTTCTACCGTGAACAAGCTACTGCTGCCATGACAGTACTATTCAGCTTGCTCTTTTCGCCTATTTTAGTGCTCATGATCAGGACTGGAAATTCTATACGAAGTACTTCCGAGAGGATCAGGTAATCCGGTCAAAATATACCTGAAAGGCTATTACAGACGACGGAGCTAGCTAGATTGTCGAAGTACGTACGTGACCCGATGCAAAGATTACCGTTTAATTTGAACAAACTTTAGTTAATAGAGGAGAGGGATTGATAGATCATGCATATATATGAATATAAGAAAGTAAGAGTGACATATGTTCCAGTGTTGTACTCATGCATGCATAATATTTGATGTTACTGGGATTTTCTTGATTTTTCTTATAATTTTTTTTTTTAAATTTCCATATGGATTGGGGAATATGGAGACTCGATTTCCGATTACTGTATCTTGTTAAAAAAGATAAATGTGCAAGATGTTCAATTTTAACGTATCCATCATGCTAGTACTCTTTATTTCATATATATTTATATATTATCATCCTTAATTACAATTACTAAAGTAACATATTTTAATTGATTTTATAGTGGATCTCATTCTTTAGTTAATAGAGGAGAGGAAAAAAAAATTATTTTTTTAATAATAAATTCTACTCTTTTTTAAAATAATTATACAATATTTACATATTGTAGGTAGAATTACACGTTCCTGAAAATGTGGAGGACAAAGATGCAGAAAACTTCACCGATTATCTTGAAGCGGTGGATTATAATGCATATTGCTGTGACTTTTAGCCGTGCCATCAAAGACTGCCATTTGGTGATCCTCTCCTCCCTCTGGTCCAAAAACATGGGCCCATGCCAATATTTTGACAATGTAACCCATTTTTGTATTTATTTATTTTTTATGTGTATTGATTGCAACTGAACATTTCGTTGATTTATTTTACCACTCTTTTTTTTATTTAAATATAATGGAATTGTATTAAAAAATTATTATGGAATAATATCCATTATCAATATAAAGGTTGAAGTACATTATTCATTCTTTTTGTATTAAGATTCTAAGAACATTTCTCATCCTCTTGTGAAAAAATCCTTTCCCATCTTGTGATATCTTCTATATATAATAAGTGCCTATGTAACGGAGCCTAACGGAAATTCTTATTTTCCGTTAGTGCTCTGTTAAATCATCGTTAGTGCTTAGTAAGTTTTACACGTATCCACTTTTACACGTATTCATCCATTGAGCTTTCACATCTTTATTACTGATTCCACTGATTCAACCTGCAGAGCAACAGCTGATTCCTGTTTATGCATTTGAAAGGGACTTGTCATTAACAGTGCAGAAAAAGTACACAGGAAAACATAAAAAAAGCTGTTCAACCCAAATAAAAAGCATGCAACGAAAATACATGAAAGTGCTGGACTGCATAACTGAAAGCAGAAAATAATAAACTCAAAATAATCTAATACTCAATGGATAATGTGAAAAACTGCAAAACTGAGCTTTCACACCTTTGAAGTCTGTTTATTGGCAGTGTTAAAAAGCATGCAACCAAAATACATGAAACTGATGGACTGCATAACTGAAAGCAGAAAAATAATAAACTCAAAATAATCTAATACTCAATGGATAATGTGAAAAACTACAAAACTGAGCTTTCACATCTTTCAAGTCTGTTTATTGGCAGTTTGGAATGCCAAATACATTAACGCCAAATACATTACTAATATGGAATCTTTTTCCTAGGTAACATGAGTATATGAGTAGTTTCTATGTAAACAGTATATGCACCACTTTCACCACTTGGTTCAAAATATTGAACCATTGAACCATTGAATAGGGTACCAATATGATTACTAATATTGAACCATTGAAAAAACAAGTGCTGAACCATTGAACCACTTTCACCCAAATAATACATTACTAATATGAAACTACATTACTAATATGCACCACTTTCACATTACTAATATTGAACCATTGAGTATTAGAAACTGGTTCAACATTAACGCCAAAACAACAAAATACATTACTGTTTTTCTGTCGTCCAATTTGCTGGTGCCTGTTTACTGAGAAAGCAGGTTCAACCTGCAGATCAGAAAAAGTAGACAGGAAAACATAAAAATGTTGTGCTGACATATCTGCCAAATTATAAAGGATAAAAATAATAAACCCAAATAAAAAACATACAATCGAAAAAACATGAAAATAGTCAACTGGTATATGCCTACTTTTTCTTATCTTTTAGTCCAGTCTTTCACATTATCCACTGAGTATTAGGTTATTTTAAGTTTATTATATTTCACCTTTATGTTTTGACAGTAATGTCAGTCCACCACTTTCATGTTTTCATATCCCAAACAAAAGCTGCCAAAAAACAACACTGCCAACAGGAAAAAAAATTGCACGTTGTGATTTTGTGCTGTTATCAAGCAGCCATACTTTCTTCGAAAAAAAAAATTACATGTCAGAAAGATTTTTAAGGAGAAAGATAAAATAAAAATGTACACAAAAACTGTACTCTTGCTGAAAACAAGAGTACATATGCATGCATATTTGATGAGTTTTTTCCATATATGGTTTGGGAGTTTTTTTCCTCGTGTCTGGCTTTGTTGGTTTTTCAGTTTTTTACTTGGTCTTGGAGTGGTCGTATGGGATGAGAGAAGACATTGCACTTTATAAACACAATATCTTTTGAGAGGCCAAACTTAACCAAACCCAGCCACATATATGCAGCCTCACTTCCAACTAAACAAATCCTGATCTTTGCTCCTCATACAACTTCACTTCCAACTAAAGAAATTCTGGTCTTTGCTAAGGATCAAGCAAATTGTCATAGGTGAATAAGAATCAAGCAGCTTGTGGTCTTCTCTTCTCTTTCATTATTTCCTTTAACTGTTTTTTTATGTTTACAGCTGATTTTTACTGTGATGATTTGTTTTCAGCTGATTGCCCAGTTCTGTGAGGTGTTCTTGGGTGAGGATCAACTGCACATTTCTGGCTCTTATCTTAGTAAATGTGTGGTATTATTTATTTTGTCCCCATGTTTGTTATATAATTTATTTTTCCTGTTTTGTATGGATGTTATGCAAAACTTTTGTAGCTATACAGTATTTTAGATCAAGTGATTTAATTCATGTTAAGATTTGTTTACAGCTGATTTCCCAGTTCTGTGAGGTGTTCTTGGGTGAGGATCAACTGCACATTTCTTGCTCTTATCTTAGTAAGTGTGTGGTATTATTTATTTTGTCTCCATGTTTGTTATATAATTTATTTTTCCTGTTTTATTTATTTATTGTTGTTCTATTTTACTGTTTATGAGGCAACATTTTCATTAATGAAAATGGTGCATATGTTATTCTAATTATTCATTAATAGTGCACGTGTATTAACTGTAAACCCCATTAATTATTCATTTAAAAGTGGGGCAGTTAAACATTAACTGTTCTATTGGTAATTTTTCCTTTGCTCATTTCTCCAAAGGCAAGTGGGGCTTTACAAGTGAAGACTAAGGATAGAATAAATCCAAACGCTGAATACAAGCTTAAAGGTTTTCAATGAGTATGGAAACACTATTGAGAACAAGCAGCAAGAAAAAACATTTTAGGTTTCAGGTTTGATAGAAAAATCATTTCCAAGATCATCCTTTGTACTTCAAGTGTCCCCTTTTCATTTGTATTATATTCCAGCAGATGCATATCACGAAAAGTTAACTGTTTACCTCCTTCCGGATAAATTGAATTGTAATGCACCTCAGCCCAAAAGCTCAAGAAAATAACTGCACAAGCCAAAAATAAGAAAGTATTTTATAAACATACTCTAACCAAACAAGTCAAAATTTCTATAAACATACTCTAACCAAACAAGTCAAAATTTCTATAGGTCTTTTTAAAGGAAAAAATAAACATATCATCAGTTATACGTTTGAAGTTCTAATATCTCAAGATTTATGCTCAAATTGGTCTTTATGTTTGCAAACATCTCCATCATAGATGCATATAGTATAAAAAAAACTCTTATTTGCATTCAGCCACATTGAACATTCAAAGAAATTGTAGACTGTATATTAAACATGTCAAGAGCATGCACATATTAGTGTAGATAACATAAAAGCTCATAAAATACAATCAAACTCCTAAACACATATTTGCATTCAGCCACATTGAACATTCAAAGTTGTTGTTGTCAAGTTTTGAAAAAAATTACAAAGTGCACTTTTTAAATGTTAGGGTATTACACAAATTGGTGCTGGTTTTGTTGTGTTTGTATGTTCATGGATATTCTTCTATTAATGGCTATAGATACAGATTTCACCAGTTAACAGCACACGCCTAATTACAAAACCCTAATGACACAAACACAATCAGAAAAATCCTAAATTTCGGAATTCAAAAACCCTAATAAAACAATTACATAATATCATCAACCAAATTTAGATTTCGAAATATTTTAAAAACACATAAAAAATAAAAAAATAAAAAAACTTACCATGGGAATCGAAGATAGAAGGTGAGGTGAGGCCGACGGTCCGCGCGAGGGTGGGTGGGTTCGGGGAGATGGATATGGCGGCGCAAGGTTCAACAACAACAACAACGAGAAGAAGAAGAAGAAGAAGAAGAAGAAGAAGGAGAAGAAGAAAGGAGAAAGGAGAAGAAGAAAAGATGGGAGAAGGGATTTGATGGTTCGTGCGGCGCATCAGAGAGCGGAAGAAGAAGAAGAAGAAGAAAGAAGAAGAAAGAAGAAATGGGAGAAGGGAGGGGAGGATTCGTGCGGCGCCGTTTCCGAAGGGTTTCGGCAAGAAGAAGAAGAAGGAGGAGGAGAAGAAGGGCTCGGGGCTCATGCGGTGCATTACAGGGCCAAGGAGAGAAACATGAAACCGTAGGGTTTCATTTGAACAGCGCGAAAACGACGCCGTTTCAGAGGGGCTGGGCTCCCCCTTTCTCTCATACGGGCTGGGCCTCAAATCATATTCACAAAGCCCAACTCAAATAGATCATTATAAAACCACTATAAAAAGCCCAAACTCAAAGAAAAAAAATAATACCAACAATAATAATAATTAAATCAAAATAAAAGTCAATAATATATAAAAGACTATTACGTGATAATATAGTTCTTTAGATCTGAAAAATACATAAATGTTACAAATAATTTCCAACCTAACTATTTAAAATGTTAAATATTTATTTATTAATCTATTTAAATGTTATTTTTGTGACATATTTATATATATATATATATATATATGATTGGAATCCGTCTAAAATTTTATAAAAAATTATATTTTTTAAAATTTTTTTTAAAAAAAAATTATTTTTAATATGGTTCACTTTTTTTTATAAATGACTTAGGTATAACTTGTCTATTTGGAGCCAAGAATGCATATCTTTATTAGTTGAAAGTGGGCTTTATTGGACATGCCTAGAGCCCATTATCAAAGTAGAAACCATTGGTCCAGAGGACAGGTTTAGGGCCCAAAACAAAAACCCAAATTCAGTTTTCTTTATTATTAATATTATTATTTGGTGACTCAAGTTTCACTAAATTGTCCACTAATCCACCTGACTATGTTCCTCATTGGCACCCAAATTCTCAACAATGATAATGAAAGAAAAAAATATATTTACAATCGTGAAGTTTGCAGCGACGTAATAAAAAAAAACGAAATTAAAGAGGCAATAATAATATAAAATATTATTTAAAAATTGAAGTTTATCTAATATATTATTGTGATACAGAAAGCCCAATCCGAAGAAAACACCTTAGTACAAAATACGCAATAAATAGTTATTTATTACTCTATTTAAATGTTATTCCTCTTATTTAAAATGTTATTCATGTTATTTTATTATTTTACAATAGTAAAATAAAATAATGAATACGATCATAATAATAATAATAAAAATTTGAAATTAAAGAGACAATAATAATATAAAATATTATTTAAAAATTCAAATTTATCTAATATATTATTGTGATACAGAAAGCCCAATCCGAAGAAAACACTTTAATACAAAATACACAATATAAATAAGAGTTTTCTTTGAGTTTGGTTGGAAATTGAAATTTATATAATAGTTAGGTTGGAAATTATTAAATCCACAATACAAATAATTTCCAAACTCTTATCAATTAAAAATTGAAATTTATATAATATATTATTGTAACAAAACAGGATAAGTGTATAAATAATTCTCATGTCCTCATTGAGTTTGGGATTAATGAAAAAGTTTGTTTTCAAAATACTAGAAACAAATTTTAAAAATGATTTAAATTTTTTTGCATCGTTCCAAAATGTTTGCAAAAGGCATTTGAATGATCTTTTTGTGCTTATATGTGTGTGTATGTATACAATACAATCAAAACTTACAATATCATTTGTGTCTAAACAGGAATTATCCTCCTTATCAAGAGATCTAAAGATATAAAAGACTCTCAACTATTTGTTACAAGACCTGTAAGTGCTTTTTTATATAATATATATTTCTTTCTTTGTTGGACCCTGCTTGCAATTTTTAGTCGATAGTTACTAATAGAAATTTAATTGTTTATAACATTTAAAATGCACTATGGATGTATGTATTTCGCATTAAGTAGTTATTAATTATTCATTTAGTCTTGGTTGTGTGGAACAGCATCCAACGTTTCGAAGAATTGTTTACTTCATTAACATAATGAGAAATTGTAAGATTGTGTTAGTTAGTTATGTAGTATTTATTTTTAAATAGTAATATTAATTTCGTAAAAGTTAAGCTTAAAAACTATTTTTTGAAGATCATAGAAAACAACCAGCAAAGAAAATCCCGTATAAAGATTTACCAGAAGAGAAAAAGGAAGAAGTCCGTAGAAAACAGAGAGAAAGATATGCTAAAAAAAAAGCGTCTAGAAGCAATTCTATTCAGTTAAAAGAGCCAGCTTCATTTAGGGATGATCAAATGACTATGTCAATTGATGGACCTTCAAATGATGATGTCCAACATATAAACAGCATTCAGGACTTCAATGTTCTACAAAAAGTGTCAAAGAGACAACGAATTTCTCGCGTTAATGCTGACATCGAAGAATCGGCTTCATCTCATAAAGTATGCGTTCCTCCTGGTGTTAATGTCTGTGTGGTTGATTCAGAGGCAACTTCATCATTAAACAATGTGACGAATCGTTCCGATTGTCTGAGTGATTCTATGGATTTCTTGACACGTAAATCAGGAAACACATACATAGATGAAACAACCATCTCCAATCAGCTTTTGATTCAACAGGTTTTCCTGAAATTGTTTTTTTATTTTCCTTATTAAAAGCAGTCTTATATTCTTTTTCATTGAAATCTGGAAACATCCTATTCAAATAGGCTCCATGTGTTGTTCGGGAAGAGTCAACCTTTGAAACAATTATACCGCGACCATGTAGGGGTAAGAAACAAGTATAATTATACTATTCGTTCTTCTGATTCTATTAGCAACTCTTGCCACTCTCCCAATAGTGTCTTTAGTTAGATCATTCAAAGAATTCGATGGGTTTACGCCTATTGTCTTGTGTTCATTTTTTAACTCAATAGGTGGAAGGCATCGCCGCTCTGTTGGACTTAGACAGTTATTACAAGTCGTGCCATCTGAAGCATATTATTTACCATATGTGCCTTGTTGTAGACATTGTAAAGCAAAACGTTTCTATCATGAAACAAACGGATTTTGTTGTGCTGATGGGACAATTTCTTTGGTCACAAATGATGTCCCTGATCAGCTTTATGATCTTTTTATCTCCGACACAGATGAAGCCGTACATTTTAAGACTTATGTTCGGACTTATAATAACAAGTTTGCATTTACATCTTTTGGAGTTAAATTCGATAGAGATCTTTGCTGACGGAATAGAGGGATTTATACATTCCGAACTCAGGGACAGATCTATCACTATATCAATGATTTATTTCCTTTAAACGGCCGTCCTTCTTATCTCCAATTGTATTTCTATGATACTGAGCATGAATTGGAAAATCGCATTTATGATTCAGACAGAATGAATCCATCAATTATAGCTCAACTCATCGATATTCTTCGCATCAATCCATACTCTGTGTTCTTTCGGTCTCTTGGTGATTTGCCAAATTTGGAAAATCAAGTAATTCATATAAGATCGGATACTGGCCTAGATCAGCGTGTATTCAATGCCCCGACATCTTCACAAGTTGCAGCAATATGGGTTGAAAATGAAGATGCAGATCAGTTGGGAGGACGGGACATTTGTGTCTTCAGTCTTTCTGGTGGAAGTCATATAGTTCAGTACTATTTTGGCTGTTATGATCCACTTCAGTATCCACTGTTATTTCCTTTTGGGGATACTGGTTGGCATCAAGGCATTCGTAGGGTGAATAGAGGAAGTATATTAATACGTGATGAAACAGCTCAATCAATAGATCCTCACCAATCAATGTCAGCAGAAGAGTTACTTACAAGAGAACAACGAGGTGAGAGTATAATCTTAATCTTCCTATTTTGTACTTAGTTTGTAGACGTCTAATTTTGTAATATTTCATTCTTCTTCAACTTTTGTAGCATTAAACAGAAAAATGAAGGATCCCATTGCTTCGTGTCGTGAATATTATTGCTACAAATTGCAAATCAGAGAGAATATCAGATCAATTTTGTTGTTGTCTGGTCGTCTATTGCAACAATATGTTGTTGATATGTATGTTAAGATTGAGACGTCAATATTAGATTATTTTCGTGCCAAACAACAACATATTCGATCTGAGTTATATCAAGGTATTGTTGATACTATTACGCTTGGGGAAACTAATGCTTCTAATGTTGGAAAACGAATCATTCTGCCTTCGTCATTTATTGGAGGTCCAAGAGACATGCAAAAAATATATATGGAAGCAATGGCTTTAGTTCAACGTTATGGGAAACCAGACATTTTTTTAACAATGACATGCAATCCAAGCTGGCAAGAAATTTCAAATGAATTACGCCCCCATGAGGAGAGTCAAAATCGGCCTGATTTGGTTGCTCGGGTCTTTCGTGCAAAATTAGAAGAATTAAAGGATCGATTATTCAAACAGCAGATATTTGGGAAAGTCTCAGCATATGTTTATGTTATTGAGCACCAAAAAAGAGGGATTCCACATGCTCATTTTTTAATTATATTACAGAGGGATTGGAAACTCTATGCGCCTGAATCTTTTGATGAGATTGTATCGGCAGAAATACCTGATAAAAATACGAATTTGCACTTACATAATGCTGTTGTCAAGCATATGATGCATGGACCATGTGGGGTGCTGAATCCAACAAATGTTTGCATGAAGAAAAATGGTTATTGCAAAAATCAGTATCCAAGAAATTTTGCATCGCGTACGACTGTTGGAAATTACTGTTTCCCAATATATAGGCGTTCTGAGAATGGAATAACTGTCAATGTGAGATGCCATAATTTGGATAATCGTTGGGTCGTTCCATATAATCCATATTTGCTTGCAACATTTGACTATCACATTAACGTCGAAATTTGTTCCACGGTAAAAGCAGTCAAATATCTTTATAAGTACATTTACAAAGGGCATGATCGTGTTGCTTTCAATTTGGTTTCTGAACAAAACAATCAACAAATTGATGAAATTCAACAATTTCAATCGGCCCGATGGATTGCTCCACCTGAAGCAATGTGAAGAATATATGGCTTCATTGTTAATAAAATGTACCCAGCAGTGTATAGCTTACATTTACATATTGAGGATCAACACCAAGTAACTTTTCGAGCAAATGAAGACTTAATCAATGTTCTAAACTCTGATCGGTCTGCAAAATCGATGTTAACAGAATTCTTTGCATTAAATCGAGTGGATGAGAATGCCAAGACGTTGTTGTACAAAGAATTTCCAGAATTCTATGTTTGGAGCCAACAATACAAAGAGTGGACTTGTCGAAAAAAGAAAACTGTTATAGGTCGAATTGTTACAGCAAATCCATTTGAAGGTGAAAGGTATTATCTACGGATATTGTTAAATCATGTAAGAGGACCTTTGTCATTTAAAGATCTTAGGACAGTTGATGGTGTTGTGGCTCCAACATTTCGTGAGGCAGCAATTATGCATGGTTTGCTACATAGAGATAGCGGCTTAGAAGATTGTTTATGTAAAGCATCTCTATATCAAATGCCATCCAGTTTGAGGCGGCTATTTGCAACTATATTGGTTTATTGTAATCCAGCCAATCCGAGAGAGCTTTGGGAACGTTTTGAGCAAGATATGTCAGTTGATTTTAGGTCAACTGAAGATTCTATGTTCAATGTAAGAATGCAAGTTTTGCGCTCAATTTCATTTACACTTGAATCAATGGGGAAAAACATCAATTCATTCCATCTTCTTGATGACAATATTTGTTTCAATGAAGACCAATTCGAATCGAGGGAAATTGATGATGAATTGTCTGTTGAAATTCCAGAAGAAGATATTGCTGCATCAGAAGCCCTTAATAGTGAACAACGACATGTCTATAATTCAGTTTTGGAAAATGTTTTTTCAAGCAAAGCTGCTACATTCTTTGTTGATGGCCCTGGTGGGACAGGGAAGACATTCCTATACAAGGCACTTCTCGCCGCAGTGAGATCAAGAAAATTAGTGGCACTTGCTACTGCTTCATCTGGTGTTGCTGCATCTATCCTTCCTGGAGGTCGAACAGCACACTCACGCTTTAAGATTCCATTGGATACTGATGAACATAGCATGTGTTGTGTCAGTAAACAAAGTGTCCTTGCAAAGCTACTACGTGTAGCAAAGTTAATTATATGGGATGAGACCCCTATGTCAAGAAAACAACACATCGAACATTAGATAAAATGCTACGAGATATTAATGATTCAGAGTTAACATTCAGTGGAAAAGTTATTGTTTTTGGTGGAGATTTTCGTCAGGTTTTACTTGTAGTTCGTAAAGGAACAAGACAAGAACAAGTCGACGCCAGTTTGGTTTCTTCCTATTTGTGGCCTACACTCATCAAGTTTCATTTGACTGAAAATATGCGAGCAAGATTGGATCCAGTTTTTTCAGAATATGTGTTAGAATTAGGCAACGGAATGCCGCCAATCACAGTTGATGAAAGTATAAAAATTCCTGATGACATGCTTGTTCCCTATGAAGATGACTGCACTTCTTTGGATCATTTAATAGATGTTGTTTTCCATGATATTCATGAGTATTCAATAAATATTTCAGCTATGATGAATCGGGCCATATTAACACCAAAGAACAGTTATGTTGATGAAATAAATGCATCACTAATTCATAGATTTCCTGGTGAGCTTAGGCGATATTATAGCTTTGATGAAGCAATAGATGCATCTGAACAATCAATCATGGAAGATTTTTTGAATACTCTAACCCCAAATGGACTTCCTCCTCATGAATTGTTACTGAAGATAAATTGTCCCATTATGCTGCTTAGAAACATTAATCCTTCAGAAGGACTATGCAATGGAACACGCCTAATTTGCCGGGCTTTTGATCGAAATGTCATTGATGCAAAAATCGCAGTTGGTCACCATAGCGGAAAAAGAGTGTTTATTCCGAGGATCCCATTCTTACCAAATGTTGATGAAAATAGTGGTTTTCCATTCAAACGAACCCAGTTCCCTATCAGATTAAGCTTTGCAATGACTATAAATAAGTCACAAGGGCAAACGTTGGATTTTGTTGGGATATATTTGCCTCAACCTGTTTTCTCACATGGTCAATTATATGTGGCTTTATCAAGGGCTAAAACTGCATCTACAATAAGGGTTTTAATACGGCCAGTATCGACTGAACGATCAGAAAAGAACTGCACAAAAAATATTATGTATACGGAATTATTAAGATTAGCATGTTCAGATTAATATTATATAGGTAATTATTCATTGTAATATTTATTGTATTCTTTAATTTTCTTTGCAACTTTTCTTTTTAAATATACTATTGGATTTATTACACTTACATGTTTAATATATTTGTATATGAACAGCTTGAAAGATGAGGACGATTTATACATCGATACAAGATATCACTCCAAATACAAGAAATTGGAAAATAAAAATGATTGTGGCAGACAAGTCACCCAAGCGAACAGGGCAACGCTCACCAGTAAAGTACCAAAACCTAACATTGATTGATCCAGAGGTATAGATAAATGTTGATAGTGTTCCTTTCATTTAATTATTTTCTTGTAACACATTTTAAAAAAATATTATTTTTTAAAACACAAAAACAATTTAAGATTAAACAAAATTATTATACTCAATTATTCATAACAATTTTTTGTACGTTTCATTTTCTTATACTGTACAGGGAAATCGAGTGCAGGCGACAATGTTTGATAAAGATATTGATTCACGGGATGATACTTTACATATTTTCCAGTCATATTACATTAGTAATGCATATGTGAAGTCACTTGATCCAAAGTACAGAATTGAAAAATATGAATACCAATGGATCCTAAATTCTAGAACAATAATTGAGGAAGTTCCGAAGGATGAAGAACAATTGGAGCCACCAAAGTACCGTCTCATTCCGTTCAACGAATTAGACGCTTACAAAAACTCAATTGCAGAAATAGGTAATTGACTCTTTATTTTAGAATATTTAATTATCAATATATTAAAAATTTAAATCTTATTTCTCAGATATTCTGGCTGTTGCAATCCACATCAAGCCATGTAGAGAGATAACTTCAGTGCATGGACCGACAACTATTCAGGAAATTTATGTCATTGATCAAAGGTAAAAATATTATTTAGATCGGTCACTGTTTTAGAATTATGTTTCATTATTTATTTCTTACATATTCTATTAATTATTTTTTTATTCTAATTTTGTAGCTTAAACCCCATATGTTTAACTATGTGGGGTCAATTTGTGCAAGATGAATGCAAAAAAATATCGGAAATGATAAAGACAAAGCCAATTATACTTGGGACAGGAATAAGAGTTGGTTCTTATAATGGTATTTTTAATGATTAACAATATTATGAGTTTTTTTATATTATATATGTTTGCATTAATTATGATCTCTATTTCCAATGAAGGATTGTCTCTTTCATCGCGTCCAAAAAGTAAATTTGTGATCAATCTTGTTCTTCCTGAAGCAACTTCATTGCAAGAATGGTAATTATCACAAATAAGTCATTATTTGTTTCTGCCACTTGAATATTGAAATCTCTATATTTTTATTTCTTATGTCACATTTGTTTTTATGAATTTTAAGGTCGGTGATTAATGACTTTTTACTTGAAAGTGTTATTGCAAAAAGCTTGACATACCCGTCAACATCTCTGTCTTCTATTGGTATTCGAGAAATAATCAAGAATTGTGATGTTGCTGAGTTCATCAAAAGTTTACAACCCATGCAGGTAAAATCCTATTCTTTGTAACAAATTCAAATATTTATAGAATCAATTCACCTAAAAAATTGTTTCTAATATAATGTAGAAAGCAAGATTTTGGATAAAGGCAAAGATATTTGTGGTCGACTTGCGCCAAATATTTTTTTATATGTCATGCATTGGTTGCAATAAAGGAACTTGGTATGATTACAATGATACTTTCCTTTGTTACCATTGCAAACACCAAAGCATTTCCCAGCCACGGTATGTATCTTTCAAATTTTTTGTTTTGTTTGATAAGTAATGTAATAGATTTAATGTATAACTTTTGTTGATTCTAACTTAAAATGACAAATATATCAAATTTATAGTTGTCGAGCATATGTTGAACTCGACGATGGTACAGGAAGACTGTCTGCTGTTATGTTTGGTGAAGTTGTAGAGCAAGCATTTGGTTGTTCGGCAGTTGAGCTTATAAAGCACACTGGTGATGTATGTTTTCTTGTTTTCCATTGCCTTTATCATTGTGAGTAAAAAAGTTCATCTTAAAATTTTTGACATGTTTACTACATTATCTATGAGCACATTGAGCTTTATATTAAAAAACTATTAAAAACAAATTATAACAAAAATCATTTAAATTGATTTCTATATACTTGTCTATTATACCAATTTTATTTTTATTTATAACATGCATAGTAATTTAATTAAGAACATTGCATTCAAATATTTGTGTTAATTTAGAAGACATCAATTTATAGCATATTTGTTCTTTAAATTTTTATTAATCATGGAAACCTATTAAAAATTTCTTTTACAGGAGCATCTACCATATATAGAAAATCTTGTAGCAGAAGTTTCGCAGAAAAAATGGATGATTGAACTTTTGGTAGACCCTAATCGACTCAACCAACAGCAGCACAAGAATTTCAACGTCGTCTCTATTGATGCAGTACAAGATGATACAGAATGATGCATCACAGTAAAAATATCAAAGGACTCATATTTTGAATCAATATTTTTGTTGGTTTTGTATTATACTTATCGGAAACAACTTTATTAAAACTATCGATATTATAACTATGTGTTGGATTATGTTATATTCTAAACTAAGATTTTATAAATATCGATATTTCACTGAACTAGACAAACGTGCTTTGCACGTTATCGACCTAGTATATATATATATATATATATATATATATATATGCTATTAGACTTTTCAACTTTTCTTCTCATTCTTATGAGCAGAACCATTGACCTCCAGATAAATGAAAACGGACCATCATATTTCCACTTTAGACAATTTACTAAATATTACTAACAACATTACAATTTAGGTTTCGTTTGGAAAATAAACTCATCTCAACTCATCATTACAAATTTTTCAAATATTAACACAAAATATAATAAACAATTCAACTTTTTCAAATTCTAAAATAATATAACAATAAATAATAATATTCTAACAATATTTTATCATCTCATCTCATCTCAACTCAACTCAATTCAATTCAATTCAATTCAACATCCAAACGCACCCTTATTCTAATTTGCGGAGGTTGCACTACTAATTTATTAGTTATAAGTTCTTTATTTGTAGGTTGGTGCGTACAATACGTATCATCAATGGTTAAAAGAGTAAGATTTTATTTTTAATATTTAAAATTCAAAATTTATCAATAAAATTAAATCATATCATATAAATATATAAAATTTAATGATATTTACGATTATAGAGTGCACAAGCACCCTGCACTTATTTTTCAAAATAAGTAACAAGTAATACTAAATAATGTTTAAGCATCATATATTCTTTTTGAAAAATAATTTTTTGATATGAATCTCATATTTATTATTTTTTTAAAAATAAATGTGACACAATCTATTATTACAAATATTATTTATCATAAATAAATATAAGATTTTATAAAAATTAAATTTTTAATAATAAATTAAATTTTTTTTAAAAAGAGTTCACCAACAACTCATAAGTTTATGAAAAATGATACTTGTAGTCGTGAGTGTGCAAGCGCCTTGCAATCGCTTTGAAAAAAGTGAATAAATATGGAACTCATATGAAAATAAATTAATTTTTTAATAATAGATTTCACTCATTTTCAAAACAACTATACGACGTTTACGCATTCCACAACTATAAATAAGATTACTTAAGGGTGAGTTTAGATCCTCAATTCATCTCAATTCATTTCAACAACTTTTTCAAATTTCAACACAAAATATAATAAACAATTCAATTTTTTCAAATCCCAAAATAATAATAATATTAAATAATAATATTCTAACAATATTTTTTCAACTCAACTCAACTCAACTCACTTCAACATCCAAACACACCCTAAGTTTATTTACCATCTATAGTGTCCTTTCGGCTTTCACACGCTGACTCGGGAAGCACAGTTTGGGGATACTGCCGTAAAATCATATTGTTTTCTACCAATAAATAGAGCCCTGTGAGTGTGCCCCCGTCACTCTCACCCCAGTAAGCGGTAAAAATGGCGAGGAAGGGCAAGGAGGTGGCCGGAAAGGCTCCCGCCGGCAAGAGAAAGTGCGGCACAAACGATGACAAGTCTGGATCCATTCGGAAGAAGAGGAATCGCGAGGTCCTCCAGTTCTTCGAGGACGTTGCTGCCGACGCCAACGATACCGATGCTAGCGACGACAGTGACATAGATAATTGTGCTCGCTCTCTCTCTCTCTCTCTACTCCCTCTCTGTCTGTCACTCTCTATCTATTATGTTTTCTTGTGGTGCATTGCATTTGTTCTAGGGTTTCCTCGGGGATTTACTGGATTTGATGAATTTTGGCGATCAAATTGTGGAAATGGACATACTTTCTCATTTTCTCCGGGTCTTTGATTTTTTTTCTAGGTGGAATTTATGGGTGCTTTTGTTTTTTCTACGATGGGGACTTTTAGGGAATTGGATGTTAATTTCGGAGCTTGTATTGTAAAATGGTGCTTGTTGATGGTTTTTTAAATTATTTTGTGGGGTTTAGTTTAGGGTTTGTGGAGTCAGTTTTGATCTTTCGGCTCTAAGGGGTTTTCCGTAAAATATTTTATTTTGTTTCAATTTTGGGTTATGTTGCATGAAATGGTGTATATGTTTGTGTTTTCAGGTTTTGTGCGTGTTTGGTGGAAAATATATAGGTGGATAGGATTGTGCATGAGTAGGGTTTTCTTTTTTTATCGCTAACTCGCGCATGCACCCTATGGGTCTTTATGCCACAGCTACGCCCTCCACCGTCTTTTGGGGAGGAGGTAGTAGGTACCAATGGAGCTAGAGCTTATTGGCAAATAAAATCACTAAGTGGTTTTTGTTGAAATGACTTTGGGTATGGTGGACAATGGATTGAGTTATAGGTCCAAACTGCACGTTTTGGTCACAATGCTGCTGAATTTCCACTGCATTGACATTGTTTTATGTTGTATGTGTCTCAGTTTTGCTGTTTATGGGAAAGGATAAAAATGGGAAATTTGTGCATTTTCACTACAAGCACAGACATTTGTATCGTATAAAAGTAATCTATAGATTATATTAATCTGTATATTATATAAGTATCAGGACCTCAAAAAAAAAAAAATCTCTTTTTGTCCTATCTTATGAACTTTAAGGTGTATGAAGTTTCATATTTGATTTTTTAAACAAAAGTAGGTCGATAGAGTCTCCATTTAACTTAAGTTGATCTAGGCCAAAAGCAGACCTATGTAGGATAATCCTTCTTTGAAACACTTTGGTAGTGCTCCTTTATTTTGATTGGAATCCAAATAATGAATCAGAGCACACAGAGCCATCTCCTTGTCTTTCTGTCAAGAAAAAAATATGGTAGACTAGCCGATATCTATCAGTTAATGAAAGAGCCCAATGCAAAAAAATGCATGTTGGGTCTTTGAAACAGTTCAAATCATTTTTATAATAATCAGTTTGATTTGTTTTACCAAGAAGGTCTACGGTTTGAGTCCGTATAGTCCTATATTATTAATATAACTATAATATAACTATAATTAATATTAATATAACTATAATATAATATCAATAAAATATATTTTATTGATATCGATTTCTAATAAATTTTTTTAATAATAAATAATAGAATAGAATTGGGAATAGAATTTAAAATTCTAAACAAAAAAATTATAATGCTATTTCAAATTCCTTTTCTTTAGCTCGTTATATACTTTAGTTCTTTATAAGTTCTTTATAGAAAATCTTTTTATATAAAATTAAAACCTGAAGTGAAGTGAAAACGTGAGAGTTTTATTTGTATCGTATATTTGATTTGTATCGTATAAAAGTAATCTATAGATTATATTAATCTATATATTATATATATATTAGAATATATTAGAAAATATGCGAATTTCCTAGTTTTTGCCAAGATTTCTTATGGCAGTCTAAACATTGTTAGATTGTTGTAGTAATGTCAGTAAATTGTGCTTCGAGTATTTACACTAATATGTGCAATGTGCATGAAGGGTTCATTAAGCCATTTTTTAACAATTGTTGAAGTCAGAGGAACATATTGAAATGATTGTGTCTACGCCTTCCACTATGTTGCAGAAAATTTTCATATATTCAACCTCTTGACTTTCTGACTGTTTTTCTGTCGATCTTTGGGTTCCATACTTCAATTACATGAGTTTTTGCGTTTCTGGTGTGTCTGGATGTTGGTCACTTGTCTGGCCAACAGTGCTGATGGTACAATGCAATTCTCAATTATCTTAGATCTATTTTCATTATTTATCCAAAAGAAAAAAATGGTTTGATCTGCCAGCATACACAATTTGATCAATGCAAGTGTTTGAAACTAATCTTCCTTTACCAATAATTGGTAACAGATTTTATGGAGGAAGAATATTTTTCAGAGCCGAATATCAAGAGTGAAACAGGAAATGCCCAGGATGTTCCTCTTGTGCCGAAAGAGGAGATAAATGAAGATGATTTCGATAAGATAATGGAGGAACGATATAAGACTGGTTCTGATTTCTCTATGTTTGCTGGGGACGATTATGATAACAAAAGATCAATTGAAAGAAATTCTCTCATACCTTCTGCTAAGGATCCAACCATCTGGAAAGTTAAATGCATGGTATGGTACCTGGAATATTGTTTTGGTAATTGTTGAAGCCTATCCTCCCCTCTGGTTCTCCTTTACCTTGTGTCTTGCTGAAACTTGTTTTCTGTAGGTTGGACGCGAGAGGCAGTCAGCTTTTTGTCTCATGCAGAAATATGTTGACTTGAAATTATTAGGTTCCAAACTCCAGATACTTTCTGCATTTGCTCTTGATCAGATGAAGGGTTTTATTTGTATCGAAGCTGAGAAGCAATGTGACATCAATGAGGTAATGTGTTGGATTAACTTTGATGATATTGTGATTAACTGTACTCATAAAGTTTTTTGTTACTGCAGACAATTTTATTATTAGTAGACTAATATCTGTACCATGCTTTTGTGAGCTTAGGCATGCAAAGGCATTTCTAGTATATATCCTACCCGGATAATGCCAGTGCCGAAAAACGAAGTTTCTCATTTGTTCTCTGCCCGAAGCAAGTGCAATGAAGTTTCTGAGGGCACGTGGGCTCGTGTGAAGAATGGAAAGTACAAAGGAGACCTGGCACAGGTGCAGTCTCAACTTGACATAGCTGTCCACCAGTTGCTTTTAATATTTATTTCTTTTCTTTTTTTTTAATTTTTTCTTCCTGTAGATTGTAGCTGTGAACAATGCACGGAAAAAAGCAACAGTGAAGCTTATTCCAAGAATTGATTTACAAGCATTGGCTGCGAAATATGTAATGCAATTTATTTCTACATTGGTTCCCTTTTCTTTTTCTTGGTGATAGTTAATTTTTTACACATATGATTTGATATATAATACATAATTTTGTTATATACAATTCTCAAAGTTGATTTCGATTTTGCTGGAAAAAATTGCATTTTCTGTGTAATTGCTTCTCAGATTTACTATCTTTCATGAACATATTAAAAGACTCAAAAATGATAGTTTATTGCATTTTCTGTTGTGGAGTTCATATTTGTTATATTCCATCAGATTGAATTAACTATTAATTGACGTATTTGTCAAAGAAAAAACTGATAGTTTCTTGATTCTCTTCATAAGCTTAAAGACAACAGTCTCTTGCTTTATTAATCTATGGTGTCCCACCTTAACGCCTAGGGATTGGCTCAAGTGGTAAGGGCTTTGGTTTTTGGGGTATGCTCCCTTGTCTAAGATTTGAACCCTTGGGTGCAAGTAATTTCCAAGGGCCATGTCGCATTGGTAAAAAGGCAATAATCTACCTAATCTGTGTGATGTGGGCACTTATAGTGGGTGTGTTATGTGTTTGGGGTCTAACTGGATAAAAGACATGTTGCTTTTGTAGCCTTTTAAAGGAAAATAGGGTTAATTATGGGAGAAAGGAAATTGGGTTTATAATTTTAATTGTTGACGAGTTTATGTGCTTTGTTCACTGCAGTCAGAACTGTCTATTTTTTGTTTTTTCCTTTGGGATTAATGAACTTGGTATGTGTAACATTAATAATCTATTTAGCATATCATTCTTACAGGGTGGGGGAGTTAAGCTCAAGAAAAATTCAATTCCAGCACCAAGATTGATGAGCACAAGTGAACTTGAGTAATATGCATAATCTTTCTTTTTTAATTAATCTTTTCGAAGTCTCAGCTTCTCTTACATATATGTTTGTATTCAAACTTTGTAGGGAGTTTCGGCCTCTCATTAAATTCAAACGTGATCGTGACACCGATACAGTTTTTGAGATGTTAGATGGTTTGATGTTCAAGGGTGGATATTTGTTTAAGAAAATACCAATAGATTCTTTAAGTTGCTGGGGAGTTGAGCCATCAGAAGAGGAGCTCCTGAAGTTTAAACCTTCTGTGAATACTGAATCTGATAATTTGGAGTGGCTTTCACAGCTTTATGGTGAACAAAAGAAAAAGCGGATCATAAGAAGTGATAAAGGGGGTGGAAAAGGAGAGGGCTCTTCAGGATCTGGTGATGTGAACGGTTTTGAACTGTATGATTTTGTTTGTTTTGGGTGAGTCCTCTACAAACTCATTCAGCATTCATGATCCTGTGCATATGATTTATATTTATCCAACTGCTTTGCATTTATTTTGTTTGCTACTTCAGGCGTAAAGATTTTGGTGTTATCGTAGGCATGGAGAAAGATGATACTTTCAAGGTAGATAATTTGTTGATGTGGTTTATATCTTTATACACATTTTTTAAATTGGTCACTTACCCTGTCTTTATTGTTATAGATTCTGAAAGAGGGGTTGGTAGGACCTGATGTGGTGACTATTCAGCTGCCTGAGTTAAAGAGTGGGGCTTTTGATACAAAATTCACTGCTTTGGATCAGCGCATGAAGCCCATATCTGTCACTGATACTATAAAGGTTTTGGAAGGACCAATAAAGGTTTGCCACTATTATAAATGGAAAGGTGTCTTATACGTAGTTTGCTTGATTATAATTGGCTTTAGAGGTTTAAGATTAATACACTAGTTATTGACTTTGCAGGGTAGGCAAGGGATTGTTAGGAAAATCTACAGAGGCATAATCTTTTTCTATGATGAGAATGAGACAGAAAATGGTGGTTATCTCTGTGCTAAATCCCACTCGTGTGAGAAAATCAAGTTATTCACTGATATGTGTAATGAAAAGGTTGTGAGTATTAAAAAGCAGCTGTAGTTTCCTTTCTTACATTTCCCTTTTTGTTTTTGTTTGGAAGGGAAAGGGGGGGGGGGGGGGGGGGGTGTTTGCCTCCTAACATTCTTTTAAATGATCTTTGTTCTCCCTTGTTCAGGGTGGTGAATCGGGTCCATCGGGTTTTGAGGACTTCGCATCATCTCCTAAATCACCTCTTTCTCCTAAAATGCCATGGCAAGCTACAGAAAATAGTCGTGAATGTATGTGTTGGTGTTCAGTTTTTTAAGTCCTGAGCTATAGAAACCAATGTTTTATGTCTTGGCAATTAATAAAAGTTTTTTATGCAGTCAATCGTGGGGATAAAGATGGAATGTTCTCTATTGGTCAAACCTTGAGAATCCGTATTGGTCCTCTAAAGGGATACCTTTGCCGTGTTTTAGCTTTACGTCATTCTGATGTTACAGTCAAGCTTGATTCACAGCATAAGGTTCTTACAGGTTTGTTAATGATAGTAGTATGCTCTTATTCTATCGCATGAGATATGTGACTGTTATGATGTTTTTATTCTTTTTTATAAATTTGTCACTGTTATGATGTATCTCCATGTTTCGGTATTTCTTTGGTATTCCTGCAGTTAAAAGCGAGCATCTTTCTGAGGTTCGAGGGAAGAGCTGTACCATATCTCTGAGGTACTCATTTACAACTGTAATGATGTGTTTCAGCGTGTTTGTTTGTTTTTTTGCAATAATCATTCTGACATGCTTCGTCCAAACTTTAAAAGTGAGAATCCAGAGTCCAGTTCTTTAGAGCCATTTAATCTGCTTGGAACCGAAGGCTGCTCCAGAGGTGGGAACCTATTATACACCAAGTTTGAATATATTTTTGTAGGTATTAAATGATTTTATCAACGAAAACAAAAGGTATAGCCCAAGTTTGAATATTGATGCTGGAACAGCATATTATTAGATCATTGAATTTGCACGTGGTAGAAGAATCTGTATGTGTAGCGTGGAGGTTAAGTTGTTAGATTATGCACCCAAATTTATATTATGGTTTCTTTCACCTATCATTTTCTGTTTCATATTAAGATATATGTTTTCTTTGTATCTTAATTTTGTTCTTGAAGTTAACTTTTTATTTTATTTGTAAAAGTTATTATTCAAATTGTTGCCTTTTGTTTATGGAGATTGCCTTCATGTTAATCAGACATTTGTTTTTTGAAGATTGGATGCAGGGAGCAGGAACATCAGCAGGGAGTGATGGGTGGAATTCTGGAGGGCTGTCTGCTGAAAGGTACAATTATGGTGATATCAATGATACTCATTCACTTTCTATGCCATAAAAATTTTGAAATAGAGGAAGTATATATTGGGGATGGGCCGATGGCTACCAGATCTCATGGAACAATGCTGTTGTGAATTATCTGTAAATTTTAAATGCTTGTCTTTCTGTCCCATGAATTTGAATGCGTTCATTTATATGTCTTGTAATGATTTAATATGTAAATCCATCGTCTAGAATCAGAGCTCCAAAGAAAGTTGGAGCTATCCCTGTAGGAGATGGGATAGGTCATATCATAACATTTCTTGAAAATTTCTTGTTTCAAATACTACCAAGTGCTAGATGTTGGATGGAAACTGTCTGATTTTACTTTGATCTAAAATATTTCTGGACGTTCTTTTAGTTGGATCTTTACCATTCTTTATTTGCTTTTGGCTGTATTATAATAAAGAAAGTTAAAGTAATTGCTGCTTTTACTTCTGGCTTATATCTTATTTATAACTACTTAAGTCACTCTCTTAACTACATCAGTGCTTGTTGGAAATAAAAATGCTTGAATTGATGGGCACAACCTAGAAATAACAAGAGGAAGACTGAAAAAAGGGACTGCAACTGGGTTTCCTATATTCTTGTGGGTTGTTCTACATATAGGTTTAATATAAATTTTGTAGCAAACAATATAAGCCTGATTACTTTATATATTAGCGGTACTGTTGCTTCTACCTTTTCTGTTTACTATGAAAGTATATTTCAACCCTGGCTTTGCCATATTCTGACACTGGTAATCACTTTCTTGCAGGAGCTCTTGGCCTAGTTTCCCTGCCTCAGGGTCATCGGTTGGTTTTGAACTTGCTCTAAATATTTCAGCTCATTTGTGTGTGTGTGTGTGCCTATATGAGTATGTATGCAGGAATATCTAATTCTCCATTCATCTGTTACCATTTCTTATTTAATGGATTTGCTGATGATTTCAGCTTCAGCCGGAGTCCAGTTCTGCGAATCCTTTAGAGGGTAATGATGCCGAAAAAGGTATTTATTAATACACCGTGCATATCAGCAATGAATTTTATGTTAAGCTAATCAATTGTGTGAATCCTTGTTATAATGTGTAGGTGTGGAAAATGCTGCTTGGGAGAGCAAAGTAATTCCTAATCAAAGTTCATCCTGGGGTGTTGTGGCAACTCATGAAAAGTCATCTTGGGGTGCTTCAGCATCTAATGGAGATCCATCCTTGGCTAGTGCAGTTATTAATGAAAAGTCATCCTGGGGTGCTTCCACAGCTAATGAAAATTCATCATGGGGTGCTGCAGCTGCTAATGAAAAATCATCCTGGGGTGCTTCCACATCTAATGAAAAATCTTCTTGGGGTACTGCAGCTTCCAATGATAGGGCTGTTGATCAAATTGCAGGCTGGGTAGAGGGCAAAGATGCTTGGAACAAAACTATTTCAAAACCTGGATTTGGGGGCAGTTCATCTAACAGCTGGGATAAATCAGTAGCACCTGACAGAGATCTGCCAGGCTCTCCAAAAGTTTCTGGAGACAATTGGGGCAAAGGAAACCTCAAAATTGGAACTCCGGCTGATTCTTCAAATGATGCTGGTGTCACCTGGGAGAAAAAAACTGTATCTGATAATCAGGGTGGCGAGAGAACATCAGGGGAACCCTGGAATAAAGGTAAGAGTATTGCTGCAAATCTGACCAGCAATTGGGGTGATTCGACTGCTGGAAAGACTCAACTGGATTCTTGGGGCAAAAGTAAAGATGCAGCTGAAGCTGGATCGTGGGAAAGGGAAAAGAACGGAAACTCTGCTGTTGATTGGGATGGCAGGAAAAATATGGGTTCTGGCTGGGATCAACAGAAATCATGGGACCAAGGCAAAGATGCAGTTGTTGGTGAGGGATCTACTTGGGGAAAAGCTGTGGACAGTGCAGATAAAGGCACCGCTTCTGGATTTCAAGAAGATTCTTGGGGCAAGGCTATTAAAAATTGGAGCACTAAGGATGGATCAAGTGGAAGCAAGACTGACTGGAAAATCTCGACTCCTGTGGCTGAGAATCAGGCTGGGGATTGGGGTAATGCTGCTGGGAATCAGACCCAAGCCGGAGGTTCTTGGAATAAACCAGGCGGAGGGTCAACGTGGAGTAAACACGCTGATGCAACTTTGGAAGATGAATCTAAAGGCAAGAGGGATCAAGATGACTGTTGGAATAGATCCAAAAATTCCAGTGGGGATCAAGGTTCTGGTGGTTGGAACAAAGGGTGGGTGGAAAATAAAGAGGATACAAATGGCCGAGATAGCTGGGCAAGGCCAAAAGCATTCGATAAGGATAGTGGGTTTGGTGGGAGAAGGGGGAGAGGAGGTGGCCGGGGAGGTAGAGATCAATTTGGCAGGGGAAGATCATTCAGTCAGCAATTTTCTGGTTGGAACGGAGCTCAAGAAAATACAAGTACAAATGATGGGACATCCTCAGGGAATTCGTCTGGGTGGACCAATGACCAAGCATGGGGCAGTGGGGATACTCGCCGAATGTATGGAGGTAAGTCCTCTGGCTGGAATAATATTACTACTGGAAACAGTGAAGAGGATGACCATAAAGATCAAGGGGGTGATTGGAACAAGGGGAAAACATCATATGATGGTTCGGCAAGTGGATTGAATCAAAGTTCTGGTTGGAAAAGTGGATCAAATGATGGAAAAAATGATGATTCTAATTGGGGCAGAAGTAGTTGGAACTCTGGATCAAGTGGTGCCACTAGAAACCAGGATTCAAGTTGGGGTAGAAAAAGTGATGGGAATGAAGATGGGAACCAAGATTCTAATTGGGGCAAAAGAAGTAACTGGAACTCTGAATCTGGTGATGCAAACAAGGACTCAGGCTGGGGCAAGAAAAGCAATTGGGCAAGTGGCAATCAGTCAGTAGCTGGTGGAAGTGGAGACCAAACTGAGAGTTTCGGTGAAAAGGCAAGTGATGGGAATTACAGAGGAGGTTTTGGAGGTAGAGGCAGTTCAGACAGGGGAGGCTTTAGAGGTAGAGGGGGTTTTGGAGGCAGAGGTGGAGACAGGGGGGGTTTTGGTGGCAGAGGCAGAGAACGGGGGGGTTTTGGTGGTAGAGGTAGATCAGACAGAGGAGGTTTTGGTGGTAGATCAGACCGAGGAGGATTTGGAGGCAGAGGCCGTGGAAGGTGGGATCAAAGTGGTGGTTGGAATAACAGAAATGACAGTAGTGAGGATAAGCCCTCTGACTGGAACCAAGAGGCAGGCGAGGGATGGAAGAAAAATGACGGTGTAGAAACTTGGAATGGAGCTGGTGATAAGAATAAGTCGCAGAGTTGGAACGCAGGAAGCTGTGGAACTAGCAATCAAACCAGTGGGTGGAATAGCAAGGGTTGGAACCAGCCATCAGCAGCTAAAGATGCTGCTGGTAGTGGCTGGAACAAAGGATCCTGTTCAAGTAATGAAGCTGGTGGAAGTAAGGGAAACAATGGAGGATCAACAGAAGCCTCTGGCGGGAACCAGTCGTCAAGCTGGGGCAAATCGACCATAGCCACTGAGATTAAAGAAACTAATCAACAAGGGAGTGGCTGGAACAACCAGGACTCAGGTGGTAGTGCTCTCACTGGTGGCTGGAACAAGGGAACAGTATCGAGGAATGAAGCTGGTGGAAGTAGGGGAAACAATTGGGGATCAACAGATGCTTCTGGTGGGAACCAGTGGGGCAAATCGACCATAACCACCGAAATTAAAGAAACTAATCAGCAAGGGGGTGGCTGGAACAACCAGGATTCAGGTTGTGATCGAGGAATGGGTACAGAGATTAGAGGTGATGGTGGAGATAAGGCAGTTCCATGGGGTCAATCAAATGCTGCTGATAGGGGTCAGACATCTAGCTGGAGTCAGTCAAAAGATGTAAAAGGAGAATCTAATAGGGATGAGAAACCAACTGATTCGTGGGATAAAGCAACAGCAAGCTCTTGGGGGAAGGGAAATGACAGGGATGGCAAAGGAGGGTGGTAAAAACGCTTTAAAGCATTAGCTTGACCTATGTTCAGAGTTCTTGTGCCTGTAGATATCGGTACTACTTTCTGGTGTACACGGGAAGGGTCTAAGTGAACTGTTATGGAACCCGATATTATACTTAAAATAACTGTATGTCTTTACATTTTGAACCATGTTGCTGGTGTAGGCAGAGTCGTTGGACTGGCAAATCATGCACAGCTCCTCGATTTAGCAAGAGATGTTCATGTTTTTCATGGCATTGGATGCTGAATCGCAAGCATTAAAAATTTTGTGAGTGCTTGATCTTTTAGCTTCAACGACACAATTTCAACATGTTTTTACCGAATTTTTAAATTTCAATAATTTCATTAGTCTTCTTTTTGAGAGGTGCTTCTAGCCGGTTCGGCTGCTTTTAGTATAGAAACAACCATGTACTAATTATATGTCACATCAGATGTTATACATAACAGATACAAGATACACCCACAGGGAATCATAAGCTCACACAATCCTTTTCAAAATTGTTTCTCCCTTTTGAAGATACCAAGTCCATCTCCGTCTCTTGCCGACGCCCACCTCAGTCCATCTTGCCGACGCCAACCTCTCATTCCGACGCCGACAGTTCTGACGCCCACACGTCTCATCTTCATAAGTTATTCTTTATATCCTCTCTGTTTTTGTTTCTCGGATCAAGAAAACCAAAATCCAAGCAACATATATATATGTCGAATTACGCTCGGGGCGGTGAAGACGAGGTCGATGATTTCGACCAGTACGATCCAACGCCATATGGGGGCAGTTTTCTTCTTTTCTTCAACTGCAGGATATGTTCGTGGAGCTTAGGTGGAACTAGGACTGACAAACGACAACAAAAAATAATAGAAAATGTAGTGAGGTCGGAGATGGAGTTGGTTTCGCTACGAATGGAGGACCCTTGTTGTCTGGGCTACGATCTAGGTGATCATAGAGGGAGGAGACGCCATGGTTTACAGTTGGGTTCTTTTGTGGTTTGCAGCGAGGCACGGGCTGCGACGTTGCTCTGTTTTGTGGTGTGAAAACAGAGTGTGCATTTGAGTATAGCTTGTGGCATTGTGGTGGAGAGCTGCGGTGGTGTAGGGCTGCAAGCGGGTTGTGCTTCCTGACCATGAGGGAAAGGGGCCTGGCGATTTCCATTTTGGTCCTACAGGAGAAAGCTCGGCGGCATGCGGTGGTCTGGCTTCTGCTAGCCACGTAGGGCAGGTCTCCATTGGTTCTTTTTGCTGCCCTAGTTTACGTAAGATGGTGGAGGAGTTGTCTGTGGCTGAGGGGGTTTCTTCGGGTGTCTCAGTCGTGGGGTTGAAATCAGCTAGGGGTTCGGGTGCGAGGGGTAAGGGGTTGAAATCGCGAAAAAGAATTTGGATTTCTAGTGTAGTGCTGCTTTAGGAGAATTGTGGTGGAATGCTTACGTGTTATCACGTGATTGGACGGCTGTTTTTTGGATATAAACAGCCCGATCGGTTGTAAGGATTTCCCTTTCTTTTTTATTGTGATTCATTTCTTTGTTTTAGTAGATTTTTGAACCCACTACTAATGAAATTATTTCTAATGGAGGCGCATAATGTGGGATTGGTGAATAAGAGGACAAATAACATTTTTTTTCCCGAATTCTCATATGATAACTTGATGAGTATTGATATAAGAAGGATTATATTTTAGTTTTATCTATATTAATATTCTTAAAATATTGAACTGACATAGGAAAGAAGATGGTAGATTTAATTTTGGTCTTGCGTGGAGAGTTATCAAATGAAACAGATCACCAGAAAAACCAGAGAACATATATACCTTAAATGTTGTACATCAATGGTCAGGCTTTGAAGGCAAGAACATAATGGGCTCATGAGTTACAAGTGATTCTTTAATGCAACAACTTGGGTTTTTTTTTTTTGGAGCTGCTTGTCTAGTGTCTACAAGCTAGGATTGATACTCTAGAATTGGCCATATGTATAAGACAAATTCAACAAATTCACCACCAAATTAAAAGAGCCGACCCTGCTTACACCCACATATTTAATATGATCAGTCTCAAGTCTTTCTAAGATTACTTTCTCACTTTAAAGGTGAATGGTCATTTAATTAGGATGCACCTTCATTTCAACTAATATGGATGGATAATGAAAGGACAGAAGGTGGGGGGAGAGATCAGGTCATAATCTAGCATCTTTGAAATCGTTTCATATTATATTATTGTGAGAACGATAGATTCTTAGAGCTCACTATTAATAATCATGAAACCCTTATTATTGGACGGTTTGGCAATTTTCTCCGCCATGGAGACATGCCATGTTAAATCCTCTATTATTACTAAGAGACCACCAAAAAAAAATCAATGAAAAAGTGGTTGATTCAAGACTATTTATGGAAATTGACGTCCGAATGCCATCTCATCCACCCATATTCTATCCCGAAAAGATCCTTTTTTTTTTCTTTTTTCTTAAATGGGGTCTACCTTTGTCCATCATCAAACTGCAATACTGAAAAAAAAATAAAAAATAAAAAATAAAGGAAAAATTTGTCTACAACGTATTTTATGCAAATTCAAAACTAACATACGGCGGCGCTTTCAAGTAAAAAAGGTCCAAAAACAAAGCTGCGCATATGGTGGAGAAAGCCAAGAAAGCAATGTGCGATGAAAGCTCCACAAATTAATTGGCCAGCTCTTAAAATATATATATATATATATAACTGGATCGATTTGTTGATGCTGTTTATATGAATAATAATATGCATGCATGGGAGCAAGAAGTCAAATTGATGGGGAAATTTTTATTTTTATTTTTTTTTCTTTCTGGCTTCATCTAATAATTACGAAACCTATACATATATATATATATATTCGATGTAGCTTTTGGCTTCAACTTTTAAAATTATAATATTAAGGGCAACAATAATAGGAGATGGAGATTGGTGGTAGTCATGTACAAAGTTAAAATAAAAATTAAAAGGGACAAAAGGACTGAAGAAGTAGTAGATAACATGAGAGGTGGTGCTGCTGCGCTCCCGAATATCATTCCAAAGTAGTCACTACCGTCGCTGGACCCGGACCCGGACCCGGACCCAGTATTGTCACTGTATGTGGTGCTACCATTCATGAATCCTGGATATGATGTCGACGCTGTCTCGCTGCTCTCCCTGCGCGCAATGGATCATCATGTACAAGCCATGAAATTATAGATAACACATTAATGCTAAAACTCATGATATATATATATATAAAGATCAGTCATAAACAAATCAAATAAAATATATACATATATAGTTCTTTTATTATCATTATTATTCTTCATAATTTGAGCATTATTAATTAAGTATATAAAATAATAATAATTTTAAATTGAGAATAATATTTACATGACTATATACTGATCCCCGCATGTCCTGAAACCTCAATTAATGCATGGGGACGGGTATCAAAACAAAACAAGCTCGCTGTCATCGATGGTTAGTATATTAATGGCAGGCATTTTTAGTAGGCCGGACATTAGGGCCGGTGTGATCCACACATGGACTAAGATGGCTGACCTACTTCTTATACCAAAACTGTTACAATTGGGTAACCATTTTTTAATTGTAGGGATGCATATGTATGATATTCAAACAACTCCCATCATAATCATTAACTTGGAAATTAAAATGAGTGATCACAAACAAGTTATTAGTGATCATAAAACAATCAGTGCATGAATATATATATATATATATAATTTTATAATATGAAGCTGATTCAATGATCAAATGTCATGGGAAAAGACCCCATGAGGCATGAATTTTCATTACTAGTGATACAGCATCTGCCTGGTTTATATCAATTATCAAATCAGAAGACTGAAGAGGGCTCCAAAAGTCCTAATAATTAATACAACATTTGCTTTACTTTTCAAAATAGCGCAAGTTGGCAACGCCCCCAAATTGCGATGGTTGTTGTTTCAAAGCCCAAAAGTCCCTCAACGAGACAGGCACTTCAGTTTTTTATTTTTTATTTTTTTAATTTTGAGATATGTGAGAAACAGAGCAAAAGGTAAACACAGAGAGTGAGTGACGTTGAGAGGAATGGGTCAGGATAAAGTATAATAGTACCTGGGCCCACCAAGGACACCGGCGTTCATGGTGAGCTGATCAATTAGCCCAGCGGCCTTGGGCTCCACACTTGAGGCCTTGGCGTATTGGAAGCTTGCTCCCGCCCCCGACGGCACAAAGAATGCTCCATTTACCATTATGTCCCCCTCCGTCCTCCAGTTCCAGTCCGTCCACTCCCTCTCGTCCGTCTCCACCCGCTTTGTCACCTGTCAACCATATTTTATTTACAATATTATTATTTTTCCCATCTGAATTTCAACATATTTCCCCCCGCCAAAAACGGTAAACCTCATCTAAACCGTAGCGAGTAAAACAGACGCGCCGCTGCTTAAAGTGGGATAACGTGTTACACATTTCAGATACAGACAGACAAACAGAGACAGGCGGTAACAAAGATAACTAAAGTGGTGTCTTCGCAAACATAACTAAGCAATCATAAGCAAACAAAAATATGAATGAAAAAGAGTAACTAACGCATAATTAAAAAAAAAAAAAGTTACCTCCTTGGCGTTTGGGTCCCCCGGTGCTGTGTAACGATTACCCTGACTATTAATGGTCGGGTTCGCGCTACCGCCGATGGCGTACATCTCCCACTGCGTAAAATCGTTGTTGACCACGTGTATATACCCGCGTCTGCACCGTGGCATGCGCTGCACAAGTGCCTCACCGAAGTGATTGAACGCTATCGTTACCTGCATGCCCGAGTCCAAGGCGTAACGATCGTTGTGACCCAGCAGCATCACCTCGTCGTGATGCGAGAAGTAACTGTTGGATATGGTGATCCCCGTGGACCCCATTATGGCGTCGATCAATCCGTCCGTGCAGTAAGACAAGGAGCAGTGGTCTATCCATATCTGTCGCGCACTGAATATGGAGATTCCATCGCCGTCCGATCTTCCCCTCCATCCGGCGTGCGTCGGTGACGACCGTATGTTGGCGTTCCCCGACGGCTTGCAGTGGTGGATGTGGACGTTGTGGATGATGACGTTGGAAACGTACTGCAGTGTGATGCACCCGTTGCCCACAATGTGGACGTTGACGCCTCGACCGTCGATGGTCTTGTAGCTGTTGACGATCAGCTCGTGCTTCAGTTTTATGCCCATGTTCGCCGCGAATACAATCCTGTCGACGCATTAGCTTGTGTTTCATGAGCTGCATAGTGAAATATGTTTGAACTACATTTTAATTAAACTTTACCAGAGGGGTTCTTCTTGGATCACGGCGTGGCGGAGGGTACCCGGGACCGGGTTTGCCGGGTCGCTGTCGGATGAGTCAGTTACAACGTAGAACTGACCACCTTTGCCACCGAGGGCGTTGTGACCGAACCCGATGGCGCAGTCGGCGAGCCTTTGGCGGTTGTTCTGCCAGTCAGCGTCGCAGCGCCAGCAATCGTCGATGGGATTTCCGGTGAGGCATGGGGAAATTTGGTCCTTTGCTTGGAGAGAGAGCATTTGTCTCTGCGAGAGAGAGGCATTGACGCGCCTGCAAAGAAAAGAGGAAGGGTGAGATGGTTGGAAAGGAGTACTCTGTTTGCTTCTTGAGAAATGCAGGGGAAAGTGGAGAAAATGAGGGAACCTCGATCGGATGGGGGGGCTCTGTTTGTTCTGGAATAAAATGGATGAAAATAAAAGTAAAAATAAATTCTCTAACGATTGAAGATGGGATTTTTTTTTAAATGTTCGAGACTAAAATCTTGGAAAGTGAGGCCATCCCGGAATGTAAACACATGGTTGAGGTGAGTATTACCTTTGGACTTCTTGGACAACAGCTTCAGGATCGGGGTGTTGGTGAGGGAGCGTCCGATTGAGTGTCGCGTTGGCGAGGAAGTACAGAGAGGTGGAGAGAAAACATATTAAGAGAATGCAGGTGGTAGGAAGCAGCATCCTTGAACGAAGAATAATAATTACAATTTGGGGATATATACCGTTGGATTTTTTTTTTTTTAATCTTAGCTTCTGTAACTTAAGACTCTCTTTCAGCCTCTTGAATACATTATGCGCAGCAGCAACCAATTACAAACTCAGGAAGCTGCAATTAAATTTTACAAAAATATAATGTATTTATATAATAAAGCAAGAATATTATAATGATTGTATTGTTAATAATGCAAAATGCGGATGCTTTTCTCCTCTGCTCAGGGTTTTGAATAGGGTTCAGTTTATTTGAAGGGGAAGAAAAGAAGATACAGGCCGAGTTTTGGCCGTGCTTATGGAGGTGATGGAAGATGAGGAAGGAGGAATTGGAAAGGACACTCTCTCAGTCACTCACATTCTTACCTTGCTGGATAATCATTCTAGGTGGAGTATTTATCATTAACAGAAAGACAGGCTTAGTACGTACTTTTATCATGAAATGGCTGCAACCCCCCCTCTCCCGTTCTCTTTGCTTTCTCACTTTACCTGAACAAAACTATATCATCTTTTTTAACTTTGTCTACCGATAAAGATTCTTTGCCTTGAGGATCCACGCATTCTTATTACGACAATCCCCGCACGTGAAATACCCTTTTTGATTTGTAAAATGCTAGTTTGTACTTTGGGTTTCACGGCTAATTTATTTTATTTTTTAAATATTTTAAAAAAAAATTACTAGTAATGAATTTATGTATTTTTTTAAAAATATTTAAAAATAAAAGAGAATGAATTAGCGGCCACGCTTTATTTATATTATGACTCGGTGAGAAATAGATTGAGGGTTTTGATGGATATATGGATTCCTCAGTAAAGATTGCAGGTAGCAGTTAAAGCTTCTTTTGGTCAAGGGAATATGGAGGCGCCCTTAATTTAACAGAGTTTTTTTTTTTTTTTTTTTTCTTGAGCTAGGCCAAACAATTAGATTATGATAAGTATTGCTACAGTTATAAAGAGATCATATAAAAATAAATTTACAAATTGAAGTAGTTACATACAATACGTTAGGTTTACTTTACACTAAAAATAGTTTTATAATCCAATATATATACCATCTCGAGTTATGCAAGTTTGTAGACCTTTTTTTTGTGAGCTTCAAGATTCTTGGAGTTACCTTTTGGAGATCTTTATTGTTTTCAACGCTAGGGCTCGCCCATGGCGGCGCCCCCGCCCCCACCGGTGTCCTTTATGGCATTGGGGGGCTCTGATAGTGGAGATGCTGGTAAGAAGTCGTTTGAGCAAGCAGTCACGAGGTAGGCAATGTTTTCTTTCAAACTTCCTATGCGATATCCAGTGGACGTGAATGGTGAACCAAGGTTCGTCTTTACGGATTCTAAAATGACAAAAGCGGCGGATGATTTCCGGTTTGCACTGGTGTTAAAGTTCTCGCACTATAGGCCATCCATTAATAGGATTCGTCTAAATGTGGTTAAGTCATGGGGTTTATTGGAGGTGCCGATTATCAGCTTTATGGATGAATTTCATGTGCTCATCCAAATGCAGTTTGAGCGTGATTTCGTGCATGCCTGGGCGAGAGAGGGTCGTGTGATTGACGGGTGTGTTTTCAGGTTATTTAGATGGACAAAGGAGTTTGATCTCCAAGTTGAATCCTCTCTAGTGCCCCAATGGATATTCTTACCAGGTTTGCCTTTGCATATGTATAGAACCGACTATTTACAAATCTTAGCCACGAGATTTGGCTGCTACTTGGGCACAGACAATGCAACATTGAATAAAACGAGGGCTACGAGTGCACGTATGTGTGTAGAAGTGGATCTAAAGGAGGAGCGAATTAAAGGATTCCCGATTGTCGTTTCGGCAAACAGAACAATATGGCAGGAAGCACGGTATGAAAAACTTGGTTTTTACTGCACTAAGTGTTGTAGAGAAGGGCATATGAAAGTGGTTTGTAGTATGGGGGAGACTCGGCGTAAGGTTGGGGGGGACAAGTTATTGTGCTCCAATCAATAACAAGCAAGTATGGAAAGGAAAAACAAGTGAGAAAGAACAAGTGGTGGAAGGTTTGGTTTCGACAACTCTGGTGCAGTATACGAAAGGATAACCAGTGACTGAACAAACGATGGCCTCGGTTGAGGATGGGGATGCGGAGAAACAGGGCAAGGATTTGTCGATGATATAGCAGCAAGAACAAATGTGCATGGCAATTATCCTTGGGCAAACAGATTATGCCACCAAGGAACACTCTGTTGAAGAGGAATTTGACAAACCCGTGACAATCCAAGACTCTGTTCTTATGCATGGAAAAGACGGACGGAGTAGTGCAGTGCAGGTTGAAGTTGAGACTCCTACTGTTGAATTGTTGTTTGTGGAAGACGTCTCGATCAGAGGTTTCTTCGAGGGGGGCCAAACAGATATGGTCTCCGAAATTCTAGAGTTGGAATGCAGGACTCAAATAGCGTCTAAAAATGATGTTGTAGTGAGGGAGGACCAAACAACTTCACTTTCAGATCCTAAGGAGGAAGGTGCTCCTGGAGCTCTGGCTCAACAAAAGCATTACAACTCAGAACCTGAGAGTAGCCAGCACATCCACACGACTGAATCAAAGAAACACATAGTGAGACAATCCCAACGGGTTTTATCTCGACCCTTTAAACTCAATTTATGATTGATAACATTTTGGTTTGGAATTTGCGAGGGTTAGGCAGTTCCAGAAATCGATTAAAAAGTTTAGTTAAGAGGCATGTTGTGCATATTGTCGGGATTTTGGAACCTTTTGCTGCGGTTGATAAAATGACTCGTTTGGCTTGTTTGATGGGGTTACCGAATTTTTGTAGTAATGCAAAAGTTGATGGTAAAATATGGATTTCCTGGAGTGACGATTGCGATTGGAAGTGAAGAGAAGCTTCTCATTTCGTTTATCTATGCGAAGTGTAATAGCATGGAGCGTAGAAAGTTATGGCAAAGTTTAAAGGTGGTAGATTCTAATGAGTCTCCATGTCTTGTTGTAGGAGACTTCAATATCGTCTGGGAAGATAGTGAAAGAGTTGGTGGTCAGCCAAGGCCTATTGCTTCGATGAAAGATTTTAATAATTGTATTGATCATTGTGGTTTATTGGACCTCCAGGTTGTGGGATGCTGGCTTTCATGGTGTAATGGCCATGAGGGGCATACTAGAAGCTGGGCATGGCTTGATAGAGCGCTGATTAATATTCATTTTGCAAATAGGTTTCCTTTAGCTTTCTTTGAATATCTTAAAAGGAAGACATCGGATCATTGTCCTATGCTCATTCACTTTCAAAAATCGGTGGTAAGCTACGGCCCTCATCATTTTAGCTTTCAAAATATGTGGGTTTCTCATGCAGATTTTACGAGATGTGTGGAGGAAGTTTGGAAGGAACCTACTACATCTATGGGTCTTTTACAATTGGCGGAAAATTGAAGAAAACTAAGCTTACGCTACGAGCTTGGAATAAACAGGTCTTTGGGCATGTTAGGCAGACTATTAAAGAATTAGAAGAGAGATTGGAGGTATTAGAAAGTCGGTTACAAGGCTGCTATGATCATGAAGTCGAATGTGATTTCTTGGTTACAAAACTTGAACTGGATACATGGGAACAACGTGAAGAATCCAAACTTTCTCAATTGGCAAAAAAGAAATGGCTTTTAGAAGGCGATCAGAATGAAAAATCCTTCCATGCAGTTGTTAACCAACGGAGAAAAAATAAAGTTATATCTAACATGCGGCTAGAGAATGGAGCAATTTTGAATTCGCCGGAATTGGTTTATCAAGGCGCTTTAAATTATTTTTAGAACTATCTTTCACATCTTTCTATTGTTGAACAGGTGGATCTCTCACATCTTATACAATACTCTATATTTGAGGAAAATAATTTGGCTCTTGCTATAGCTCCATCTGAGGCTGAGATTTTTGCTGCTTTGAAATCAATACCGAAAGAGAGCTCACCTGGACCGGATGGTTTTGGTTCGGGTTTCTATTTAAGCTGCTGGGATTTGATCAAAGAGGATGTCGTTGAGGTAGCCAAGGATTTCTTTTCGGGTTCTCCTTTACCTAGATTTTATACAACATCTTATCTTGTGTTGATTCCGAAGGTAGAGGATCCCAAGAGTTTTGACAAGTTCCGTCCTATCAGCCTTTGTGTTGCTTATAAAATCTTTTCAAAGGTTCTCATGCAACGGATGTCCCATTTTTTTTATCTAAGTTGATTTCTCATGAACAATGAGCTTTTATTCTAGGTTGCAGCATCTTTGAAAATATTACCTTGGCACATGAATTGGTTTATTCTCTGAATAAGAAAACAAAGGGCGGCAACATTATGTTAAAGATTGATATGACCAAAGCCTATGATCGCATAGATTGGCGATTTTTGTTAAATGTGTTAACATCCTTTGGCTTTTCTTCTCAGGTTTGTAATCTTGTGAGGGAATGTGTTCAGTCACCTTGGTTCTCCATTATGATGAATGAGACTTTCAAGGGTTTCTTTCAACTGGCTCGGGGCATAAGACAAGGAGATCCGCTATCTCCATATTTATTTATTATTATGGAGTAGGTGTTGTCAAGATTACTTCGTAAGAATTTTGAAAAGAGTCAAATTGGATGTTTTTCACATCTAGTGGGTCCGCCTCTTGTATCTCATTTACTTTATGTTGATAATCTTTTAGTTTTTGTGAATGGTGGCAAGCGTTCGGTTCATAGACTAATAAAACCTTGGAGGTATATGAAAAGTGGTCAGTGCAATTAATCAATAAGGAAAAATCGATTACATCTGTGCGTCGTCGAAGTCTCATGAGATCAACGGGTTTTGTGGAAGGCAAGTTCCCGGTCACCTACTTGGGAGTCCCTCTGGTCTCAGGATGTCTTACATCAAGAGACTTGGAACCTCTTATTGAGAAGATTCAGAAAAAAGTTGCTGGCTGGAAATTGAATTTACTATCTCAAGGCAGTAGGCTTACGCTCCTTAAACATGTTTTATCATGTATAGCAACACACCTTTTGACGGTTTTAAATGTGCCACTAATGGTTTTCAAAAAACTCAACTCTTTGCTTTCTACATTTTTTTGGGGAGAATTGAATGGGGAACCGAGGATAAAATTGTGTGCTTGGGATAGAATATGCAAGCCTTACAAGGAATGGGGACTTGGCCTGAGAAATTTCCATGAAATTCAGAAGTCCCTCCACATGAAATTTGCATGGAGATTGTTAACAGTTGAAAACCTATGGATCAAGTTCTTCCGAGCTAAATACATGAAACACGACCACATTTTCCTTGCTGAGACTAGATGAAATGCATCCCAGTTCTGGAAGTCAATTATGAAGGCTCTTCCTGATGTGGTAGAGAACGTTATAGTGAAGGTGAGAGAAGGTAACTCTTCTTTTTGGTTTGATCATTGATTGGCGAGTGGCCTTTATGTGCTAGTAGGGACGTTGTGCATTCTGAGATCAAAATACAAGAGGTTTGGGTTGATGGATCCTGGGATGAGAATTATCTTGTGGAACAATCGGGGTTAGATAAAACAGAGGAGATCATGCATAGAATTGTGGCTGGAAAGGTTGGCAATGATATTACCATCTGGAAACCAGCAGGAAAGGGAAAGTTTCCTTCGGCCTCGGCTTGGGAATTAATTCGGGTAAAAGGAACTAAACATCTGGGCATGGACTGGATTTGGCATCACCTCTTCCCAAAGAAGATATTTGTGTGTATGTGGAAAGCTCGATTCAATGGGCTGTCGTTGGATTCTCGGGTGCAAGCTCTAGGAATCCCGTTGGCATCTCAGTGTAACTATTGCTCTCAAGGCCATTCAGAAAATTTAAATCATGTGTTATGTAATGGCAGTATTGCTACGGAAGTATGGAAGACGACAGCCATTGCTTTGAGAATTAGTCATGGTTCTGGTATGTCGTGGTGGGCGATAGTGATTAAGTGGTTTAGTGTATCAAAGAAGTCGAGTCATAGGGGGATTCTTCTCGGCATCATCCCGTCTATTATTACGTGGCGCCTCTGGGTGCGTCAATGCAAAGCTCGAATGTAAAATTCCTTTGAATCGGTGTCGAGTGTATTGTTGGCAGTTAAAGTATGGATAAGGAAGCTTTCATCTATTATGGTGAAACAATGGCCTATTTCTGCTAGAGATGGGGCTATTCTTCGGGCTCTTGAAGTTCCTTATGTTGATCGTGCCTGGCCTATGCCGAAACTAGTTTATTGGAGGAAACCGGCTGAAGGGTGGATTAAACTGAATGTAGATGGGTGTTGCCGTGGCAAACTAGGTAGTTGTGGTGGAGGAGGAGTCATTCGCGATGAGAGAGGTAATTTCAAAGGAGCTTTCTCTTCTTCTTTTGGACATGGTACGAATAATGAGGCTAAATTGAGGGCGTTAATTGATGGTATATCTTTGTGTAAAGAGTTGGGTTTTAATCAGATAATTATTGAGAGCGACTCTAGTTTGATTGTCTCTTGGTTGAGTAGTCGCAAGTGCACGACTTGGTACTTATGGGATTATTGGAATGATCTTTTGATTTTATTAAGAGACATGCATTTCACCATTAATCATCAGTTCGTGAAGGGAATAATGCGGCAGATTTCCTAGTTAGACGGGGCGAGGAAGGTTATAATAGCACTTTTGTTGATTTTATTTCTTTGCCACGTAAGTTGAAAGGCATGATTCGGTGGGATAAGGTTGGCCTACCTCATGTTAGATTGTAACACTGTAATGTTTGGTTTTTTTGGGTGGTTTATTTGGTTGCGTTGTTGCTTTAATTTTCTAGTGTAAAAGGTATTCTTCTGCCATAAGTGATGTCGTTATTTAATAAAGTGCCAGAGGTGCCGCCCTCTTTGTTTTTTTTTTTTTTTAAAGTTATGCAAGTTTGTGAATTTATTTTGTAGGATTTCTTTGTAGCTAAATAATTTCTTCTATATTATTTGCTGGTGTTGCGTACTTGGGACTACCACATTGACTGAGCGTATATGTTTGAATTATTCTCAAACTAAATGATTGAATGTTACTTTATATGCATCCATAAACATTAATTGACAATATTGGATGAAAACAGTACGTTGGGAAGAGAATGCTTGGCCGCCCTAATCATAACTGAAAGAGAGTTTAAACAATCAGATCTAGTGGAAGAATGATCATAGCTAAGAAACACTAGTAGGCCGAAATGAAAAGAGAGCGTGATATTGAATATTGATGATCATGATAATAATACAAGATCAGTTGATCAATAGAGTTTGTGAATTTAATATTATTCCCTAATTGAAATAATAAACAAAGAAGGTTGGTTAAAATGGACAAAAGGTCGCCACGATAACTAATTACGCACTCAAATATGTTGTCACTCCCGTTTCCCATGGATGCACCGACATTAATCAACTTGTCACTTGACTATACGATGACCGATATTATATAATGCGTTGGCTAGCTTCTGCGTTTGGTGCCTGAAGCTTGATCATTTGCTTTTTTGTAGATTTCTTTCTTAACAAGTAAACTTCCATGATTGCAACATCCATGCTCTTGCAGCCCACAATAATAATAATAATAATAATAATAATAATAAGTGACATGACCTAAATTGTACTATATATATATTGTTTTGAGATTTTTTGTGAACTTAGACTATATTTTTTGTAATGAAATTGTAGGCAACCCTTTAGACTAATTTGGAGAAATTCGATAATCAAACTTTGACGGAGTTAATTAACCCAAAAATCATGTCTTAATCGAGAAAAATTCAATACATGATGAACATGATGATGACGGCGATAAGATTCTTGTACACTTTTCCAAAAAATCGGCGCCGTGAGAGAAGAAAGAAATATAATAAAACGATTCCTTAATTTATTTTTATTGAAACAATAATAATAATAATAATAATAAGAGAAATGATAATTACAGTCATGAGTGCGTAAGTGCCGTATAATCACTTTAAAAAAAGTGAATAAATACGAGATTCATATGAAAAAATAATAATTTTTTAATTATGAATCTCACTCTTTTTTAAAATAACTGCACAGCATTTACATATTCCATAACTGGATTTGCATTACTCTACTAATAAAACTTTGTTACGGCATGCGGGAGATATATAAAACGCGAATAGGTAATTAATGATCAAGTTAAAAAAGTTTGATACTGATTACTAAAAGAACTATATGATCATAAAGGGGCACTGATTTTAATGGGGATTCAAAACTCCTAACTTCGTTTTCCAAAGTATAATTGCTTTCCGTGATTAATGGATTGGATATAAATAATGTTTTGGAAACATAGCAGAAATTAAAACATATGTTTTTCGAATAATTACTGCCTACTGTTCAAAAACCAACCAATTAAAGGAGATTTTTCTTGTCTGCTTCTCCCTTAGTGGCTTCAAACGTGTAATCTAAGCTGGGTCTTTCGTCCCTTCATATCTGATCTGTAATGTTTTATTTCCTCCACTGTACGTACAGTTAACAAAGTGAAATTAAAGGCCAAAAAAAGAAGTGAAAAAGCAGCCGGTGAAGATAGAAAAATTAAAAAAATTATTAAGTCCAGCTTATTTTAGCTTTCTAATTAGCTGATCATGATGAACGAGTACTGAGTCTGATCTTCTCTTACTTTTCTTACAAAGTGCATGCTGTTGTGGTGGTTTGAAAATCTTGGATTCAAACTACCATAATTTGTAGTACTCGTCTCTAGTCGTTGCAACCTGGCCTACACCTTTGATCACATGCATGCATTACACGACTTTGAGTGTTAATGGCTTTGTTTTCACCGTCGACGTTGCAATAAGATACTTTGACGAACTCCTCGTGAACCTAATTGATTCAGCAATTAAATACCTTCACATTCAAGTTGTCATCAAAGAAACTAGTACTTGTCATCTACTTAGTCCCAGTGGTCAAGCTAGCGGCCGCCTAGCTAGTATACGTAGTACTTGATCCATATATATTCAGATTGAAAAATTTCTTATTTTTTGGTGGGATTTGTGTCAATATCCGATCGAGAAGATATATAATTAATGAAAAAGTTAAAGTTGTTTCCTTAAATCATGTAACTCGTGAATTTGGAATCCCCGGATATTCCAATAATTAGTGCTGCTTTTCCAAGTTATTCTGTTTATCAAATCCAGTACTTTTTCTGTCATAACAAACTAACCCCATTTTAGAGATCCGGCCGATAAGGATGCCGGCCCTATATAAGAATGGGTGGCCGGATCGGTGCCAACAACCGGCCTATCTGATCAGATACGATTCCTTCATATATAGTTCGATATTTGTTCGAATTGGAGCTTGCTAGGGAGAATTAATTCGAAGAGAAAGTGGACTGATCCAGGGCCGGCAAGCCCCAGAATATTTCCCAGGTTTTAGTTACATGGAAATTCTAATAATTTATATCGTGTTTCCTCTGATATATGCATGCTCGATCGGTAGATCAGACCGAAAGCTAGCTAGCTAGCAAAGATCTATGACACTTTTTCCGATCAACATTAATTTCATGCTTTGCTCATGTACGTAATAGTATCCGAAAAGGTTAATAATTCGAATGCTTTATCAACTTGCAAGACTATGACATTGATACCGACCTATTCTTATACTTTTCTAGTTCTTCGTATGGAAACACTTCGAGCTCATTGACCATTAAGGCCGAAGAACAAATTATATTAAAAAAAAACGGCAGTTTTGTTTTGATAAGGAAATTATATGGGGTGAAGATCAGGCTTGCGGTGCTTAATCTACGTGGATTTTGTCTTGGTTGGAGGAAAAAGCTGATCCGATTCATTGCCTCGATGAGGATAGAAAGTACTAGAGCATGAAAACGGGCGGCTAAAGTATGCATCGATCATGCATGCATGGGTCTACGAAAGTACCAAACTTAATTGTTGAACTTATAAGAGATCTAGAAGAGATCAATTTGGCGTATGTATTTAATTCTATGATTCCCAGTCTTGCATGAGTCATAAAGTCGGATATATGAAAAGGGACGACAGACTGCTTTTTGAGCAAAATACTATTAGCTAGGGAAATGCAAATTGAGGCTTGGCGGAGGAAAAGAAGTTTTGATGATCAATGCAGATAATAGCAACATTTTAACCCAAAGCAACGCACCATTTAGCTAGAAAGATACGAAAGCGTATCGAGGAAAAAGAGGCCGGCCGGGGAAAAGCCTTAGCTTTCCTAGTAGATAGATGCTAAACCAGCAATGAAGGAAAGGAACGTAGGGTTTGCTTGAGATCATGACTAGGCCCACGCGCGACAACGAATTGATTATATATATATTGACAATCCATGCAGATTTGATTCAGTAGAAGTCAGGATGACTAGGACGTCCCACCTCGTGTTGTAATCACCAATTCATGTGCGTGGGTCTCACACATCTAATTAAATCTAATTAATTGGTTAATAGGCGAAGTACCTCATCCTTTGGTCATATCCGTACGTCTCAAAAATATTCAGAAAGAGGAAAAGGGATAAAAGAAACACCCTTTGCTTAATTGATTGGTATTAATCGACCGGAAGTAAGTTTGTTTTGCATGTGAGCAATGTTATTGTAATATCTTTAATTGGATGATTTACTTACAGGATGGTAGTGAATGAATTCTTATATGAGTAAAGCTACTTTCACCGCTCCTGGTCTTGCTATATATACTTTTATTTTTTTAATATTTTTTTTACTTAGTGATTAAGTAAGTATTTTTTAATGATATTATAATTTTTTTATTTTTTTTAAAATATTTTACAGTGTTAAAAAAATACATGTATAAAAAAATAAAATAAAAAAATACAACATTTTACACTATCGGTGACTCCCAGCGGGACTGGGAACGATGGTTGTAGAGCCACCCTTCTTATATTCCTTGGGAGGGATCATAAGTTTAAGCCCTTCATATATTATAATTTCAAAGAGCTCGAATTATAATTATTGACTAATCCTTTTAAATTATAGATCTAGATTTATCTTGGACATTCTTTAGATCATTACAAACAGTATTAGAGATACACATAACTAAAAGTATAGGATCATTTGTGTCATGGCACCTATAATGGACTTGACCTAATTAATAGGATGTTGGAGATTGGCTCCATTTGGATTGAGATGTGATTTCAACTTATCTTATCTCATCATTATAACTTTTTTAAATTTCCACATAAAATATAATAAACAATTCAATTTTTCAAATCCTAAAACAATAATAATATTAAAAAATAAGATTATAACATTATTTTATTCAACTTTCATATCAACTCATCTCATCTCAACTCTCAATCCAAATTGTTATATACCAAATTGTTTGGAAGAGATAAGTTTAAGCCTTTTATAATGAGTTCAAAGTGCTCCAATTGCAATAATGGTTAGTCCCTTAAGATTATAGGCCCATATGTAGTTTGAACTTTCTTTAGGTTGTTAAAAATGGTATTACTTTGATCATAAATAAATTTCTCAAACAATATGTTTTAATCAAACACATTATCCATGACCACGCGATCATAGGAAATTACCAATATACCACAAAAATATCATGCCACAAAGTGCATCAATATACTACAAAAATAATATCATAAAGCGAAAACATGTCATAATGAGGTGTCAAACATAAACTTCTCCTTCCCAATTGGAGGCCCTTGTAGTCATTATAGAAGGCTTTGAATTTCTTACTTCTAAGTAATTAAGGTAGGATCTCATTCACAGAAACACAAGTAATTTAGGATATTATAATTGTTTTTCATCCTTAATTTTATAATTTTCAATCACATCTATTGATGTATTACATTTTAAATAGTTTTGTAAGTTAAATACTTCAATAAAAAGTAAAAATATGATCTATTAACTAACAAAATTCATGATAAAGATAAACGAAAATGCTAAGTAGTCTTCTGATTTTGTCCCCTCAGTTTGATCGTTTGTGTGTTTTAAATTTTTTAAATTTTATTTTTCTTAATAGTTAAGAAAGTAATTACTAGTAAATGCGTATATTTAAAAAAAAATTAAATATATTAAAAATGTTTGAAAAGAATTTAGAAAAGCACTATAGACACGGCCCCCTAGCACTGTCCAAAGATAAAATATGACCTATATACCTTAAGATGCCCGAAGAGTTGGGGAGTGGTGATTTCTCTCTCAATGTTCATGGGCCACTCAGCCCAACAACTTCTTCTAATGGGCAGCTAATCCATGTTCGGTGACCTCTATAATCTTTGCACGCGTTCTTCTTCTGTATTTCCTAAAACATTCCTCCATTCTGATTTGCCCTTTCACGAATTTATGTGACAGGCTGTAATTTTATCACAGTTGTCCACTCGGGTCCGTGCCTTAGTTTGAACTTTGAACTTTGAACTTTGAACTTTGAAAACAGGTTCGGACTCACCGAACCTCGCTTCGGTAAGCCGTTGGGTTCTCCAAACCATCCATCTCGTTGACGGTTTTACCCTTTTTTTTGGTTCTTCTCTTTCCCTCCTCAGATTCAATTCCTATTTCCTAGGCGAACAGACTATGCTACTAGTTTCGGGAGAGAAACAGAGAGAGAGAGAGAGAGAGAATTAGGGTTTTAAGCTTGCACAGTGACACCACAATGGACGGTGACATCATACTTGATTTAGAAAATTGTGTTGCTGGTGGTAAGCAAAACGCTCTTGACCTAATTTTTCCTTTACTTCTTGATCTATATAAACACTAAAATGGCCGTACTATTAGTTGAACTTCATGATTTGAATCTTATTTTTGTGTTTGATGTTCATTTCTTGATTACCTATTAGGTCTCTAGGGTTAGAGTCTATTATATCATGATTGCGAAATGTGGTGCCGGGTGGGTTTTTGGGATTAGGGTTTGCTTGATCTTATGAAGGGCTTTGCATGCGCATGATGTTGTTACGGGTAGGTTTCGGTAGAATTACAGTTTGGCTGGGAATTGAGTTAAGAACCCTTTTTTATGAGAAAGATGAAGATTTTATTAATGATGAAAGGGGATGTTACCTCAGTACACAGGAAGGACGACTTATTGACTATTCACGAGATTCAATATAGTTTTATGGTTCTTTTTCTTCAGTTTTCTAATTTTCTTGGCACCCAATTAGGGGTTCACGTTTTTTAGTTGTGATTAGATTGTTCAATTAGTGATAAAAAGTGAGTGGCAGATGGTAACGCAAAAGGAATGGTAAAGGGACCCAAAATTGGAAGTGCTCCAAGGAAAAGGCTTGCTGACATAACCAACTTGCAGCAGCAGCAGCTAAAAGCAGTAAACCAAGATGTGAAGCAGCTGCCCATTTCTCTTACAACTAAAGAGTATATTGAAAAGCTACGGAAGGTATGCTTATATTGATTCCATATTTTGTCTACTATATGTCACTGGATATTCATGATCTTTAAATATGTGTTCTCAGTTTAATTTACTGAGATAATCCTGAATATGATTTTCAGGAAAACATGACACTAATGACGCTTCTTGTAGAAAGAAAGTATCCTTAATGAACAATCTGGCTTACCGATTTATTCATTTTCTCACATTAGTTTTTGCAATATGGTTGTGGCCTTTCTCCTTTCCTTGACTTTGGTTGGCAGTAAAATTATTGAACTGAGCGTAATTGAGTTACAGAAACTGAGAATCAATTTTCTGAAAGTGCAGCAACAGAATTTGCAACTTGCCCAAGCAAACAGCCAGATGTTGGCGGTACCTTCACATCTATTAATTCTCAGTTGTTCAATTTTCTTAAAACTATCAGTTAACTATTTTCCGGGACTTCTGAATCAGAGTGTTGATGCCTTGATGAAACTGACATATCATTTTCATCCTGCAGGAGCTTAATTCAGGTAAAGACAGGGTAAGTTAAATTCTGTTGCAAGAAAGTGGTACAACTTGATTTCGTTCTCATATTAGGTGTTTCTCATGTAGGTACTCGGGCAATACCTATCTTTTCATCAATAAAAGAGAGTTTTACAGCGTTGCTACTCGATGTGTTGATCCCTTGTTTAGTAATCCGTAATAACTGTGTTTTGTTCCTTTTCAGCTAAAAGCACTTCAGCATGAGCTTGGATGCAAAAATGGCTTGCTCAAAGCACGAAAACTAGACTTGGAGGTTAGTTTAACTAGTATCCCATTTAATCAATTCCATGTTCTGGATTGGAATCGTGAGGTGTATTGCATAATCATTTCTACTAACTTAAAGCCCCAATTAGTATTCTTGTTATATTATGGGTAAATTTCCTTTGGAATAAATTACCCAATTTCTATTAATATTACTGATACTTTGTGTGAGGTTATTAGAATAGAATGTTGTTGACCTAGAATTTTTTACTTGTATTATAAAGAACTTACGTTTGTTTGTTTTTTATTTTTCTCCCAATATCAAAGTGAAAAGACTAACACATCAAAATACAGAAAATGAGGTATGTGGTTCTTCAATCTTTTGCTGTCTCCTGAATTACTTTTTTCGTTCACTGCTTTAAGGTAGGTACAACTAAGCGTGATGAAGCAGGGGAATTGTCTCAAGCTGATAGGAGGGACGCTAAACCATGCCACACCAACAGGAGAGGGCAATCCAAACGTCAATGTAATCATCATACTAGACATTCATTTGAGAATTTGAATCTGTTTATGGTACCAACTTTTTTCTTTTATGTTTTGGATGCAGCTTTGGTTCCTTCCACTGTTAACCAAGTCCATGCCACAGAGACGGTTGAAATTACGAGGTTTGTCTATGCCTGTTTAATTGCTTCGTGTTAAATTGTAGTCAGTGTTCCTGTTGACAATGATCCAGAGAATGAAAGGCTCCTTACGTGCATTGATGTTCCATCAGCCGTAATTTGAGAAGGCGATCTACAAGGCTTAAACCTGAAGAGCCAGAGCCAACGGAAGACATGTTTGAGATAGTTGACGCTTCTGGTCCTACCTCTCTTAGACCAGTCCATCCTAAAGAGAATATTGGAAATAAGAGGTTTGTCCGTGCATGTTTCATAGCTCTCTGTAGGTTAATGTTTCCAATGGATTTTTACAAATTATCCAGAGAATTAAAGGATCCTTAGATGTACTTAATCATTTTCTATCAGGCGTTGTCTGAGAAGGCAATCTGCAAGGTTTAAATCTGAAGAGCCAGAACAAGCTGAAGACTTGTTTGAGATAGAGGATGCTAAATTTCCTGTCTCTCCTGTAGTTGATGATCTGGTGCCTGACATTGGTCGAACGTCATCAGGATTGTCAGTCAAAAAAGAAGATGAAGGAAATACCTCCCTTAGATTTGAAGCACAACAAATGCGAAGATCATCTGTTGGAAGGCCATTGCGCCGAGCAGCTGAGAAGGTTCAGTCCTACAAGGAAACTCCTATCAATGTGAAGATGCGACGGCAGGAGTGAGTCCATTCTGTCCAAACTCCAATTTTGGTTGTGTGCCTGGTGCCATTTTTTTGCATTGTGTTGTTCTTGGTTCTTGCACGGTTTGCTCCTTCTGTTTAAACAACTTATATCTTTCTGGATACATGTTCCTAACTCCGCTATATTTTTTTCCTTTTATTATCGTTTGCAGATGATACTAAGGATGCAACAAAAAAATTAACTCAATTTAGTTCATTGAGTTGCACTTGAATAGACTAAACTCTCTCTCTCTCTCTCACTCAAATCTGTGTGTGTGTGTGTGTGTGTGTTAGGGGTTTCTCTTTGAACCTAGGTAATAAGTTGTTAGAGTAGAACTTAGTGGTATATACATTAAAGGAGGATTTGTTCCAAATCTAAGGTATGTCGCATCTTTTGTAAGATATATTTATTGCTAAACAAAGCTCTAATGTTGACCTAACCACTAAAGAGATATTATCACAATGATTAATTGATCACTACCATGATTGACCGGAAAAAAAAAATTAAAAGATTTAAAAATAATATTTTTTGGATAAGTAACCGAAGTTCTTACAATAAAGATTTAGGCGGCGTTTGGTTGCAAGATTCAGCTAAGCTAAGCTCAGCTAAGTTTACTCTAATTTTAAATTAAGTCTAACATCCAAACACTCAACTCTCAAATTACTAAACTCATCTTAACTCAAAATCTCTTTACATGTGGGACTCAACCTTTTTTAATTTAACACATCTTTATACGTGGGATTCACAATCTTTTTCAACTTATCATAAAAAGTATTAAACTCATCTTAACATCTAAACACACTTTAAACTCAGTTTAAATAAGCTTCACATAACTCTCCCTACTGCTTAACTCATTACTATTCATAAAGAACTGAGTTCAGCTCAACATCCAAACGCAACCTTAAAATAAAACAAGGATAAAAAAAAAAACCCTTGGAAATAATATCAGACGATTAAAAAAATGTTTGTTCACATTGGATGCATGACGTGCATGGGATATTGTATAGGATAAAGATAACATATATTGTGGGGTTCGCTTGTCGGAAAATTCGGTGTATTTGCATTAGGCCTAGGCAGGTTAAAAATAAGACTTTTATCAGAAATAATTTTTGTCGGATAATTCCCCTAAAGTCTTGCAATTTCAAAGGTTTTCTCACTGTTGAGTTGACAATAAGTACAAGGTTTGCGAAATCATATTTTGGGCATTGAAAAAGATAGATTTTCTCACATTTGCATTCCTTTTCCTTTTTGTATTTTTCAGCAAAAAGTGTAATGAGATGGTAATAGGTTCGTATCTACCACCTATATATGAACCTACTACCTGGTTGTCTGTTGGGGGTTTTACTCACCGTTGATTTTTCATCGGGTGTCTCTTCCAAAGACTTGCAATTTCCACTGAATCGGGAATTATATACAAATTCTAGAAAATCATGTTATGATTTTGACATATTGAACATTAATGAAAAAAAATATTTAACAAAAATGACTAAGAGGAGAGATCATCCAAGATCGATATCTTCTATCTATCTACCTATCATGTACGTGATCATATATATAGCATTAATTCCACATGATCTGTGGATGAGTCTCGCAATTAATGACAGGGAGTTACGATCATTCTTTCAAAATGAACTTTAATCGTAATTCGACTCCAACCCCACAAAAGATAAAATTAGAGGATTTATGTTTATAAAGACTCGAATCCATCGAAACCAAATCGATACAAGTTTAGTTATGCTAGTACGTAGTTGCATTCCATTTTCAAACTGGCTCGTTCTAATCATTGACAATATATGATAATCCATTACTAAAGTCAATAACGCCTTTGTCCCTTCACATGCAGTAGTAAATCTTGTTCGTTTTTCTTGCTTACTGTCCAATCAACATTCTTCCCTCCTAGCTCTTTGACGTGTGGGTCCAGCATCTTTAATTCACCCCTCGCACATGTAAAAGGGAAAGAAATTAAAGCTGAAAAGATTGAATCCAATATCGTATGTCATACTCCTACAACTCCAAACCGCGTTAGCGCACGAACAAAGCAAAGCCAGTAAAAGTTGAAACTGAATGCGCTAGTAAAAGTAACATGTTAATTGTTGAGGTATTTATTTATATGTTTCTTCGTATGAAATACTAAAATTAATTTATACAATGATTTGATTCGAAGGATCGAATTAATGATGGCATGCTGCATGAATCGTGATGGCTATATATGCATGCGGGTCTGCATGCATGCAGTGATTATTATTTGGACATGAATAACATGCATGGTGATTGCGCGCATCGCACAAGCTGCATGCATGCTTTGGCCACACAAAGATCCAGGAGGAGGCCGTCCAGGTTTTTTTCAACCGAAACTCGAAGCCTAATAATTAAACATGTTGGTGTGGAATATTGCACCATAATGCAAGTTGATCATGGACGTTGGAAAGGGGAAATTAATGGAGGACCCACACGCGGCAAGGCATGGCTTGTCCGAGTTTTCCAAAACAGTGAGTTTTGAACGGGTCAAGTTGGACAGCCGTTATTCTTTTTCTTTTTTTCCCCCCACGTAAAGGAAATATGACACCTGTTGTCCTAAAGGGCTCCATAAGGACCCTACCCAGCATCTGCTTTAATTTTCCATATTTTTTTTATGGAAGATTTTCGGTTCCGCTCCCTTTTCTGACTGAATATATAATGTGAAAGAGGAAGAGACAAATTAAGGTGCATGCAGCAGTCTCGAAGGATCGGGGGCAGTGATGTTTTATTTATTTACAGTCTTTGGCTCACTTTGTGTTTCACTCCGAACATAGTCTGAATCTGGTTTAGTAGTAAATATATATGAATTAAACAAATTTCGATTGTACTATGTTTTTCACAGTTTGTCCCGATACAATGATATCTGTAGACAGTAGACTCCTGGTCGTTTCCCAGCTTGCTATCCGGTTTCTCTTCTTAAACAATATGCAAAGCGACAGTTGTGAGCAGGGATATTGTTTTCGATTGTACCGTGTTTTTCTCAATTTGTCCCAATACATGTGATAGCTTAGACAGTAAACTCCAGGTCGTTTCTGGTCGATTCCCTTGCCACCCGGGCTCTCTTCTTAAATAATGCAAAACAGCAGTCAATTCTGAATTTTTGTCTACATAAATGAGTCAACATAAGAGATGAATCGATGCTAATTAGACTCTAGTTTTCATTGATTTCCTTTCACTTAGTATTTTAGCAAAAGGAATGGCAGACTTCAACATCAGCAATGTGTTTATCGTGTGAAAATTTGTCCCATCAACTTAACTACATGAAAGAGTATTGGTACTTTCATTTTTTTATGAAAATAATGAGTCCTATAATAAACACCCGATTTATAAATAGCATAATCCAAGAAAGAATACTCATTTTGAGATGCACTTAGGAGTTACGCTTGTGGGTTACATCCATTCATCTCCTTTACCTCTTTATCACAGAGAGAGATAGAGAGAGAGTATGTTGCATATATGACATACTGCATGCTGTAGTACAACGATCTTGTCCATTGTATGAGTCAAAAGAAGAACCTCTGCATACGAGCTCAAAGGAAAAAAGGGTGTTTGGATCAGATAGCTTTAATCATTCATCAAATTGCACTCTCTTTTAGTCTGATAGTGGAGAGATATTTCCAACACTATACTAATAATAATAGGATTGGTTTAATTTGCTGTGTTCTTTCCTTTTTTCTTTCTTAAAAAAAAAAAAAGAGAATTATGGTAAACATACATAGCTTAAAATAGTACTGATGTGTGTTAAAACAAGCAACGTGTATTGTAAACTTGAATGATTTGTGTCAGTTTTTGATATGCTAATTAAGGGGACACACATGAAGCATTAACGTTTTCGAATTTACTTTTTAGCATTCGCACGTGCCCGCCGCAGGTAGTTACACAAAAAGTTGTAATATGAAAAGGAAGTGGCTCTCACTTTTTACTGCAGATTTCCACATTCCTTCCCTCCTTGTTTCAAGTCGTGCGCACAGCATCCAAATGCATAAAGATAAACGCACTCCGCAATTTGGCCTGTGCTCATACTTTTTGGCCTTTTGTATTTTTGTCCAAACTCATGTCCCGTGAAAAGAAAAGAATTAAAATTATGAGAATAAAAGGAAAGTAAACAGCAACGAAGTGCTTCAATTCTATAAAAAGTTCCACGAAACCACACCTAAATAACCCCCCCTCCCTTCCACCTCTACTTTGGGCTCAGACAACTGCAAGAAATGGAGGTTCAATGCAGTCTTCTTGGCTGGGAATTGAGCCACCACGAAGAGGTGAGACATTCTGTAAGCATGTTTAAGTCCTGTGCTTGCTGTCTTTTGTTTGGCTAGGCATTTTTCTGTTTCTTGTGATTGCAGTTTGTTTTTTAGGGGTTGTAATAGTTGTTACGACTATGAAATTGGCAGGGAGTGGAAGAGTTGAGACGTTCTCTCTTGTACACAACCTTCGAGTTAGAGACAACTCTTGTAGCAGCTAAGGAGGAGATCTCCAGAAGAGAACATGAGCTGATTAATATCAAAGATCTGTTGAGCAGGACCATCAAAGAGAGGGATGAAGCACATGCAAGATGCCAGAAGCTAACTTTGGAGAAACTCATGCTTCAACAACAACTACAGCAGCAGCAGCAGCAAATACTAGAGCAGCAAGTAGCTGCTTCAAACAATGAAGATGAATCAAAAGGCACCGACTCTAGCAAGCATTCTGCCTCTTCTGACTCCCATGGGAACATGATCTCCTCTCCGGACTCGGACCCAAGTTTACAACCACTGCCAGAAGCCGCCATGCAGTTAATAGTCGAGAAGCCACTGCCAGAAAAAGGGAAGCTCCTGCAGGCAGTGATGGAAGCTGGACCACTCCTGCATACCCTCCTCCTGGCCGGACCGCTCCCTCGGTGGCAGCACCCACCTCCCCAAATCAACTCCATTGAGATTCCACCAGTGGCAATTTCTTCCCCTTCACCACGTCTTGTACACCAAGACTCTGGAATTAGTTTCAATGGATGTTTTAATAACAAGTCTAATGCTCTGTGATGGCTCTGTTTCTTCCCACAAGGGCCAAGTATTGAGAGGTTGCTCTCCGTTGACCAACACCTAGCTAGCGTTTTCTCCTAATTTTCTAGTATGCCCATCTTTTTCATACTATTAAAAGATGAAAAGGTCATTAGCATGAAATGGATGGTGATTATTATGCATTTACTTTCCAAAATATGTACACAGCTTTATCTTAGAAATGAAAATCCTCTAACTTCTCAAGCATCCCGGATAGAGAACTAACCCTTCTTCTGACAACTCTGATTCATACTAATACTAATTGTTTATAATTTGAAATGGATTTGTGTTTGACAAAAAGACTGGAAATTCATTACCTCTGGGAGTATCTAAACACTCATATCTTTGTGTCTGTAAAATGGGGCCAAATCTCAGAAGATGGATTAATTTAATAAAAGCAATATTGTTGGGCTCATGCGATTCTATTTTGCTTTTGCTTTTGCTTTTTTTTATTTTTTATATCATAATAGAGTAGAATAATGATGGCAAGTATGACCAAGACAATCAATCATAAATCTTCCCATGGATTTTTTCCTTTTCCATGAAGCACACCTACCACTCACGGCTAGTGTCTGCCACTAAAAGTACATCCAATTAGATTTCAATAGCATAACTAATGAGTCGAGCCAGATCCAATAAAAATAAAAACATCAGGCTTTGATCCACATCAGAACTTTATGCATATATGCCCACCAATAAAAGTAGCAATTGATCAAGTTTCAATTGTAAAACCGGCTTTGAAATTATGCCCAATGTTCACATGGAAATCAGCTTTGGTTATTGATTGATATAATAGACCATTAATGCAACAAGTCAAATGTAAATTGTAGCTACTTGAGAAGTTTACAAAATGTTCCAATCTTAAAAGAGTAGTTTCAGCCATTGTTGTGCGAGGAACATGCTGGTGTGTTGGAGATTTACCTATTTTGGTCCCACCCAACACACATTTTCAAGAACGTTGTTTTGCACCTCTGCTAAAGGTCAAGGTTTCGGCTACTTTTGTTGTTTTCTCTGATCAAACTGATTAAACCACTATCTAATTAACCAAGGACTATATATGCATAAGATGGCTTGAAATGTTGGAAAAGTTCTTTAGACACTGCAAAAGTTCTTTACTGCTCACAGTTTAACGTTAGCAGCAGACCAAATTATGTTAAAATGTTCCAGCAACCTAATAATCAACAAGCTTTCAAATACGAACGTTATCCTCCAAGCTGGTTTATTTCATGCGTGCTGGGAGGCATGTTTGCGTGTGATATTAAAGAGGCCCAAAAAGCAAGAACTTTTGACGGGTTTTAATAATCTTTAACCAAAAAGCAAGAACTTTTGACGGGTTTTAATAATCTTTAACCAGAAATTCCAGAGTGAGTAGTGGGCTAGAGAAATGTGAAATCAAAAAAATGTTTCTTTATAACTCTCAACTGCTCTTTCACAATCCTAACAGATTTATCCGACAAAAGTTAAGCGCTAGGCGTTCGGATACTCGGTGGTTTGCGATTATGGTGGAAAGTATAATTTACAGTTTTAAAATTTATAGCTTATAATTTAAGTAATAAGTTCTCTTATTAAAAATTTATTTAGTAACTATATGTTTAAAATAATTTCAAAAAATAAATTTAAAAAAATGATTTCTGAAGTAGAAATGACAATCTTTTTTATGAATTATCTTAAAATTGTATTAATATTTTTATCTATTGACAATCTTTTTAAAACTCAAATTACATTCCGCACTATTCGAAAAAACACATTTGAGGAAAATAATATTTTTTCTCAAACGTATTTTTTAACTTATTTGAAATTAAAAGTATTTTAATATGTAACACTCAAACAACTTAATTTTTCTATTAAAGAACTTTTAAGACTATTTAAACACTTTTTAAGTTCATACCGCAATCCCAAACAGACTCTTAAAATATCTAAGTATATTTGTGAATAGTAATGAAATAATTTGAGTTAAGATATTTTATTATATTTTGAAAAAAAGAGAGAAAAAATCAAATAAAAATATTATTTGAATATAATTTTTGAATATAATTTTTATTTTAAAATTTGAAAAAATAGTATTTTTTTTTAGAGTTTAGAAAAGTTGTACTCATTAGATAATGATTAGATGAAAAAGTTGAATATTTGAAATTGAAGAGTATTTTGTGTCTGAATGATGTTTAAAAATGAAATATCTTAAAATAATTAAGAACAATTGTATTGCCAAACGTAACCTAGTATATTAAATTACAAAAAAATGTAAATGAAGACCTACGAATTACGATTAGAATCCGCAAGAATGATGCAAGTTTATCTTATAAAAAATAGGACTCACAAGAAAAGTGTAAATGAAGACCTAGGATATTAAATCACGTACAAGTATCTTGAAAAATATATAACCTATTTGAAAAAATTTAATTGTTTTATGATATGTCTCATTTTTTTGTTTTTTTTCAAACGACTCACCATGCACGCTTTGAACTCGTATAACATAAGAAAAACAGTTAAAATATATAGCTTGTATGTCCACTGCGGACTTGAATTTCCAGAATTTCTGGACTAACTTTAGTATAAATGTTACTACTTTTCTGCGAGTGGTATAAATGTTTTTTTTTATCATAGAGGTATAAATGTTATTTGGACCGACTTATAAACGAACAGAAAAGGGATAAGTAAAGTAGCTGTAGTAAAGTTAGCCTCTGATGTAAGTAATGGTTTTATCTCATCTCATCGTATCATTACAATTTTTTTAAATCTTAAAATAATAATAATATTCTAACAATATTTTATTTAACTTTTAACTTTCATTTCAACTCACTGTCCAAACGGCAACTTATAGGCTTCATATTAATCAATTGATCCCTTATCTTTACATTAGAGACAATTTCTACCGAAGTTATTGTTTTTGTAAGTGAATCTTTTGTGATGTTACCATATGTTAAATAAGTACTCAAAGTATTATAAGATTTGGATATAAGTCTATCTCTATCCACTTGGTCAAAAAATCTGAATATAAACCTAAAAAAATATTGATATGGCCTGCTTGAATAATTATATTCAGCAATTCTACACTATACATTTTTTTTTTCTTTTTAGAGTAACTCTACATACAACCGTGAAGTGCGTAACCGCCGCGTAATCGCTTTGAAAAAGAGTGTGGTCCACTATTAAAAAATTAATTTTTTTCATGTGGGTCTCATGTTTTATTCATTTTTTTCAAAGTGATTACGCGGGGATTACACAATTCACGGTTGTAAGTATATTTTCTCCTTTTTTTATTTTAATTTGAAAGTCGATCCAAACGCTTAATTTGGACTTTGGAGTTGGGAATCCAAAAAAACGACAAACCGTGTACTCTCGTGTTACAAGAGCTACAACTCGTCTTGTCCTTGGAGCGGGGGGACGAATTGTATAAACTCGGTAGTCGGTAGTGAGTCACTGAATAGAGACGATACAAGAAGCAGAGCAGAAAAAACTTGATCCGAATGGGAGCCACAGAGAGATTTTTTGCCACAGAGAGATTGAGATTTGAGAGCTTCTTTCTTTCTTCTCTCTAAGCAATTGGATCCCAAGAAATTCAAGATCCACACACATGTTTCCTTCTTTAGCATCTTCCACTCCCCTCTTTATTCTCTCCTCACCAGCTTCGCCTCCAACTTCCATTGCTTACTTCCTTCCTCTTCCTCCTCCCGTCTCGTGTCCTTCGTCTCTGTCTCGACGTCGTGTCATTCCCGGACCAAACCCTCACCCTCTCCTCTCCCTTCCGTCCCATTCCACAACCTTCCCCAGCCACCTCCTTCGATGCTCCTCCATGTCCGTGTATGAGTCCACTTCTACGACTACCCAGGTTTGTTCTAATTGATTCTTTTTCCCTTTGCGAGGGTCATTTTTCTTCGATCGTTAAAAGTAACATAACTGAGTCACATAATGCTATTTATTTTATGGCAAAGAGATGGATAAGTTGCCGAGTTTGAGGTTTTTGGTCTTTGAGCAAATGGCGATCGTGCGTTGGGTGTTATGATCATGAGGCTTAAATAATTAACTAAATTAGTATCTAACAGTCTTAGAGCTTTTGAATTAATAGTTGAGTCTTTAACAATTGGTATGAGAGATACCACGTCATGGGTTTAAGTTACAGAGGGGGCGATCAATAGACTGGATTAAAATGCTTTGGTACTATGTATAAATATATTGTTAAGTCATTGAATACTGTTCTATCAATGATAAGGATGTTCACAAAAATATATTATGCCGTTGAATTAAGGCCCCTGTATCGAAAAAAAAAACTATATATAATTGACGTTTATAAAAACCCAGAGCCTGCGTACAAGTTGAGAAGATTCGGGTCGAACTCATATTTGAGTTCCTGGAGATTGATGATGACATGATATCGGTGTGTTATCGTTATCTGGATTTTTGGTCTGTTGATATTAAATATTGCCGGAATTGTTTATTATCGGGGTCTTTGCCTTTCTTTTGAATTTAAATATTTTTCTTGAAGTGATTATACTGTAACTGATAAGCCTTTGATTTGATTAAAATGCTGATCAGCTGCGGGACATTTTGTTGTACTCGAGAGCATACTGGGTAAGTGAGTCTACAATTGCGTGGAATGTGGATGTTGGAGATGATTCCTGCTACTTATTCGCCAGTAAATCTGCTACTTTATCATTTACAGATGATAAAGTTAGAGGTAGATAATCTACTGGCTATTGCCTCCATAAATACCTTCCTGATTTGATTTTGTTATAGTTTACGTGGCTTTGAAAGCAAGTGAATAGAATCTGAAATTTGACTAGATTTCCATTGTAACAGGTGAGGACTTCAAAATTAAGCTCGAAGAGGACAGTGAGGGTCTTCCAGAAAATGTAACATGTTTCGTAGAAACAATTATAGTTTTTAGACCTAGCGCAAGTAGTATTTATGGTCTCTCTGTAGTTTGCTTAGACATGACGTTCTATTGGTGGTTTTATGTTATGTAGATGAAGGACTACTAATAACTACTTGCTCCTCTGTTCATAATATTGTTAGGTGACCGAAAAGTTTCCTCATATCCAAGATTACCTGGCATTTAAAGTGCCTCCTAGTTTGGATACCAAAACTCTACTCAAATGCCAGTTAGCAGTTGCTGCTCTTAATTGTAAGCATTGTGTTGTGTTTTTTTCTTTCTTGGTCACTCACGAACAATTCTTTATTGGGGAATGATAAGAATAAATGATCTACATATTTTTTTTTATTAGTAAAAAAGAAACTTTATTAATGAGAATATGAGGACCCAAGTACACAGGACTTATAGAAGAGCAACACCTATACGTGATTGTCTAAAGATACAAGGAAATCATGAATTCTCATGCCATCAAAGTCTATTACAATCAACCAATGGAGTAAAGTATTAAGAAAATCATGAATATGCCATCAAAGTCCATCATGATTTGCTTTGCTGTGGGGAGGCGCGTTTTGTCCCAATCGGGCTTGGTGTATGTTGGATGGACTTACTGTTCATTAGGGGTTCTCTATTATGGGCTTCTCTTGTATACAACCAATATACTTGGTTACGCCTATTGATATTAATAAATGTTTACTTATAAAAAAAAAAAAAGTCCATCCATATGCTGCATCAAAGGCAAATCAGGACCATCTTCGGCATAGCTGTGATTTGAGTATTAGCTTGAATGCCTCTCCAACTTGCTAGTAAATTGACCACCCTTCTCAGCATCACTCAAAGTAACCCCACTCTAGCAAAGATATCATTCCTTAATTTCCTGGCCACTTCACCATGCAAATGATCTACATATAACTTTAATAAGTGGTATAAAATCCTCAGCTTGGCTCTTAAAGCATATTTTTTGGTACAAGTTCTCATTTAAAGGATTGATCTGTTTAAGAAATTTGACTAGTCTTCCATGTGAAATGTACCTCATGCTGTTATAATGTATCTATAACTTATGACATAATTAAGTCATTTGGTGATATACATACACGCGCGCGTGCACACACAAACACATACTCTTTTGCTTACGTGCATACTGCGTATGTATGTATGTATGTTTGACTGTACATGCATGCATAAGTATGGCGCGTATATACACACACACAAGTATGTGTTTGTTTGAATAACAGTTTGTGATAGACCCGAGTCAAAGTAACACTTCTATTTTACTCACTCTATTTCATTGGTGTCTATTGAAATGTATACACATCCTCACCTCTTTTTCTTACAGCTGATGGGAAATGCACAAATGCTACTGGTTTGCAGTTACCTGGTGTCCTTGATGAATTATTCTCATATAATGGTCCTCTTGGTGCGCTTTTCTTTGAAGAATCTGTGTTCCTTTACCTCTGGGCTCCTACTGCTCAAGTATATCTATTTCTAAACCAAAACTTTATTTCTTTTGTTTCACCACTGTTATTCTCAAAATCTCACAATATTTTTCTTAATTATTAACTTGTCAAAATAGGCAGTACGTGCTTGCATTTATAGGGATCCATCAGGTGGGGACCCCCTGGAAATTGTCCAGCTTGAGGAGGTTAACGGTGTTTGGAGTACTGAAGGACCAAAAAGATGGGAAGGCTGTTACTATGTCTATGAAGTGTCTGTATACCATCCTAGCACCTTGCGAGTTGAAAAATGCCATGCAAATGATCCATATGCTAGAGGGTATGCTGGTTGTCTCAGTTACCCTACAATTACTAAAATTTGCGAGGTGTATCTACATTCTCAAGTAGTACCGGTTTACCATAAAAATTTGATATTTACACGTGTGTACATTTTTACCATAAAAAAATGGATATTTACACATGTATGTATGTATGTTTTTTATGGTACGTGTGTATGTGGATACATACGTGTATGCACTTTTACCTTAATGTTCTTATTGTTTTCCTTGTTTAAACAGGCTCTCTTCAGATGGCAAGCGGACATTTTTGGTGAACTTTGATTCTGATATATTAAAACCTGAAGGATGGGATAATTTGGCAAATGAGAAACCCGAAATACTTTCTTTCTCAGACATAAGTATATATGAATTGCATATAAGGGATTTCAGGTGCGAACTTTATTTTTATTGTGCTTATAACTTTTTCATCGCTTGTTACTTTCAAACTTGCAAATGGAGCCTGCTTGGTCTATCATTTCTTTTGTTTTCTGACGGCGGAATGTAATGGGGTGGTCTTAAGTTTTCCCGTTTATTTTGTCTTGATGTAACACCTCATAAAAACAATATATTTACTTTAATTAGCAGCCCGGAAGAGAGATACTCAGAAAACCCAATTTCCTGTCCTGTCTTACTCAAGAGACTGAACAAAAAAAGACTCAGAGATTCTCATTCTACCCATATCTAAATAACATCTGAGAATGCTAATTCAGGTTTCAATCAATAGGTGTTGTTGCCGGTTTCTAAATTTTTAATATTATCTATTCCTGAGTTTTGCACATTTGTGTTCCTTTGATATTCTGTGTTGCTATTGCAGTGCCAATGACCATACTGTGCCTCCTGAATTTCGTGGTTGTTATCTGGCTTTCACTTTTCAGGTGTTTATCTTCTCTCAGTCCTGATTATAGACAAAGTTGTTCTTAAAAAAATAAAAAAAAAAATTCTTTCCGCCCTTCTATGCCATAACAAATGTCATCCGTACACGTGATTATTTTTTCCTGGATGATTATTTTTAGATCTAATATTGCTTAATAGCATTTGCATCTGTTTTCCTGGATGATTTAACAAAATGCTGGGAAATTCTGCAGTTATTGTGCCAGTAAAAAATTTGTGGTGATTGACTGGGAAGGATGATAGCAGTGAAATTGTCACTATTAGAAAAACTATATGCTTCTGGAACAATGGATGTGGTCTTTTCCCATATGCTTTTCTTGATCTTTGACAAACAATTGATTTGAGTCTAAAAAGCGGAAGATTAATAATAAGTTTGAGTGGATAGGACTTTTTTTTCTTATCCAAAAAAGTGGATAGGGATTATACATAAGCATACTCATTCAATTACACATGTGGCTCTTAAATAGGTGTAAGTAAAGACTGCTATTTTAATGTATTATCTAATAGTAAGATACATTGATTGAAGGATTCATCAGGTGTGCTTCATCTGAAGAAACTATCAGATGCTGGTATCACTCATGTCCATCTGCTTCCAACCTTCCAATTTGCTGGTGTTGATGATGAGAAGGAGAACTGGAAGTGCGTGGGTAAGATTGTTTCTCAGTACAGCCTTGGCCCTCTGGTTCTAAAAACTTTTGCCTACTCTCTACCAAAAAAGGAGAAGTGTATCATAGTGACAAATGGATGCTTTGACTTACTAATCTAGTTTTATAAATTGTTAATTCTCACAATTTTAGATGCTATAAGGGTTCAGGTTTGGCCCAGTCAATTCTTTGGCACCATCTCAATAGTTAGGGCTGGTTTGATTACACAAAACCAAACTATCTCATCTCATATAATCATTACAACTTTTCCAGACTCCTACATAAAATATAATAAACAATTCAACTTTTTAAAATCTCAAAACAAAAATAATATTATAACAATATTTTATTCAACTTTTAACAAAACATCTCATCTCATCTCATCTCATCTCATATGAATTGTGTAACCAAACGATGCCTTAGTTGCACCTTATTTTGGGAGACATTGATTGACTTGAAACTTCTCTCTTTTCTCTTTCAAATTCGAACTAAGCATATTAATGGGGCTCAAAGTACTTTGATTGTTTGCCTGGTGACATTATCCATCATTGTACTACTTGGGATTTTGCAGATACCAAGATGCTGGAGCAATTACCTCCTGATTCAGATGAGCAACAAGCTCTAATTACAGCAATCCAAAATGATGATGGATATAACTGGGGGTAAGCAGGCAAGTTAGGATAATATTTATCAATTGTATTCATGTTGTGTTTGCTTGTTTACATTTTGTCTCTCTATGTCTTACAAAGGTACAATCCTGTTCTCTGGGGTGTCCCTAAAGGAAGTTATGCAAGTAACCCAAATGGTCCTTGCCGTATAATTGAGTTTAGAAAGATGATTCAGGTATGGATTGTATGTTTCTTTTTTGAGTGGCATGGATCTTGTGCTTAATTTATTTTGTGACGGGCAGAATTGAAATTCAGGCATGATGTTATAGCTGTAGTCAACTTAGGTAATGCTTTCATTGCTGTTCTATTAAAACACCATGTATTCATTTTAGGCACTTAACCGTATTGGCCTTCGTGTTGTATTGGATGTCGTCTACAATCATTTGCAAGGAAGCGGGCCCTTTGATGAGAATTCTGTCCTTGATAAGGTGGTGATCTATAATTAATGTTCTCTATCCACTTGTTTCTGGATAGTTGTTTAAGTCATAATTATAAGATTACATTGTATATACCAGTGATTTCTTTATGTTTTATTTTTCTGGAAAGTTGTCTGCTTTTTTGTTGTCACGTAAGACGTCTCTCTAGATTGTTCCAGGTTACTATCTGAGACGGAACACAGATGGTTTTATTGAGCATAGTACATGCATGAACAACACCGCCAGTGAGCATGTTATGGTTGAGCGACTGATTCTCGATGATCTTCTTCACTGGGCAATTCATCATAAGGTGATTGTTTGCACAGTGTTATGGTGTGTTGAGTACCTCAACCTTGTCTCTGATATATCGATATAATCAGAGAGCTCGTTATTTTCCTTTCACTAGGACACTAAGTGCCTGTTTGGGTTTGAGTTTGGAAGCTTAAGGGCTTGTTTGGGAGATGGGATGATCTCATCTCATCTTATTTCCTTCTCAAACATCATTCAAACACAAACACTTTTCAATTTCAAATCTTTAACTTTTTCATCTAATCATACCTAATCATTACAACTTTCCCAAACTTCTAAACAAAACATAAAAAACAATTCAACCTTTTCAAATCCCAAAACAAAAATAATATTAAAAACTTATATTCTAACAATATTTTTTTTCAACTTTTTCTCTCTCATTTCCTAAAATCCCATAGAACATCATAATTCAAACTTTTTCATCACTATTTATAAACTATTTCACTACTCTTCATAGATTTCTCATTTCATCTTATTCCTCAAGCATCCCCTAAAAAGTGCTTTTAGCAACCTAAAAGATCTTTTAAAGAAAAAATGGTACATTTGGTAAATTTGTAAAAAGTGCTTTAAGCACCTAAAAGAAGCTGAAAGTCAACTTTTTTAAAAAGCACAAAATTGAAACTTTTATTGAAAAGCTCCTGCAGATAATTCTACATTTTGTAGAACTACCGTAACTGATTTTAAAGTGCTTTAGATGCATGTTTACTAAACAGTAAACAACTTTTTAATAGTAGAGCTTTTAAGTAAAGCTCTACAATTAAAAACACCACTCTGAAAAGCTCTATTTCCTAACACAATCCCAAACAGGCACTAATGCGTTGTGACTTAAGGCAGGTTCATGATTTAAACTCTTTTTTTTTTTTTCAGTTTTGCTTTAAGATTTTAATGTGGAGATCACCTATTAAAAATACTTATAAAAAATATTTTAATTGGGAGATCTATAAATTGTTGGTAACTATTAATATAATAGTACTTTGTTGTGTCAGGTTGATGGGTTCCGGTTTGACCTCATGGGTCATATAATGAAAAGTACAATGGTAAGCAACTCTATATTTGCCATTAAGTTTGGTGATTTTTTCTAAACTATGAAGAGATCTAAGTTCAATTCTCTCTGAGTACTTGTAAGAACTAGCAGAAATTTTGCCTGGTGCAATGAGCAGATGTGCAAGAGTGATGCGAGTATAAGATAATTTTATGTTCTATGGGCAGGTGAAAGCAAAGGATGCACTCCACAGCCTAACAAAGGAAAGGGATGGGATTGATGGTTCAAGTATCTATATGTAACTTTGGAGTCACAAAGTTGTTTTTCTTTTTTAGGGTTGATCATTACTGTGCATGGCTTTGCTATACATAAGTTTTGATGCACTCACCTGTGTTGTTATTTTTGCTCTATACTGTTACTTTTTTCAGATATGGTGAAGGATGGGACTTTGGTGAAGTTGCCAAAAATGGACGTGGGGTGAACGCATCACAGTTTAATCTTGGTGGAACAGGAATCGGGAGGTAAGGTTTGTTCTTGGGCTATGCCTTGTTACTTGCTTCAATAAAATTTTATTTTACTTAAATATATATAAATAAAAAAATAAAAAATAAAAAAATTGTTCTTTTCCATCATATCTCATATACCAATCTTTCCTAGGTGTGAAAACAAACCTGATGCAGGATTAACCATGAAATAGGTCTATTTCTGTAATAAACGTTGCATGGTTGACTTGCTGGATGTAGAGAGGATACTTTTTTTGATCGGTAAAAAAAAAAAAAATTGAATATAAGAGTTGGCAACATTTCATTGCTTTGGACCCCGCAAGGATTTTATTTATATGACTAGTAGAAACTATATACTCTTTGATCCTGTCAAGTCAGTCTTATTATTCATCTGAATAAGGAATTTAGTTTGTATGAGTCATTTGGGATTTAATACAGCTTTAATGATCGTATTCGGGATGCAATTCTTGGTGGATCTCCATTTGGCCATCCTCTTCAGCAAGGATTTGCGACCGGTCTATTGTTGCAGGTATCTATAATTTCTTCTATGCAAATGCATTTTATTTGATCTTGTTTGTTTTTCTATCTTCTCATATATTCTTCTCTCAGAGAAAAACTTGCTACAATGGAGAAATAGTGAGAGACTTTTGAAGTGATGTTTTGAATGACTCCATGAAAATATGGATTACCCGTGGTTATTGAGAAATTTTATTGAATGGGCTAAAGGAATATGTTTATTCGACAGCAGATTTTTTAAATGCTTGGTGAAGATCACATATGTGAAGAACATTGAAGTAATTTTCATGTTCTCTCTTGTTTGCTTCTGTTATTATTTCGTTGCAATTGCATGATCTGCACCTTGCCTGCATTTACCTTAGCCATTGACTAATTATTTTCTATATTGCTGTTGTAGTCACATTGATCCCCGTTGCTAAAGGTTGATTTTTGCTAGGAGAATGTTTCTGTTCTTATGCAATTTCTGTATAATATATATAATTTTCATTATTTTTGTGCAGCCTAATGGACATGATCATGGTACAGAAGCCGTTTCAGAATGCATGCTTGCTGTGGCGAAGGATCACATCCAGGTTAATTGTCTCAGTGCAGTCGTTTATGTTATAGTGTTGGATAGATGATTTTTTAAGTCAAATTAGTGGCATTAAGCATGGAAATATGAGGTAACTGGTGCACAATTTCTTATCTTTTCAAACCATCCTAAATTATCCTAACTGGTGCGCGAATATTTGGAAGATAGATGGTGCCTCTTTGTCTGATGTGGTGCACTTGGAACGAAAGGAATAGTCGTTGTTTTGAGGAGAAGGAGCGTTCACTGGAAGGGTTTAGGGACTTTTTCTATCATACGTTATTACTTTGGGCTTCTTCTATTGTATTAAATGGCACTTCTTTCAATGATCTATACACTGCTTTTCGTAGCTCTTAGCGTGTATCTAGGTTCTTTTGTATACTCACTGTGTACTCGGGCCTGGCCTGTTTTCATGTCTTAATATATTTCTTCTTACTTATCAAAAAAAAAAAAAGTTTAAATTTCACTTGGTAAAATGGGCTACAATTTGCTCCCCTATCAAAGAAGGAGGCTTGGGTATACGGAATTTGAAATCTTTCAACCAAGTCTTGCTTGGCAAATGGTTATGGAGATATCACCAAGAACGGGAGGCCTTGTGTCGAACCGTTATTGCTTTGAAGCACAGGGAATCTTGGGGAGGGTGGCGTTCTAATGAGGTGAGTGGACCCTACGGAGTTGGGCTTTGGAAACATATTAGAAGAGGGTGTGACATTTATGCAGCACATATTAGCTTCAAAGTCGGAAACGGAGTGAAGGTAAAATTTTGGCATGATTTATGGTGCGGCGATCGGGCACTCAAGGATGTCTTTCCACAAGTTTATAGCTTAGCAAGAAGGAAGGAAGCATCAATAGCAGATTTAGTCATCTTTTCCAATGGCCTTTCCCAATGGAACCTCACTTTCCATAGAGAAGCCCAAGATTGGGAGATGGATGACTTTTCAGCCTTTTTTGACCTGTGTACTCCATTCGTGTGTCGGGGGAAGGTGAAGATAAGATATATTGGCGACCCTCTAAGAAGGGGGTTTTTACGGCCTGCTCTTAGTATCATTCCTTGACATGCACAACGCAGCCCCGTTCCCATGGAAGAGCATTTGGGAGACAGGCACCTCTAAAGGCAGCTTTTTTTGTATGGACAGCCACTTTGGGAAAGATTCTAACTATAGATAACTTAAGGAAACGTAGCATTATAGCCATGAATTGGTGTTACATGTGTAAGAAGAGTGGTGAGTCTGCTGACCATCTATTACTACATTGTGAGATTGCTATGTCCTTGTGGACCGATGTCTTAGCACGAGTGGGATTAGCGTGGGTGATGCCGGAAAGGGTATGTGATTTTCTAGCCTAGTGGAGAGGTATTAAGGGCAACTCTCAAATTGCATCCATATGGAAGATGCTACCTATTTGTCTATGGTGGGGCATTTGGAGGGAGCGGAACGCAAGATGCTTTGAAGATCAAGAGAGATCAATGGAAGAGATTAGAATTTTGTTTTTCAATACTTTACTCCATTGGTCGATTGAAATTGATTTTCATGGCAGGACTTTTCATGATTTCCTTGTATCTCTAAACTAGACATAAACTTGCTCATGTATATGTCCCATATACTTGGGCATTTTTTGTCTCTCTTTTTATCAATAAAAATTTATTTACCGATAAAAAAAAATGTTTTTATTTTTTGTGGATTTATTACTAACTATATTAATTTCACATTATTCAGGTTGGTATGGCTGCAAACTTGAGGGATTTTGTGATAACTTCTTATCAAGGGGAAGAGGTATGTGATTTTACGCTATTGCATTATGTCGTATACCATTTCAAGTCATACTTCTCATATAAATTTTCGGTTTATGCAGCTTTATTTTACTTGCCGCGTGAGTTTTAAAGATACTGTTTTTCCATGTCTATCTGGTGTCTCTATATCAATATTTCTTTTTTGGCATAGTCTGATACAGGGATGTCTTTGTCTGCTTAGAAAGCAATTGCAGGAAAATCATGTCTATAATTTAAGTGATCTAACTTGCTTGTCGAAAGAATTTAATAATTTAAATGATCTAACTGAGGTTTTTGAAGACCGTAGATGTTTCTTTTTCCATACCTTATGTCTTTGGGCCTCTCGTCTATTGTTTTCATTGGGGATTTTCCATGATTTCCTTGTATCGATCTCTAGCTCTTAATTGTATCTAGGTGTTCTCAGTTGTATACTTCGTGTGTACTTGGGCTACGCGTAGTTCTTGCTTTAATAAAACTTTATTTTACTTATGAAAAAAAGAAAGATCAGTTGCAACTGGCAAAGGCGTATGTCATGTGTGAATGTAATCATAAATTCACAATGTGTTGAATGGAAGAACATTTTTTGTAAGTTGAATGTCAGAAAACTAAATACATGAAATGTCCAAGGTTTGCGAAATCTGGGCCTTGAAAACCTCTGAAGTGGGAACAAAAACAATTTTATGATTGTGATTTTGCCCTGTACCTTTATTGTATTCATGGGTGCAGACATTGATGCACACACTCTGACACTTGCATTTGTCAAGCCTGACTAACTACAGTTAATAACAGCATCCTGCTTTGCTGTGCACATAGGAACTTCAAATTATAAACTGTCTCAATATAATTTATTACTTTACAATAATTCTAAAACTAGGAAATACATTGCCAATAACATTTCATGATGATGATCTGCTCAGGTAAAAGGATCAGAAGTATTAACTCATGATGGGACACCTGTTGCATATGCTTTATGTTCCACAGAAACTGTAAGCACCTTATTGGCAAATATTTTGCTTCTTGTGAGTTCATACAACATTGCCAGTTTAGATGCAATTTTAATTATGATTTTGAGTATGCTGCTGGAGAACATGCTTAAAAAGCATCACTCATCTATTTGTTGGAGTTGAATTTTATGAGATATTCCGTCAGCTTTTCAAAAATAATTTTGATCTTTGATATTGTGGGTTCTTGCCTTTTGGAATAATGTTGATCTTTGTTATTGTGGATTTTGAACAAAATCACCGTTGATCAGTCAATTTATTGATTACAATATTGATGCCTTTTGGAACAAGAGACTGCAAAATATCATTGTTACAGCTGCCCTACACCTCTAGGGTGATTGACAGTAACTTTTTTTTCTATTTTCAAGGTTAATTATGTTTCTGCTCATGACAATGAGACCCTATTTGACATAGTGAGTTTGAAGGTATGCTCAATTTATTCTTACAATTTGTTGTATTATTTCCGTGATGTTCAGTTCTGATCTTTGTCTTATACATGTAGACACCAAAGGAGATTTCTGTAGATGAGAGGTGCAGGATAAATCATTTGGCAACAGGTGTAATAGCACTGTCACAGGTTTCAACAATTCCTAAAATTTAAATAGCAATGAAATCTTATTATTTATCTTATCGTTTGTTTTTTACAAATGTATTAACCATAGTATTTAAACTAAATGTAGTTCATGGTTTGTTGAGACTTATGACAGATGAATTTCATCCTTTTAAGCTGTAATAGTATAAATAAAAGGCCTTATGATTTGTAATAAGCATATTTCACTGCAAGCAAAAATAGATTATTTTGGAAAACAAAGTTTTTGTGTAATTTATTTTCAGATTCTGCTCTTATTGTAATCCTTGTTATCCTTCACATGTTCAGAAATGGTACGGTATGCTGTGGAGTGAGGGGCAACTCATTATATGGGTTGGTCCAGGAACTAGCTTCCTTGAATATGTCCTGTTCATAATGAGATTAACGACTTCAACAGATTAACTTGACTTTACAAATTAATATGTTAGGGGTCATCCTGAAATCGTAAGCGAAACTATCATCTTAGTTTTTTTTATGATAATATCAAAACTAAATAGCACATTATGTGACATAAAAGTCATTTCAGAAATATAAATTAGTGCAAAATGATGGGTGACCGAGTGCAGAAGACTGTTGAATTCAACACCTATTCATGAGAAATGTGGCAGAATCAAGCCTTGCTATTTGTAACCAGAATATAAACTCAGTGCAGAGTTTGAATATAATTTTATTCCTTTTTTTTTCCCTTTGATTTCTTCTTGAAGTTTAGCTATACATCCATTAACATATTTACTATTAGATAATTCTGTTGCAAATTTCTGTAACAATAGAGATGGTAGCTGATCATCTATTAACAATCATATTCTGTGCTGAAACTTCTATTCTCATTGTTTGCCTCAATTCATGTAGTTTCTCATTGATACCTGCAAACTACAGCTATCACTCTTTCCAACTACTTTGACTTACTTTAGTTGGGATGGGATCTTTTCTTAGGGAATACCTTTTTTCCACTCTGGTGATGAGATTCTTCGCTCAAAATCTCTTGATCGTGATTCGTACAACTCTGGTGATTGGTTCAACAGGTCCACTATGATTCTCATGCTCAACTTCTTTTTTAATAGTAATTGTTATGCAAGATTATTGGACAGTATTTGTTTCTTATGACTTGTAAATGGGTATCTGATCTTCTTCATGATAATAAAACAACGGAGGTCATAACTTGGGATCTTTATGTGATCATTATGAATTTTTTTTTTTTTTTTGATAAGTAAGAGATAAACTTTATTGATGTGAATGAAATAGGCATGTACCAAGTACACAGGAAGTATACAAAAGAACACCTAAATACATTCTAAGAGCGATGAACTAAAGACAAGAATTCATGAATATCATCCCCGTTTAATACAATAGCGGAAAACCAAAGCAATAAAGTATGTAGAAAAAAATTCTTCAGCTCCACCATTGTTCGTTCCTTGTCTTCAAAACAGCGCGCATTCCTTTCCGTCCAAACAGCAATGATCATTATGAATTGTTCATTTATCTTTGGTAATGGTTGTGGACTCAATTCCAAAAGTAATATGTTTCAAATTTGATGATTGCTTTTTCATGCTTTTTAGGCTTGACTTTACTTACAATTCTAACAATTGGGGTGTCGGCCTTCCTCCAAAAGAGAAGAATGAAAAGGACTGGCCACTGTAAGCAGTCACTTATGTCTAATCATTGTTTGATATTGTATTTATTTTGTTTTAGTGCTAATTATTAAACGAAAACATATATAATCATTTCATTGAGGTCTCAGTTTTTGTAGCTTTCAACAGTGCCCGTTTAATAAAGAAATTGTTATTCTGAATTTCTGATGCAGAGATCTATTGTTAATAGTTTATTGGATATCATTCTTCCCTCTGTAACATCTGTTTTGATATTTACCGCTAATCTTGTTTTTTTTTTTCCCATTTCTAGAATTAAACCTAGATTAGCAGATCCATCCTTCAAGCCTCAGCGGGGTCACATTCTTGCTGCTGTGGACAATTTTTTAAACCTGTTGCGCATAAGATACTCTTCACCACTTTTCCGGTTGAGGACAGCAAATGCTATCCAGGTGATATGTCATATCTTTTTCAGGAAAAAGGCTTTGTTTCATCAGAGCAATGTTACTTCCAAATTCTAGACTTGTGATAAAGCATACGTTTTCAGGAAAGGGTACATTTCCACAACACTGGACCATCGGGGCCCCCTGGTGTGATAGTCATGAGCATTCAAGATGGTCATGAAGGCATCCCAGGGTTATCTCAACTGGATCCCACGTGGGTATAAATAAATCGTGTTTTATTTTTTCTTTTCTGGTCTGAATAATATAATTAACAAAGTAATTGTTGCCTTTTGTTCTTCACAGGTACTCATACATTGTGGTTATCATCAATGCATGTCCGACTAAGGTGTCATTTGCTTGCTCTGCACTGCGGGCAAGAACTCTTAAATTGCATCCAGTTCAGGTAACATATCATCTGATGTTGAGACAGAATTACTTCACGATAGCTTGCCATTTTACGTTCTTGTAGAGGCATGCACTGTCTGCATTTGTGAAAGTTGTTTAAAAGCTATTGCAAATATTGAAAGGGAATTAACTAGCTGAAGTTTATGCCATAGCACTATGTTTTCTTCACCATAGTATCACATAGTAATAATTCAAATAACCGAGTTGCAATTGTTGCTATATTTATGTTTTTTATCTTTTAGAACTTCTGAACATTTTTAGCATCAAGGTTCTCTTGAATTGTGTACTATATCCATAAGATTAATTATGTTCGTATGGAATCGCATTTCATATTTTTAACCGTCATTTCTTTAAGGGTAGGTCTTGGTCACTGAAGTATAGTACCTTGAAGTTTCTTCCAAATGCATCTTACCCAATGTAACTATTTGGAGCTTTTAACAATCGTTAGCACTAATGGCTATTCTGTATTGGAAACTTGGTGCAGGCAATGTCGACTGATGAATTGGTCAAGAGTTCAACATATGAAGCATCTTCTGGGTGCTTAGCTGTGCCCCCAAGGACAACAGTTGTTTTTGTTGAGCCTCGTGAGGTTTGAGTAGCTCTGATGTCAGATGAATGTGGCTGTTGACTCTGCATTTCATTTGTTTAAAGGTACAAAATTAAAATTATCTGACCATCAGTTCATTCCGATTCCACAACACCGACCTTGAGACAATCTGAAAAGTTGTGTGAAAAACAATCTGAAAAGTTGTTTTTCTAAATGTTTTGGTTGCATTTGTGGAATGTTTGTCTGTCAACTTTTTAGTCACATATGATCATTCCAAGATAGCACCATATTTAATAAGAAGCTGGGTAGTATAGGCCTCGAAAGCACAAGTAAGAGTTTAACCTTTCTTTTTGCCGTATATATCTCAAAAAGGGTTTTCTGAGTTTATTATGAGGTAATAGTTCAGGTTTTTATTGTCGTATTACGTTCAGCCATGTTCAATTTTTATGGGTTTGGGCTATCACTCACCCAACGTAACCTCATATTGTAAAGGCCTCCAGTGAATAAATTTTGTATTTAAAGGTCCAATAGAACTCTCCAAAAGTTAAGGAAACAGAACTTATACAACGTATGATATGTTAAGATACCAGTGTGTTAATAGCAACCTAAATTTTATTCTAGGTGGTCAGTTTTATGCTCTTGTGAAGATTAACGCCAAATTGTTTTTGTTTTTTCTAACTTTTTTTTTTTTTTTTTTTGTCGTTTGTGATGCGAACCAGTGTGTTGTCAATATGGCATAGAGGACCGATTACGAATGTTGGTGATGTTGATCGTTTTACTGTCTCTCAAAACGAAAATGTTGTATTAATGTTAGTTGATTTGACAAACTTTTGCATCAATTGTGTGCTTGATATGGCAATAAACAAGCCTGTAAATATAATTTTTCACTAAGCTAGTCCTTTAATAACTTTGAGATTTGATGTTGTCTTTTAAATAGTGTGACTATTGCAAATGTTTCATTATCGGAAGTATTTTAGGGGGTGGTGGGTAAAAGAACCATTATGCATGATCAATACATACCACCAATAATTCAAGTAGTGTGCAAGTAATTATTTGATCATTTGTGGGTGTTGCACCCCATTATGAATTTCCCCATAATGAATTTTCAAATGATAACCATTTTCATAATTCCTACCTTGTTTCACCCACGATTGTTGGTCGAATGCCTCTCTTTTTCTTTTTTTTTTCTTTTTTTGGTTGCTGTTGGGTGAGTCGGACATGAATAGTTACTTCACAAGGAGAGGCTGGACCGGATGCATTAAAATGAGTAAGAACCCATTTCGGGTGGAGTAGGCATAAGGTCGTTATCCTCTAAAAGCAAAAACACATTTTCAAGTTCTGCAATATAAAACTTAATTAATACAATTATAATCGAATTCAATTTCTCATAACACTTGCGTACTTATTGCCATTACTGTCGAGACCGAACCCAACAAGTTGCACGTTTGATGGAGAGCCAAACACATTAATTGAGTGATTTCGTTTTCGCCCCTAATTTCATATTGAAATAATAAGTTGATTTAAGTTCTTAGAGTTCAATCAAAAGGTCAAGAGCCGGAGAGAGATGGGTATATAAAGTGAACTGTACATTAGGGATGCTACCATGGTGCGGGACGGGATAGTGTATGAGAGCTCAATTATGCCAGCCATGTTGGCATTTTTAGTCACTAAATTCATATCGTCCGTTAAACTTCATACTCTTAAGATCTAAGGATTTAAAAACGAACGAGAGACCAGATTTAAGAACAACTAAACAAACAATAGTTCCTTCTAGAAAAGAGAGTGGCTGGTCCGGAGATCTCCCCATGCCATCTTGCAGCCTTCCCGGTAGAGGCAAGATCAAGATGCAATGAATGTACGTAGCACTCTTATTATTGGTATAATATTAATTTCATTTCCTTCAATTATCTTTCCTTCTTAGTAGGTACAGTAACTTCACCACCAAGTCAGCTCAGGCATGTTGTATCGGTACTGCCTCTTTTTATTTATTTTTTTTATTTCTTGTTTTTTTTTTCAATACCAGAATTTTTTTTAATATCATTATACGTACTTTTTTTTTTTTTTGTTAAATTCACTTGCAAGTCATCTCTCACGTTTGTACGTTACATCGTTGTTACGCGCACTATATTTTTGTTTATACGTGAGGATATGGAGGATTCGATTCTTGATTCTCTTAGTGAGAAATTAAGGTGTTGTTAATTGATTCAAAGCACCTCAGTTGCACACACTATTACTTTCGGTCAACTTTTACATTTTTTTCAGTATTTCAAAATTAAAGAAAAAAAAAAGAGAAATGATATTTGCAGTCATGGAATGCGCAAGCGCCGCGCACTCCTTTAAAAAAAGTGAGTAAAGATGGGACCCATATGAAAAAATTAATTTTTTAATAATAAATTTCATTTTTTTTTAAAGGAGTACACGATGCTTGCACAATCCATGACTGTATCTAGCATTACTAAAAAAAAAATAGCACAAATAAAGAGCATCGAGTACCAATCTACAGAGCATTGGGTACTCCTACTCCACTCCATAATTCTTAAACCTTTAAAAAAAGAGTAATTCTACATACAACCGTAGAATACGTAACCGCCGCATAATCGCTTTTAAAAATAGTAGGGTCCACCATTAAAAAATTAATTTTTTTCATGTGGGTCCCATGTTTTATTCACTTTTTTAAAAACGATTACGCGGCGATTGCACAATTCACGATTGTAAATCTCTTTTCTCTTAAAAAAAAATTACATAAAAATATGTGAACTCCTTAGAGAGACGTTGTCAACGATGTTAAGATGTGGTACTGTTTTATATAAGAAGTGGGTGGGGCTATGGGTGTAAACTCAAACCGGAAAACCGGTCAGGACCGGTTGGACCGGTCCGGATCCGGTTTTTAAAATGTAAAAACCGGCCGGTTCCGATTCCAAGATTTTTTGGACCGAACCGGACCGGACCGGACCGGTTGATTAAAAAAAATAAAAAATAATATTTTTATATATAAGTTTTATATATAATGTATAATTATAAATTTTTATGTGAAATTTTTATATATAATATATATAATTATATATATTCATATATAAAATAATTTCTTAGTATAATTTATAAATTATTACATAAAATGTTAATACTAAATCATTAAAAGTTTATAACTAATACTAATATATAACTTATAACTATACCAATAGTCTAATATTAATATTATTATATAGTCTAATATATTAATAAAAGTATAAAACAGTTTTTTTTAAATCAGTTTTTTTTTTTATAAACAAATTTTTAATGACAAATTGTGAAACTTATATTTTAAAAAAACCGAAAAACCGTACCGGACTGGACCGGAAACCGATAAAATTAGAAGTACCGGTTTAGGAGGGTAACCGGTGCGTAATCGGTTTTGAAAAATACAAAACCGGTGCATATCAGTTCGGTCCTAGATTTTATCCAAAACCGGACCGAACTGGACCGATTACACTCCTAAGTGGGGCTTAATTCATGGGGACTGGCGGCCATACCTAAAATAGATCATATCCGTTACATGTAATATTTGATAACCAATAAAAGTGAAAGTCATTACATATATATGAGTAATTTTACATACAACCGTGAAGTGCGTAAACGCCGTGTAATCGCTTTGAAAAATAGTAAGGTCTACTATTAAAAAATTAATTTTTTTCATGTGGGTCTCATGTTTTATTTATTTTTTTCAAAGCGATTACGCGGCGATTGCACAATTCACGATTGCAAATATCTTTTATATATATATATATATATATATATGGGTAATTCTACATACAACCGTTATATGCGTAAACGCCACGTAATCGCTTTGAAAAATAGTGGAGTCCACTATTAAAAAATTAATTTTTTTTCATGTGGATCCCATGTTTTATTCACTTTTTTCAAAGTGATTATGCGGCGGTTACACAATTCATAGTTGCAAATATATTTTTTCTATATATATATATACTAGCAGTAGGGTAACGTCCAAGGGACGTTTGCCTAATTTTTATTTTTATTTTTTTTCTTTTATCTAGTGATTGAGGAAGTGTTTTTTTAATGATGTTGTGAATTTTTAATTTTTTTAAATTTTATATGATGATTAAAAAAATACATGAAAAAAAGGAAAATAAAAATAAAAATGTAAATACACATTCAGGACATATTTTCGAGCTACTTTTTCGTTAGTTGTAACAGTTCTCTTTAGTTAATTAAGAATATTATCATATTTAAATTATGTTAAAACTCTAATTATTTATATAGTTATACTTTTTTAAAAATATTTAACAAAATTTAACATTTATTTAATGATGAAATATTAGTATTTTATAAATTAAATTTGATAATTTATTTATGATATGATATTTATATGTTAATTATCTATTTTAAATTAATTTAAATCAATATTTAAATTTTTACCATTTGATCAAATTTGGAGAGTTATGATGAAGGGTTAGATTTAAATCCTAAAAAGTTTATTTTTCATCTTGCTTTCTCTTTGTCCCTCTCTCACCTTTTTTTTTTTTTTTTACCTAGTGATTAAGGAAGTGTTTTTTAATGATGTTGTAAATTTTTTATTTTTTTTAAAAATGTTTATGATGATTAAAAAAATACATGAAAAAAAATAAAAATAAAAAAGTGAAATACACATTCAGGACACATTTTCAGACTACTTTTTTTGTAGCTGTAGCAGTTCTCTTTAGTTAATTAAGAATATTATCATATTTAAATTATGTTAAAACTCTAATTATTTATATAGTTTTACTTTTTTAAAAATATTTAACAAAATTTCATTATTTATTTGATGATGAAAGATTAGTATTTTATAAATTAAATTTGATAATTTATTTTTGATATGATATTTATATGTTAATTATCTATTTTGAATTAATTTAAATCAGTATTTAAATTTTCACCATTGATTAAATTTGGAGAGTTATGATGAAGGGTTAGATTTAAATCCCAAAAAGTTTATTTTCCCCTCACTTTCTCTTTTTACCTCTCTCTCTCCTTCCGCTCAGCCACGACTTCTCTCTCTCACCCGATCTCCTCCCTCAAGCAGCCGTACACCACCGTGGGTGTCACCGACCACATCACCAGCTTCCCCTCATGCCGGCGAGCAAACCCCACCATCGAAGCCCCTTGACAGCTCCTCCCTTCGCCGCACGCAAGCAACCCAAAATGGGTCTCAACACTTGCGCCACCGCACCACTACCATCGAGCTTCTCTTCCTCCAGCGATCACCCCCATAGACCCAAGCCACCGTCGAAGCCCCCATGGCAGCCCTCGTCTCCCCGCAACTCCCTCTCCCGCATGGGTCTCACACAGTTTCTCCACCATACCGCCGCCGTACGTTGTCCCCACGCCACTGAACCACCACCATCGAGCTCCTCTTCCTCTGGCGACCACCCCCATGAACCCAAGCCACCATTGAAGCTCTCATGGCAGCCATCGTCTCCTCGCAACTCCCTCTCCCGAAATGGATCTCTCCGTTTATTGATCAATACATATCATTCAATTAAGATATTGTATGCGGTGATTTTGTGATCTGTTGTGATATTTTGTAATAATTTTTGTGATATTTTGTGGTGATTTTGTGAAAAGGATTGATGTGAGGATGTAGAGATGGACGAAGAAGGGAAGCGTAAAATAAGAATATTGTTTATCATTGTTCATTGCTGTTCATCTTACTATTCATCAGACGATACACACTTTTAAATATAAGAAGATATATATACGCACATATATATAAAATGTTAATTGGCATCCTAGTATAGTAAGGTCGGCAAGGACAGAAACGTCAGATCGGCCAGACGACATTAATTAATTAGTTCATATTTTATTATTATTTTTTCTGTTTGTGCTATTTATTTGATTCAGTGATTGCGCTGATCTCTAGAATGGGCTTGGTTACTTTGAAATTAGTGGTACTTGTGTAAAATCCTGTATGGCGTAAGATTTTCTAATTGATAAAAAAAAGCACGTTTGCCATATCTGTCAAATTGAAAAAAAAAATAAAGTGTAATTTCGAATATTAAAATAGTCTAATGTATAAGAATAAAATTAATATTTATTTATGTTCATCATTTATTATGAAATTTAAATTATATTAAAAATTCAAATTAATTAGATAATTTTTTTCTCTTAAAAATATACAGTAAAATTTCATCATTTATTTAATGATGAAAAATTAGTATTTTATAAATTAAAGTTAATTTTTAGTGTATGATATAATATTATTCTCTTAAAAATATTCAGTAAAATTTTATCTTTTATTTAATGATGAAAAATTAGTATTTTATAAATTGAAGTTAATTTTAAGTGTATGATAGAATATTTATATTTTAATTATCTATTTTATGTTAGTTTAAATCAATATTTAAACTTCTACCGTTAGATTAAATCTAAAGATTAAAGATGAAGGGTTGAAATTTAAAATCTAAAAACTAATATTTTTCCTCACTTTTCCTTTCTCCTTCTCTCTCATTCCCGATGCACGATTGTGGTATTACGTCGCACATTGACATTCACACGGACAAACAAAAAAAAAAAACAGAAAAACTAAACAAATATGCGAGAAAAAAAAACCTCTTTACTGTTTATTACTGTTGATGAATAGTAATAGGATATGCAAAAAAAAAAAAAAAAAAAAAAAACTCTTTACTGTTCATTACTGTTGATGAACAGTAATAAACAGTACAAATATAGCCACTTTTAAATAATAAGAAGATATATATAAGGGACTACAGTTTGCTCTCTTGATATATATTAGCATTATTATTAATTAGAAGTAAAAATAATAATAATTATCTCTGCAAAAAGGCTATCCTAATTACCTAAATGGATTATGGGTATACTCTCTAGTACTTTAACGAAGTGTTGCATGTGGTGGATGCGATTTACATTTAAATACTAATAACTATGATTATTAATTTTATGAGTCATGACCACTTAGAAATTAATTAATGTATATACTGCCAACAAATTTTATATATTTTTTTTATGCAGCTACCTACGTACGTTTCACCTTAAATTGATGATGGATCGGTTTAATTTAAGGGTGGGTTTTGTGTTTGCTCAGTTGCAACAAACATGCGTACAGGTATTGAGTGGCTCAGAAGCTACTGAATCTCCCATCCCATCTGTCTCTATCTCTTAAGTTGGCGTACAAAGAGAGTATTAATCAAAGAGAGTATATTAAATTATTACTCTCTACAGAATAAAAAATATTGGGCATACTTGCTCAGTAGTACTACTGCATGGCTTATATTATTTTCCACACTTCCATTAAAAACTAATTAATTAGAGGATATATATATATATATATATGCTTGTCTTGTGGTAAAGAATCAAGAGATCGATTGAGGTGGCCTAGCCAGAAGGGATAGAAATTAAGAAACTGAGGAGGAGAGGAACCCATGACTTGTAAAGAGTATAGTAGTACCGTAGCTAGGTAGCTAGCTAAGAGATGAGAGATCCTTTGCTTTCCAAAATCAATACTTATCGCCTTATGATCGATCTTGAAACGTGCCGCACACAACTCCATCCTGACGCCAATAATACTTTGTTGATGATCACGCCAAGAACTTGCATGCATGCCCCTCCTTAACCCGCCCACTCACCACCCCGGCCCATTGACTCACCACCTTAAAATATGACCCACAAACCGCCAATAATATGCACTCATCATGCATGCCACGGTCATGTGTTTAATTAGTTATAAATAAAATGTATTTTTAAAAAAATAAAAATTTATAGGGGACCCAATTACATGCAGTACTATTTGCATGAGGATGATCAAGTACTTATATATATCTATATATATATATATGTTGGTAAAATGGAATTTTCTACATTGATTATACTTTAAAAGTAAAGTATGAGGTAGATATGTATAAATAGAATGAATTAAACGCAGTATCACCTATAGTTTAGTATTGCTACGATTTTAATTGGTATACTAAAAAGTCATGCAAAAACGTAAAAAATCTAAGACTAATAGTGCAGAAAGATGAATAATCCTATGCTATGATGTCGACTTCTAGCTAGCATGCCTTTTTCTTTTTTCTTTTTTTTCCTGCTGTCTTTTATGTTGAAAAAGTGAACTTTCATTTATGTAGTTAAACTGGTAAACAGTTGAGTGAATAGCACTATTTCTTCATTTCACATAAATGCACGAGGTCACATGATCTACAAGAACCTGCAATTTTTAGTGGCTTTGTTTTGCATTTTCTTTCTCAATCATATTATATATACTGTATATATACTATGATCTTGTTATATTATATATATATATATATATATAAAATAATATATACACTCTCACTCATATTATATATACTGTATATGATCCAATTATCAAATGAACCCCAATTCATTAGATCATATATATGATCTTGTTATCTAAGAGGTGACACAATAACTCGTGAAATTATTAATTAGATTGGATATATATATAGGTGGGTCAACAGCACGTACGTACGTGAACTACTGTATAATTAGAGAAACTAGTATATAATATTGTAATTACAGTGATCAGAATTAAGTCGATAATCCCAGTTTGTCAGTTTTTTTCCAGCTTGAATTCAAGAAATTATATAATTAATTCTGCGAATGCTATTTTTATTTATTTATTATGATTTGCTCCAAAAATGCCAGTTTTAAAAAAGGCTACATGAATTCAAGGGAGAAATTAAAAAGTCATGCATGCACCCTCTAATTGGTAAATTACCCCCCATTAATTTGCTTTAGCAGCACTTAATTATATTTTAAATTGTTAAATATTAAAAAATAATAAATAAATAAAAACTGAGACCGAAAGGAAAGGCATGGAGCAGCGCAGATTCCGGGGTTCCAAGCTTGCACTCCAAGCTTATGGGGTGGGTTTTTTCTTGGTTGCATGCTTGCCTTCACCATCTCCACCCCTCATACCTGCTGGCATTATGTCCCACTGATCATGATCATTCAGTACTCACTCTCCATATATATAGATATATATATCCCTCTAAAAATAGGCATATCGATCTCTCTGTGATTTGCACCATCGAGGTACCGGGGTTCCTTCTGTTATTCTCAGGTTCCAACAAAAAAAAAAAACACACTCCTGGCTTCAAGTTCTGGGAGCTGTTTGTTTGTTTGTGTTTTTGAATGTTTGCTCTGTTTAGGACGGACAAAAAATGGCTGGCTAGCTCGTGGAAAGTTAACATCACGTTAGACTCAAAACTTGGTTTATCTTCATAATTAGTACGGTAACAAGTGATTGACTACGTACGTGATTAATGAGTAATTAATGGCATTATATATAATTAGGAGACTGATTATCTATAGGCCGGAGGTGCCCCAAAACCAGCTTTTTGTGGGGGTGGAATTATTATTATTTTTTAAGGTCAATTTAATTAAATTAAGGAGAGTATAGGATAATTATATGGTGGAAATTAACTAAGCTAATTAATTAGGGTGGGGGTTGTTTTCAAATGGTGAAGTGCGTTGGCCAAGTGTGAGAAAGAGAGTGTGAGACGGAGTAATATACCTTTAGCTAGCTAGCTAGGCCTTTAACTAATTACAACCTCTCCCAATCCAAACTGTCTAAACCCCTCTCCCTCTAATTTTAGCTACTTTTAGTTGAGCTTGTTCGTTCCATTTCGATTTTGTATAAATCTATCTCTAACTCTCTCCCTTACACTCCATTAATTCCAAAGCTTCCACCTCCAATCAATTAGGCTTTCTGATATAAATATACACACATATACGCAATATCACAGCTTCTAGAGGCCACAAACCCAATAAATATTATGAGTCTTTAATTCGCTGTTACTCTTAATTAATTCTATCCATGGGTGCCCTTCTCACTCCCAAACCTTCCTTGATCACTATATAACTTTAATATTATATATATATATTATTATACATACATACACATGAGCCCGGCCATTACTCTCTCTTATTCCCTCTTGCTTCCTCCGTACCTCCAAAGCCTCTCTTTCCTCCTCTCTTCGGGGTTAGCTCTCTCCTCTCTTCGTGGTTGTAAAGGAGCATGGAGGCTGCTCAAGAGGAAGCCATCCTGAGGTCTAAGGAGAATAATACCCACGTCGTGATCAAAGGGAAGCGCACCAAGCGCCAAAGGCCTCAATCCCCTATTCTCTTAATTCCCTCGATCACTGCTAATTCACCCAGTCATGTAGACCCAGACGGAGAAGGATGCGGCGGCGGCGGCGGCGGCGGCGGTTGCGATGGTGGTGATCAAAGTAATGATATCACTAATGACAATATGGCCAGCTTCTCTCCTGCCACTTCGGCTGAAATACTACAAGAGAGCACCGAGGAAGAAGAGGACATGGCCAATTGCCTTATCCTTCTTGCTCAAGGCCAATCCCGGGAGTCCCCGAAACAAGTCGAAGAAGATCACGCTGATGGCGGTGGCGGTGTTTATAAGTTTAACAGTCGAAGATTCTTAGAGGCGGCGGCGGCCACCGGCACGGGCAAGGCCGGGTATTATGTTTACGAGTGCAAGACTTGCAACAGGACCTTCCCTTCCTTCCAAGCGCTAGGTGGGCACAGGGCTAGTCACAAGAAGCCTAAGGCCGCAGCCATGTGCTCCGAGGAAAAGTCATCGAAGCAATTATTGTTATCCTCGGATGAAGAAGAAGCACAGTTCAGGAAGAATGATCATCTCTCTTCTATATCTTTCCAATCCAGTAGTAGAGGTTTGTGCGGCAATAACAGGTCTAATAAGGTTCACGAGTGCTCGATTTGCGGGGCGGAATTCACGTCCGGGCAGGCCTTAGGAGGCCATATGAGACGGCACAGGGCACCTATTACTGGTAACAAATTCAATAACACTTTGACCTTTACTCCTCCAGCAATGGCGCCCTTGGAGCTAGATCAGGAACCCAAGAAGCCAAGACGTACGGTGCTATCGTTGGATTTGGATCTCAACCTTCCGGCCCCAGAAGATGATCACCGGGAACCCAAATTCCCATTTGCAACAAAGCAGCAGCAGCAGCAGCAACAACAACAAAAACAGCAGCAACCACCTCTTGTCTTCTCCGCCAGGACTTTGGTGGACTGTCACTACTAAAAAGGGTCAGACTTTTTAAATTGTTTCACCGATTGTCTTCCACAAAATTGACCTCGAAGCTAATTTGAGGCGAATTGCCTTGGTTGTTTTTTTTTTATCTTTTGCTCTAGCTTGATATTTACCATTCATCAGAAACCATAAGATTCTTTCAATTTTTATTTTCGTCTTAGCAATTGTTTCATGGACAAGTTAAATTTCTTTGTTTCAGATCAGCGAAGCTGTTTTCTGAAAGGCCTATAATTCATGAAAAGTGCATGATCGGCGCCTTTTTCCTCTTCTTTTGATTGGTTTTTGGCTCTTTTTTCAGTGGGAAGGAATGTGATAAACACTTTTAGAGAATGAAAGAAAAAAAGGTGTTCGGTTTGGGTGTCAACACTCACCACCTCAACCAAGTCATGGTTTAGGTTTCATTGTTTCAATTACAAGAAAGCCTGATCTCTCTCTCTCTCTGACATCGCATATATTAGCCAGTGACAAGAATAGAATAAAAGAATAGAAAGCCAGTAAGTAACTGCAATTCCCACATGAATCCACTTATTGTCCTTTCCTTTTTTTCTCTTTCCATAACAAAGTGATACTAAAGAAATGCTCTTATCTACCTATTTTTGTTCTTTTCTTTGTTTGGTCCACCTCTCTGTTAGTTAACACCTAAGCAAACCTCTGCTGTCATCCAGACCCACAAACTTTTAAATTTCTCCCATGGCTTCTGAATCTTCCCATGCCACTTGATTCAACTACTGACGTTTAGAGTACGAGAAGTTAGGTTGCATCAAATCATTTTTAATGAAGTAAGTGGGATTTCAAGTGTTGTTTTGAATCTAAGCTATCAGATATGTATGCCGATGAGTAGAAAACTATATATATATGTTTAAGTTAAAAGCGCAATTAAGTTGGGGAGAGGGTTATTTTCGTGACCAGTGTGGTTCATATTTAACAGGTACAGATGCTAATTTGTACGGATAGAATTTGTTGTAAGAGGAATAATATGTCTTTCATGACATAATTAATTATACTCTCGTCCCTACTTTGTGGCAGTGCTAATCCTCATTATCAGCTAATTGAGCTGTTCTTGAGTAAGGTTAGGTGTCTGTCTACCTCAGAGAGAGAGAGAGAGAGAGAGAGAGAGAGAGAGAGAGAGAGAGGGGCAATTTGAGAGGTTACCAATGACTGTGCCTTGTTGAGCAGTGTGCTAATTTGGGAGTTTGGTCGATTCATTGAGATAAATAGGATGATATGCAAACTTGTGAGGTTACAGATGAAAGTGCCAAGTTAGGCAATCATGATGGTAATTAAAATCTGGCAGTTTGGCAAATTTCGTATATAGTGTACATATATAAGGGTGCATTAATTTCTTTCTAATCCAATACCATACGCTAAATTATGAGAAGAATGTATGGAAAGGTTGATGAGCATACTAATTATCCCTGCAAGATTTGAGTTATTGTGATGACAGTATATATGTCCTTGTTCTAGCTATTATTTTTTAGAAATGCTTTGGGTTTGGATTCAAAAAGTGTCCCGAATGAGATTTTTTATTTTTTTAGTGATTAAGAAAATATTTTTTAATGATGTTGTGAATTTTTTATTTTTTTTTAAATGTTTATGATGATTAAAAAAATATATGAAAAAAAAATAAAAAAATAAAATGTGCTATTCGATGAAATAATTCGGTTCACTTTTTCTGTGACTGGAGCAGGGCTCATTATTTTTTGGCATTCGATCCCTATAGTTGGTTCCAACATGTACTCCCAAAAAACTAGAATCTCGCAAAGAAATGCCTCAATTCCTACAACTGTAAGCTTCTATATTTTCTTTTCCTGTACAAGCTAGTTACCAAATTGGGAAAACTGGCAGATCTGGACACACAGATATATGTACAGACCCCAAAAAAGGACATTATAATATATGTTAAGGAGACAAACTTGGAAGTTGGAACTTGAAAAAAATGCACTTGATCTAATTGTAATAGAGTAATGGTAGGCTGCCGGCAGCAGTGATTGCTGGCCTGGTGCGGTCTAACCAAAACTCTATTTTATTATTATTATTTTTTTATATTTTTTTAATATCTGTAAATATTTTTAAAAAATAAAAAAAATATCAATACACTAATAGTCACTTCCTGATTAATCAATAAGAAAAAAAATTAAATATTAAACGATCAAAATGAGAAAGTCAAAATGAAAGGAGAGAGTAACATTATTCATTATATATAATATAATATTAGTTATTCATATTTGTAAGTTGTAACAATTATCCAACATGCATGCATGGGCTTTGACATCTCACACTGTTTGAATTATCTTCCCATGCAGAGTTTGTAATGTGCAAGTGAGGTTAATTGGTTGCCTAAACAATCATATATATAACAGTAGTAGTACTGCAAGCAAACTCAATTCTTAATTACTCATCATCAGATAAGTTATTTTTTCCACTCATAAACTCATGCATGGAGGAATTGCATGCGTGAAAGATGAAATTCCGTAAGCACCACGTACGTACGTACGATTAATATATATATATATATATATATATATAATATCGATCGAGCATATCAAAATTAAGGTGGAAATTGTTAAGATAGATCCCTCTTATAAACATTAATCAAGGTGGCAATCAGGGCAAAGCATTGCATGTTGTTCACGCCTCCGTAACGTACATGATCATCATGTATTCGTTTTGGCGTGTTTCATGAAGTTTAGTATATATACCATTCCCGACAACGACACGATCGATGTTACAAAATTTTAGACTACTCTTACGTATTCTATCAGCAGTACTTTGATTAGAAGGTGAAATTTGGAATATTATTTTTGGTCAAGTCTTAATTAATTCCCATATCCATAATTAACTGGCTGATACTGATAGACCATATATATATATATATATATATATATATATATATATATATGTCTACGTACGTGTTTCGTTTTAAAAAAAATGGATTTTTCCACGAAGCATAGATAAAGTCTATATCATGAGCCACAAATTACCAAAAATTGGATTCTAATTTTTTCTTGAAAAAAGAGAGATCGATCGCAACAAAGCCAGCCCTGAGCCCATGATGAAATTGTTCTCCGGGCCGACACGAATTGGCGATATTGAGAATATAATTATTTGTCACCACGTAACAAAATTAGAAGAAAAATTATATGTATTAGCATGTAGCTGCAGCACACTCAATCTATTGAGTTTAAAAAAATAAAAAACCATCATGTGAGGTGTGTTGCGGTTACAGGCTGATGCATAGCCATTCTCAAATTAGAATGATATTGCGCGGACAATTTTTGGACTGAATTAATGATATAAGTTATATATATATAGATGATATATATCAATTATTGGTTTGAGATAAGTTAAAATGAGTTGTATTTAGTTCAACAACCAAACACAAATTAAGTTGTTGATATTATAAAGAGCACTTCTGAAAATTAAAATTGGGTAATTAATTGCATTAATATTATCATGCCTAGCTCGTGCGATTAATACATTGTTTTAAAGAAAGAGAGAGTACTAGTACGTAGTTGATCATGTGAAGAAGTATATCATCTCTTACTGGCTAGTACTGTATGTTGATCATGAATATGTAGAGAAGTAGTGTAACAAGAAAAATTACGGCGCTGTGAAACCTGCATGCATGCCAAGTACAAGCAATAAGAGAGACATGAGAAAGACGATAGTTAAATGAAAAAGGACAATAAGTTAATGTAAGTCTGCATAAAACACATCGACCGATCGAGATATTTATATAAGCACTAGTACTACTACTGATTCAACATATATATATATATATATATATATAATATATATTGTATTACCATGCTATTTGTATTTGTGGAGACGGTGCAGTACTAGCCGACCCTGCGGGTGTAGGGGCCGGTGCTATACTTTCCAACTTTCCTGCATCAAACAAGAAGAAGAAACAAAATAAAGCTCGATAGCATAACATAATTTGGACAAAACAGATATAAAAATACAGAATTTCGAGAGAGAGAGATGAGAGATGAGAGTAAAATAAATAAAGCATTGGGAGGATGCCAGGGATCAGCAGTTATACCACAAAGAAGAATGTTATCTGGTGGCGGGCGCTCCTTGGCAGGGTCAGGATCAGCATCGAAAACTCTTAGGTAGAGTTCTTGGCCTAGGTACCAATTTTTCAAGAGTTGTGATCTCAAGTTCCACGTCCCTGGGTTGTCAAGATATGCATAAACTGCACTCCATCTTCTTGGATACACCTAAACGTTTCAACATATCGATCTCTTGTCATAAATCCTAATGCCCAAGCCATCATTAACTAGTTCTTTTTATTATTACATTGGTTGTTTCAGTAGATTAATTATTATTTTCACTCGTAGAGACTATATTTTAGTACTTCAAACGATACTAAGTTAATTCTAATTGGATCGAAGATTTGGTTGCTGCTCTTCTTTTTAATTAATTACGTACCCTGGAAAGGAGGGAAAAACGTCTACAAATTAATTTAAACTAGAAAGAGAGAGTGAGAGAGAACCTGAACGGTTGAACGAACGACAGGGTCGAAAAGATTGTATCTACAGCGAGACTTAGGCGACCATTCTCCTTCGCCAAAGCTACATGATCGGATCGTTCAAAGAACAAATTAGCACGTAAAGCAAAGCACTATATATATAGCATGAGATAATCATTTAAACGAGCGCACAATCAGTAAACGACTAACGTATATACAGCTCTCTGGTACATTGTTCGTGTCATGCATTCGAACGTACCGCGTTAAGGCCGGTCATATGATTCAATCATCAGTGACGAGGTAGAATGCTTACCCAACAACGTAGAAGCCGAAACCATCAAGATGCCAAGCATTCATGGCGTCTAGATCATTCTTAAACACGAGTTCTATCCAACCTTTGTGCTTCCCACTTGCAAAAAAAACTCCCATGGATTCAAGATTGGTAGAATTAGTTGAAAATTCGTCGAGTACGTAAACCCCAGACCCATTAAGGAAGTGATCCGCCAATTTGAGTGGCGTATCGGGTGTCAGGTAGGAGATATTGTTAACGGTGTAGCGAGGAGCACCGTCAATTTCTGCAGTTGATGCACGTAGAACGAAGGTCTGCGACAGAGTGACATTTGTTACGTTGAAAGTTCCTTGTGGGTTAGGCCTCGCTGCGCCTGTGGTCATGTTCCATCTTCACGTGGAAAATAAAAATAAAAAAAATATTAATAATATGAGAGGAGATTATAACTGATAAGTTAGTAGTTACGTACCAAAATGAAAACAATTACAAATTTAAATTGATTTAAATTTAATATTCAATCAATATTCTAAAACGTACACTTCCTTTTAATTATAGACATGTTTCATGCATTTCATTATTTCTCAAAACAAGAGTCCTATTTTCATATATAATTAAAAAAAAAATGTTACCTAATGGATTTAGCTTGATTGATGGAGAAATGAAGATCGAATGGATCAGGGCCACTTGGAAGAGGCCCACTCGCAGGTGTGGTAGAGCTAACATAATGTAGCACACCAACGGCCACAACCCCGTTTGATTCTTTGGCATCATACTCTTTAGGAGTTGCCACAATGTAATAATCTGCGGGGCTTCCATCGGCCGTGACAAGAACAGAGTAGGACTGTCCAACATGAACGTCCAGCGAATCCAACGTTATCTGTTTGGTGTATGATCCTTCTGTTTCAACCAGCACCATTTGATGATTTTGAATCCTGAAATTGAAACTCCACGCGATTCCCACATTCGATATCCTAAACCTGTAAGTCTTCCCTGTAATATACCCAAAATAGAACTTAAGTCTTCCCTGTAATATACCCAAAATAGAACTTAAGAACTACGCAGAATAGCCCAATTTGACTATAAAAGCTCAGCTCAATGGCATTCACTTTCCTTTAATCTGTACCTTGTGTGACGGTAAAAGATTCATGAGTTGGTGCAAGAGGGTCCAAATATGAACCTTTGCCATTCATCAGCATCCTATCAGGGGGACTCTCATAGACCACAAGATTGGTCTTCATCATGGACCTCAAATCCTGTTACATTTTCCTTTCTTTAACCGGGTTTGTCGTTCAATATCTGAAGAGAATTATATAGGAACATGTATCCGGCAATAAACTTGGAAATCTAAAAGTGAAACTCGAGAAGCTGGTGTACTGAAGTAGTGGAATTACCTTGAAACTTGTTTGATACCAATCACCAATGAGAAGATCAAACTCAGCTTCAGGTTTGGGAAATGGTACTTGGATGACTTGGCGATTGTTAACTCGAATTGGCCCGAACCCACCTCCAGCTTTATGGAAGTTGATGGAGGGAAAATAGAAGAAGCTTCCGATTTGGTCCTTGGTCTGGAACACATATGTCCAGTTCTTCCCAGGTTGGATTGGGCAGTTTGTGCCAGACACTCCATCCTGCCACGAGTTCAACCTTTGTTGTATGCCGTTCCTGTACCACCACCACCACCTCCATGACTACCATTTTTTTTCTTATATTCTTCATTTCAATATTAGAAGCCTTAACACACTCTGTTTTTTTTTTTTTTTAATTACAATTGGAGATTGCATAACACACCCTGTTAACTTGGATGCATTGTCTATGTTCTTTCCTTATCGTCTGCATATTGTATTACGAAATTATGTTCACTATATCAGATTTTTTCAGCACACTACTCTACTCTATCTAGTTTGGCCAATTCTGCTTTTTGGGTAACAAGAGAGGTGGCCAGAGATACGATATTCAGAGAGAGAGAGAGAGAGAGAGAGAAGGGGGGGAACGTAATACCATGTTATCAGCAGGGGTTCATCCATATTATTGAACAGGTTGACATGGATGTTATCATTGGTCGTTGCATTGATAAGGGGTCCAGGGAACATCCCATTGATGGTAATAACCTGTATGAAGCACAGGTTTGTAATTAAGATATTGTAAAGATCAAACTAATTAAAACAATTTAGGGTCAGCAATTTTAGCTGAGGAGAGAGATGCAAATATCATATATGCATATACCGGTTGGTCCACAGACACTGGCTTGATTGTGGTGTTAAGCGCGACATGCCATTCGAGAAAAATCTCAGCACCATTGGTTAATTGAAGGAGAAAAAGCGCAACTGCCCACACGATTAGCAATGGAGGATCACAAAGCCACGCCATTGCATGGGCTTTGTTTGTCATGTGATTATCCTGCGCCCCTCTTGCTGCCCTGCCTTAATTACACATTTAGGAGCCGGAAAATATTGTACTTCATATAGCCTTAGGTTCCCAACTTGGTTTTGATTGAGACAAAACCAAAAATAAGAAAGCAGTCAAACGTACGTTCAGGAAGCGCAAAGAGCCATGCATAAGAAGATGAACATATATAGATCAAGAAAATGGCATAGTTGGTGCTACCGAAGAAATCAGCATTCTTCTAATTGTCTCGACTCTTGGGGCCAAAATATTATATATATATATATGGTGCGATCTAATATACTAACGTCCCGTTTGTTCCACGATTCCAAAGTTTCAAAATCATTATACGTCTTGCTGGCCTGATTTATTTATTAGTTTACTTTTAAATGGCTAGTCTCAATTTAATTAGAACAGTTCCTAATCAATATAATGAAACTCCGACTACTCTAAAAATGGCTAACTATTTGTGAAAAATGTAAAAAAATAGCACTACTCTTGTGAAAAATGTGGCTCCATTAACGGATCATGTATTTTATCTTCATTTTCTATTTTGCTACAGTGATCCCGCTACATCTAGACTTCCTAGTGTATACCGTTGATCCATGTAAAAAAAATTTATTTGTTTCTCTGATGATCTTTCCTCCCATCATCTTCCATTTCTCTTTTATTTCCAACCCCATTTTATTTGGCGCCCTGTTGCTGCTCAAGTTTCTTCTTCTTTCCGCTGCTTTCTTTGCTTTCTTTTTCCCGTTGCTGATAACAACCCCCATTGTCATTTTGCATAAAAATATAGGTAATCTCACGGCATACAAGAATATTCCAGCACTTGATAGCGAATAGCTATAGGAAATTAAATTAACACCAGAAAATGCTAGATTCGATGTGACACGTACGTCTAACGTAAAGCTTAATCTTAGACTCATATGTCATATATAAGCGATATATTTATAAACCAATGAAAAATGATTTATACAGTTTTAGGGTAGATAAATTTCGTGCACTTTTTTTTAAAAAAAATTAATAAATTTGAATCTATATGAGAAAATCAACTTTTTTAATGGTATATCCAATTTTTTTTTTTTCAAATGGGAATATGCAAAGCTTGGACAATTCAGAACTGTATCTAGTATTACTCTTAAGCAATTACGAAGCTCTTTTTTCAACAAAACCAAAAACAAATCAGTCAACAATTGTACGTAGAAGATTTCTATTCTATTAAGTTATTAACCTTGCTTTTAGTATGGCTGTCAATTAGGCTGATCAATTGAAACAACATCCTCTTTGATCTAGAAAATTGACGGTTGATAAGTATAGGAAGTAAAGAAATTATGGTATAGATTCTCATTGCTGGGTCACAATTGTTAACACATGACAAAATAACGATCAGTATTAAACTTAGCAGCAGGGTATTGGGTGCCAGACAAAATGAGAGAATTCAATACAGTTAGGTTACAATGTCTATACGTAGCCATGATTGCATCATGAATACTGTTTAGGAATGGGTCTAATATATCAAGGCCCTGTCCAGGGAGAGGGAGATGGCGCAACAGCTGGAGCTGAGGGGAGAGAGGGATCGAATATACCTGTAAACAGGCAAGAAAAAGAGTCATTTTAGGAACAAATTTAAGTCTGTTCGGAATATTGATGTTAAAAAGCCAAAGGAGGAGGAGCTTATTAGAAATACACTAACCACATTTGAGGAGGTTTTCAGGGGGCGGTCGCTCTTTGGCAGGATTAGGATCAGCGTCATGAACTCTCACATACAGCTCTTGGCCCAAATACCAATGTTTCAAGAGCTGTGACCTCAAATTCCACATTCCAGGGTTATCAAGAAATGCATAAACTGCAGTCCACCCTCCCGGGTACACTTGCACGGTAGAGCGGACAACAGGGTCAAAAAGGTTGTAAGTGCTGCGCAAATCTGATGTCCATTCTCCAATACCAAACCTAAGCAGACATTTCATTCAAAACATCAAACGGTAGTATATATGGATCGAGAAGATTTATGTTTGAGATGTGTAACAGTACTTACCCAACCACATGGAACCCGTAACCATCAAAATGCCAAGAATCCATGACACTCAACGTGTTCTTAAAAACAAGCTCTATCCAGCCCTTGTGAATCCCAGTAACGACAGAAATTCCATATGCTGCATTAGCATTGACAGATCTAACAGGAAATTGATCGAGTGGGTACACATTGGACCCGTTGAGAAAGTGATCGGCTAGTTTCAGTGGGGTCTCTACAGTGTAATAGGACACATTGTTGACGACATAACGTGGTGCGCCACTAATTTCCGCCTCGGAGCTTTGGAGAACGAAGTTCTGCGACAGTGTCACATTTGATACGTTGAAGGTTCCTTGTGGGTTGGGCCTGGCAGCTCCTGTGGTCAGGTTCCACCTGCCCATGAATCAATTAGGGACGTGAGATCTTAAAATGGCGCATTCCAAATGTTGGGTCTGTGTTAAAAGTAAGAATGACATCGTCACAATTACCTAATGGATTTAGCTTGATTCAGTGAAAAGTCCAGATCAAATGGGTCAGGTCCGCTTGGCAAAGGCCCGCTAGGTTCTGTATTAGAATTGGAATAGTGCAGCACCCCAACACCCACAAGGCTTTCATGAAGAGTGTTGTTGAGCAGCTTAGGAGCTGCCACAATGTAATAATCAGCGTCGTTTTGATCGGCTGTGACAAGAACAGAGTAGGACTGGCCAACGTGCACGTCCAAGGACTCCAATATGATCTGGTTGGTGTAAGACCCTTCTGTTTCAACCAACAACATCTTATGGTTTTGAATCCCAAAATTGAAACTCAATGTCGTTCCCACATTCGATATCCTGAACCTATATGTCTTGCCTGCATGACATGCATTTAAAACTCAGTACATAATATTTATGAACCCTGGGCGCAACTGCCCGAGTTGTAGGGGGGCCATCTCAGTGTGATATGTACCATGTAACTTTGAAAACATCGACATGGACAACATCTGTTTTCTTTTTTGGGGTACCTTTTATAACATTGAAAGATTCATGGGCTTGTGAAAATGAATGTCCATAAGGGCCTTTGCCGTTCATCAAAGTGATATCAGGGATAGCCTGAAATGCTGTTAGCTTGTTGCTCATCACTGATCTGACACTCTTATCAAAATTTTATTTTCCAGAAAAATAAGTTAGAACAATATAAAGAAACTTGACCAAAAAAATGCTCGCTTATGAAGATATTTTCAAGCCAATCACCTTGTAGTTATCATAAAACCAGTCACCAATTAGAAGATCGAATTCAGCTTCAGGCTTGGGGAAGGGAACAGCAATGACGTCACGGTTGTTGACACGGATGGGTCCAAACCCTCCGGCAGCCTTGTGGAAGTTAATGGAGGGAAAATAGAAGAAACTGCCAATCTGGTCCTTGGTTTGGAACACGTAAGTCCAGTTTGTGCCGGGTTTGATCGGGCAGTTTGTGCCGGACACTCCATCCTGCCATGAGTTTAACCTTTGTTGTATGCCATTCCTGCAACACCAATCAACGCCGGTTTTCTTTGTCAAATGCTAGGTAAATTCGCGATACTGCTCTTTTGCCTTTTGATGCACATTGTTTTACAGAACCATGAAGCTCTGAAAAATTAAAACAAGCTCGAATCTATACCATGTAAAGAGTAGAGGTTCATCCATGTTGTTAAAGACGTTTACGTGGACAAAATCGTTGGTTGTGGCATTGATAAGGGGTCCTGGGAACTTCCCATTGATAGTGATAACCTGTTCACACAAGCATTGTACTCTCATCGTTAGTCAAAAGCACGCGATACTTCACGCATACACATTTTGCACAGGTCAAAGAAAAGCAATTTTAGGTGTTGCAGTTGTTCATCATACAGATTGATCTTGGGACACGGGTTGGATGGTATTGTCAAGGGCAACATTCCACTCCAGAAAGATATCAATGGCATTGGCCCTGGCAACAAAGATGGCGATCAACGTTGCATAGGCAATTAGACCCCTGTGGTGACTGGTTGAAGCCATTAGAATGGTGAAAGTGCAAGCAAAGAGGACTTTTCCCTTTTGGCCCCGCAGCAGTCCCCCCCACCAAGAGATGGAAATAGACCATATAGCCTAGATCTATATAGCAATAGGCGGCCCAAAGAGGTGAGAGATTTCCTAAGAAAATAAGCAAATAAATGTTAAAACAACCAGAACAGTAAATGTCATTAGTAACAAGGCCTTGTTAGCAATGGGATATTTCAATGACGGCAAGCCGGCAGACAGTTGTCTAATAACACAACGTTGTTTCTTATATATCATTGGTTTGGTTTGTTCAACTATGTCGCCTGTCTAGTGCCCTTTATATGTACAGTGCCCCCATAAAAACCCAGGCGTCCTCGTTGATTTTGGCTGGAGTATATTCTGTTTCTTGATGCATCCCATGATCTCTCGATTGTCCATTTGGATACCTTGTGAATGACAAAAAGTCGCTTTCTAAAACTGTTGTTTACAGAGCATACAGAAGACGACACAATTGTACAGGAGAATCGCAATTAATTGATAGTGGAGCATTCGAGGAAACTTTATGGTTCTAGATAAAGATGGTCCCGAGTTCTCTTGATAAATCCTTCTGCTCAAGATGTTGCAATCAGTTCACAATGAATAATGATAGGGACCCGAGAGTTTTGTAAATGCTGATGATGTGGTACTGCCACGTGCTGTTAGCATGAACAGTAATTTCCTTCATTAAAAAAAAAAAACATAAAAACAGTGTTAATGAAACGAGGAGAGTGAAATTTCACAGTTTCTCGTACTGTTGGCGTCTTAAAAATAATTATAAACGACTTGACTTGTGAGAAAAATAAACAGTTTTGAGAAATAAGTGAGCGGTAATCAGAGTCTTAGGAAAAGTAGAAGGCCAGTATGATGATGTCGTAACTTGCAAAAGTATCTCGTATCTGGACATGTATACTAGAAACAGTTTCGGAGACAACCAAAACTCCACTTCATGTATTTCATTCACATGTTTTACAAGTAATCTAAATGCGTCAAAGTAAACTCAAGGCAACCACCTATTTACATGAACTACAAGATGTCACGAGACTCCCAAAAATTTTGCAAAACTATTGTAGAAGTGGGAAAAAGACTTGGAAAACGCTTGCTCCTCTGATTGTGAATGTGTCTTGAGATGATGCAGTCATCTGATAGCATTCAGCCACTTCTTGAGGTCTTCTAATTTGTTGCAGCAAGTTCTAGTTGTTGTGTTGTAGCTTTATATTACATCAATTTACTTCAGGAGCAGCAACCACCAGTACTACTAGATGTTGGGTCTACCTTCTTCTGTGCAAAAATTTGTCTCTTCACAACTGCGGATCCGTTTTCCAATGAACTTGGAACCTCGAGTATCTGTAACTATAACGGGTTAGTCTGGTTAAAATGTGTAAAGAACAAAATGAGAAATAAGCCATGAAACACTTGACTTAAAAATGACAGCCAATGAAATAAATTGATGAGGATGACAAATGGATTTAAAACAATTCCAGGCAAAAAAATAAATGTTCATTTTTCATCATCAATGATCCTCTTTCTAACTAGGTTAGAGAACATGAAAGTACTACCGTCTGACCTCAGCAGAAATCAAGTTGACATCTTTGGCTTTGGATGGCATTATCATTAATACTAACCTGTTTTTCTTTGTTTAATAGACCATATCAGACCTAACATTTGCTTTTTCCAACTGCATTATAAAGATACCTGATGTTTAGCGGTCAAACCAAATCGATAGGAGATTCATGGTGGTATAACAGGCTGATCTTCCCCAAGAGCTCACATCGACGTGGTAAACTTCTGGTGTCAATTTATACAACTTAGGTACATTTTCCACTAGAAATCTGTAAGCAATTCTCTTGGTCATAGAAGAATGCTTATCATTTTAATATTTATAAGCACCACTGTAAGAAGACCCTTCAGGTTGTAAGGTAATCTTGCTATTAGCTATTGAATCTTGAAAACTCTTGTTGTAAGGAATCAAAATTGTATAATGGACATAATTACTCTTTTCATTCGTTGAAAGGCGTCATTCTAGAAGTATTGCACTACATAGGCTTGATGGTTTAGATGAAATATTATCAATCAAAACAGCTCAACTCAATACGCCTTAATCCCATCTAAATTGCAATCCGTTATCCTCAATCAAAACAGGGCAGACTTTTGTCCTCCAATAGAATCGTGAACGTTAAAAAAAAAGTGGAACATTTTGTGGCACAAGCTATATTGATGCACATTGCTGTACAAGATGACAGTTAAACAATGCAATCTTCGTTGAAATGGAATACCTTTAATGTGAGATCTTTAAAGCATTGCTGAACATTCTCTCTAGTTTTTGCACTACATTCAAGAAAAAACCATTTATGTTCCTGGGCAAGGGCCAATCCTTCTTCTCTTGTTACAGCCCTCTCTGTCTCCTGAGAATATGTTTCACACTATAAGACCAAGAAACCCCAGCAGCTTGGAAACATGAAGCTTATATCTGTTCTTAGATGTACTCATTTTAAATTAATATAAAAATAAATTCAGCGCTAAATACACTTTATATATAGTCACTGAACTGCTATTCACATACAAACAATTGTCTTTTCACAGTAAGAAAAGATGGTGTACATACAACTCACCCTATCAACCTTATTCCCCAGAAGGATTTTGACACACTCATGATTAGTGGAGTAGAGCTGTACTTCCTTTGCCCATATGTCCAACACATTTGTAAAGGTTTCACGCCGTGTCACATCATACACTAAAGTGAGAAAACATATCACAGACCAGTTAGACTTCCAATCATCATAGCAAGAGCATGATCCCAAACTCATGGAATTTAAAAAGCTCATTAGTTGATAAGCATGACTACATGAAAATGTGTTGAACAACTTTGTGCCCTATTTTTATTGCGTCCAAATGTAAGACCAACATGATAGAAAGAAAAGGGAATGAGGATGTGGAACTGAGAAACTATCCTGCTATATGTAAAGTTAATAAAACTGTACAGAGGTCAGAAAAAAAATAAATAAATAAGACCTGGTATAGTTATGTATCGCAAGAAACAGGGGCTAACAGTACTAGGTAACTGTCATGCGCCATATCTCATGACGAGAACCAAATGTCAAGGAGTTCTATACAATGCCGGACAAGCAAAACAAAAAAGCAGAATATCTACATGCATAAGTGAGAGTACTTGTTGGAGCTAATAGCGTAAATGATTACAAGATCTTGTGCTTAAGAAATTTAATATTTTTATTATATAAACCTACTTAACTGCCAACATAAACTATATGTTCAAGCAATATGCTCTCACAATTAAAGTGGCATACCAAGAATAATTCCATGAGAACCTCTGTAGTAAGAGCTTGTTAATGTTCCGAACCTTTCCTGTCCTGCTGCAAACACAACACAGACTATTAGAAAGCCAATTACAGCTAACTGACAACAGAAAAATCAAAATCAAATTTGGTATTTGTCTGAACATAGTAGGACTGATTTTTTTCGCAGCATTAAATAAGAAAAGAAGTATTGGCAGTGATAACATGAAAACTTGCCTTCCTTGTAGACCTATGATATATGAAAATTTACTCCTATTTAACACTTCATCAAGTGTAGACTCTAAAGTGCATTGCAATTCACAGATTTGTGTAGATGCCCATCTGTTAGCATTTTTTTGCCATGAATTTGCAATATTTTTTCCCTAGGATATCTTTCGTTCAATATCTCTGCAAAACTTGTGAAAGTAATCAAATTTTTGTGATCATTCGGGTATAATTTCAATTAGTGATATCCTTGCTTCTTGGGCGAAATAATCAATGAGCCATAGAAGGTCTTTATGGGGAGATTGGTTAATGTACGAAAAAAAAAACTCCATATATGCATCAAAACTAATCACTGCATCGAAGGAAGAGAGTGGTGAATTATTCCTATGAACTCTCACTTACAAATGTATAAACAATAGAAATCATCTAGAAAATTCCTTGGAGGAAGTTAAAATGAAGATATGATTCCAAATAGATTTAGCAAATTACCTGTGTCCCAAATTGTAAGCTTCAATCTTCTTCCACCAATTGTGAGCAGCTTTACCTTAAAATCCACACCTAGAAGTAGTTGAGAATATAATGAAGATCAGTGTTGCCAAGCCCTTGACCAAATAAAATGGTACTCTGAGGAGTCATTCCATCCACAGAACTGAAACTAAGCAGTCAAATAAAATAAGAAATATTGTCCTCGAGCTTCCATCAAGTGCAATCTCCTATTTCTATATAGTTGCAATTCAATTCATAACACCCCTATGAATGCCCAATAACCACTATGCAAACATGAGAGTCATGCGTCCTACACAACACAGATATTATTTTTCAATCCTGATTTAAGAAATCACCTTCTCTAACCCTTTCGTTGAAGCCACTTACAACGTACCGAGTCTCCAATTCTAGTCTCAGAAAATTTTACATACTGAACACATGAAAAAAATATTGTTTCTGCAAGTAAAATTTCTCAAAAATCTTCTGAGCTGTACACGCTAAACCACTCAAAGAACCAAGAAATAAATTATAATTTGGAAAGACAAAAGCTTCAATGTTTCCAAAGAGTTTATAAGCAATGTTTTTTGGCACGCCTGGCTATTGAATTTCAAACAGAACACACAAGAACTCATGTTGACGAGAATGTAGAGGAAGAGACAGAATGTGTACCAATGGTGGGGGACAGGTCATGAACCAAGTTGGAGATGAAACTGAGAAGAAGGCTGCTCTTGCCAACACCAGAATCACCAATCAACAGTATCTTGAACGAGTAATCATAACTGTTATTCCTTCCTTTGGAATGAGAGCCCATCCCTCTTTACACCACTCGAAAACTCTTTTTCTTTTCCTCTTCTCAGTTCTCTGTAAATTGTTGTATCTCATTTCTCTTCTCCATCTAAATCATTAACAAAACACACCACCTTGAAATTAGAAACAAGGTTCAGAGATATCGAGGGTTCAGAACGAGAAACAAAATGCGAAATTTCTTGGGGGCAGATGAGACAGCGGTGGTGGGGTTGGCGGGTAGTGTACGTGTGAGACACTGTAGACTTTATAGTTAAACAAGCAAAATTGGCGATTCGGATCGTTCGATGCGTCCACGCGCCTTGCAGGCGCCTTGTACCCGGAGAGCTTTGACGTTTTGTAGTTTGTACCCTCGTGCATAATTGGCACCTTCCCAGTTCCCACCGCCGCTTCAGATAGAATTTCTCTCCTACAGTGACTAGCTTGCTACGTTTAGGTTAATAAGCCTAATGGCCAAGCCAGCAGATGAAAATCAATACTCTCCCATTTGCATTGCGAATGGCACTTGCTTTATGCGCCAACTTACGAAGCAAATCAAGCAATTGGTTTGTTTTTCGGAGAAACTCTTCTTGCAAGCGCATGGTGTAAACTGCGTATAAACAAGAAGATTGACGTGGAGACACATGATGAGAGAGATAGAATTGAAGAGAGATAAGAGAGAGTTGAGGAGAGAGAAAGACTGAACTGATGAAGCAAAAAAGACCGAACCGATAAAAGAAACGATCCGAAAAACGAGAGATAAAAAGAGTTACAGAGAACATTTAAATCTGACGTGACATGGACGACTAGACACTAATTATATCTAACAATTGCATATATAAGAACTGTTCTATCTTCATGGCATGTAAAATTATTACAAGGATTATGACATAGACAGACTCAGTGTGCGACTCATGAACAGTGATTTTACTGTTCACTAAAATGATATTATTTATGTGTCTGTCCCAAACGTGTACACGAGTCCGTATCTTTAGCCGCTTGGAAGTATTATATTTGAGAGGAGAACTGGAGCCAGGACTAGGAGGTCCAGCTCAAGGAGCCAAGCCAAAGAAAATGAGTGTTTACTTTACGCGCCTGCAATGGCAAAGGAGCAGAGGTGAGCCATGCCTTGCGGAGTATGTGTTCGGCAAGTAAAGTCTACTAGCAGTGCCACAGGAAGACAAGTGTTCACCATGCAACCAACACGCAACTACATCTACCAGGCAGAATCCAGCAGCTGCCTGCATAATCTCCTTAATCCATATATAACGTTCGACTTTCGGGGAATTCCTGGAAAGTAAAGTTAAAAAACATCTGAATCCGACATGCTGGGTCCCGCCATACCTCGCCGTCACGTAGTTAGACCAACGACCCGATCTTAAACGGATATTCTTAAATTTAAAAATTATTTCCATATTTCATTTAATTGACACGTAAAAATAGAAAAAAAAAAAAAAAAAAGGAAAGTGATGGGCACTCCATGCAGAATCAAGGCTAGTGGCACGGGCGGCCAGATATTGAGAGACAGCTCAGCTAGCTGTTTGAACTTCAGCATTTTGTCCTTTTTAGTAGGCAAGGCAAGGCAATGTAGAAAGCTGTTCATGAATGCAATGTAGCTATAATTGATATTTGAGGGTGGTACTTAACTTATAAGCAAGCTGGCAGGGATCAAAGAAATCAAAGTCTCCAGACTTGATCAGTCGTAGCATGCATGCAGTACCCCTCGGCCTTTTAGTTTTGGATTATTCTGATTTAGAATATGTATTCATGAAAACAAAAGGGACATTATTCGATACCCTCACACATCGTTAAGAGGATCTTAATTCGATGTTTCGTTTGGTTTTTCAATCCATCTCAATTCATCTCAATTAATTATTATTATAATTTTTTTAAATTACAATACAAAATATAATAAATAATTCAATTTTTTCAAATCTCAAAATAATAATAATATTAAAAAATAATATTCTAATAATATTTTATCATATTAGAGAACTCTTCATTAATGTTTTTTTTTTTACCGGTTATAAGGTAGTATATTATTTTTACGGTTGCTGATCATCGCTATGATCAAATATAAAGGGTTTGGTACTCACCCAAGTCGTACTGTAGATCATCAAGAAGAAGTCACCAACGTATAAAGGGTTTGGTACGAATCATAATTTTGGAAGTCACAAACAAGAATTTTCTTGCCGGGGTCAAGAATCCGATGACAACGTACTTATCGTATAGTCTTTGACATATCATTGGTTCCACACATAAATCCTGGCAATATCAAAGCCGCACGTCTGGTGCTTTTCAGGGTCGTGCAGAAGCAATAGCCAGCAAACTGATCTTTGCTGCATGCACTTTCCCAGTTTTCACTCTTTTCTCTTTTCTGGAATGTGCACTGTCCACACGTTATGGGATGGAATATATTCGGATTTCAGATGATAAAAAGGGAAGGAAATGTATATATTTTTGTGAGAGAATGACACCTGCAGAAAGTTGGGCAGGAAGAGATCATCATGCAATTGTAGTCATCATTTACTATACAAATCTCTGTCCAAACTTAATTACTTTCCTGATGAGCATTTGTAGTAGTTAGATTCTACGCAACAATTACAGCAAGGATATTATATAGTATTGTTAGACCAATTAAATTAATTCAATTCGAAGCTACTACTATTTGAGTGAAGACCAGATTAGTAGTATTTGTTTCATACACTTCCTAATTGCTTTGAAAACATTAACCTACACAATTTTGGTAGGGTAATATATAGTTTGAAGAGAAGCGTTAAGAGTCACAAATAGATTATATAAAAGTAATCACATAAACTGATGTGGTTCAATCTGATCCGTTAGACAATAAGAGTAATTTTATAATCGAATTGCATCAAGTCATATCAGTTTATAAAATTATTTTGTGTAATCCTTTTGTAATTAAAATATTTTCCTTCTTAAAATGCTTATATCTTCTGTATTATCGCAGCGTGTTTAATTAATTTTATCCTTTGTTTCTCTTTTCCATATTTGGGTTAGTTGATTGCATTTTGAATTTTTCCATCTTTTGAGTTATTACTTGCATCCATTTCCGGGAAAAATAAGTCAAGTACACAACAGCAAAGACAAAAAAAAAATAAATTAAAAAAACAAAAAACGGAAAAGGAAAATCGCATTGTGCCTTGTAATCGAAGGTACGCCTTTGTTTCTTCAGCCTCACTCAAAGGCGTCATCCCTGCCAACCCCAAAAACCCTAGCCTCCGTTTCCTACCAAGGAGTAAGGACCAACAATTTCAACCATGGGCAGTGACACGCCGCCAGTTCCGGCAACGCCCGCGACAGCGCCGACATATCTGGCACCGGGGTTCAGATTTCACCCTACAGACGAAGAGTTGGTGATATATTACCTGAAGCGCAAGGTCAGCGGCAAACGCTTCCAAATCAATGCCATATCCGAGGTCGACATCTACAAAAGCGAGCCTTGGGACCTCGCAGGTGACCTCTCCCTTTGTGCTAGTTCTGTTACGCATATATTCACCAATACAATATATACGTATAATAGCCATTTCCTCTCGAGGAAGCTATCTCTTGATTTTGTAATTTGTGGTTTCCGAATGGGTGTGGGGTGTGAAAGTGAATAGTGGATGCATAGAATTCCTCTTCTCGCTTACATCTTTTCTGGCTCTCTTTTTTCCTTTCTGTCTATGCGTTTCCTTCTTTGAGCAATAATCTTTTTCGGTGGTTTGCAAGTGGTTGTTATATTTGATTTTGTTGTAATTGGTATATTTTTTAAATGGATTCTTTTGTACTTTGTTTTTCTTTTATTTATTTTTTTAAATGGGTGTTTAGGTAAGTCGGGGTTGAAGACCAGGGACCAAGAGTGGTACTTTTTTAGTGCATTGGATAAGAAGTATGGCAATGGGGCAAGAATGAACAGGGCTACAAGCAAAGGGTACTGGAAGGCGACGGGGAACGACCGGGAAATCCATCACGGATCTAAGATAGTGGGGCTGAAGAAAACTCTGGTTTTTCATGGTGGGCGAGCCCCGGGTGGGTTACGGACCAATTGGGTCATGCACGAGTACAGGCTTGTTGAGGAGGAATTGGAGAAAGCTCGGGTTGGTGTCACGCAGGTGAGGCTGTGGCAAAAATGTGGTTAACTGTTTTATGCATTTTTATACCTTTGTTTAGTCGGGAAAAGTATATCAAATGAGGTGAAATGTGATTTGGAACGCTTCTGGATCATACTGTTTCGGTTTCACTGTATGAAAAATCACACTTTTTTTTTATAAAAGAAATGAAAAATCACACCGTTTGGGACATCTAGTTGATGTTAGGGAACCGGAAGAGTGTTTATCTGGGGTTCTCTTAGAAGTGAGAATCTCAATTTAGGGGTTCAAAAAGTCATTTGTTTCATGCACTTTCTCAGCAACCAGAAAGCATTTTTGTTTTGTTCTGTTTTGCTAACTGAAAATACGGCAGGCAACTCGTGTTTCTTTATCAGGTCCAGGTTGTGGTTAGTCGGGTTCATGTATATGAGCCATTTAATTAGAAGAGTCAGATTCCTCAACTTTAACCCACTTTTTTACTGTCGGGTTCGCTGGCTATGATAAAATGATCAACTTTAAAGCGTGTGGGTTCAGGTTGTATCAAATCGAGTTTGGATCATATATCAGTTAACCCCAACCCAACAGTTTAATTAGATGAGTCAAACCTCTCAACCCCAACCTACTAATTTATTTTTGGGTTCGCAAGTCATATTGATAGTTCAAAGTGAAAACATATAGATGCTATTATTGTGATCGTTGTCTTTATCGTCAAAATCATCACCATTATTATTATTTTAATGTCAAAATTTTAATGTTTTGTGTTATTCTTTTGGGGAAGGATGCCTATGTGCTGTGTAGAGTATTCCTTAAGAATAACATAGGGCCACCAAATAGCCATCGATATGCGCCCTTTATTGAAGAGGAATGGGATGATGGTATACCAGCTTTTCTTCCAGGCAAAGAGGCCAGGATTCAAGTGGTAGCTGACCCGGATTCACATGCTAAAGAAGCTAGCCATGATGCACGTGTCAAAGAAGCTGGCCTTGGTGCATTTGTTGAAGGGAATAGCCATAGTGCATATGTTGAGAATTATGGTGAGTGTGTTGAGAACCGCCAGGATTCATTTGTTGAAGGGAATAATTTTGAGCAGGTATGTTCTTTTTCTGAGTTTTATTTTTTTGCTTAATTTAGCAAACATTTCGTTGAGGTGTTGTACTATAGATGCTGATTTGTACCATGTTATTGTTGCAAAAACATGAAGTGATAGCACAAGTAATATGCAGACATTCAAACAGGCAGGTGCATTGTGCACCAAGATTTTGATTGAATTTCGTTGGATTAAATAATGATTTGATTGAAAATCTTTCCCATGCATAGGCACATTTTGTTTCTGAGATTTCTTTCCAAATCAGTTGCATTCGCTGAATTAATAAATCACTTTTAAAAATTTCCCATTGTGGTCATTTATTTGATTTATTAAAAAAATCAATGAGACAGAAGGTGCCTTTTTCCATTTTCTTCCATTGTCATATTTTATGTCTTAAGACTTGTTACAAGTTGGAGACAAAATTAGGAGATTGGAAACGTGCCGTTTTGTAATTCTCTGTTTATTAAGAGGGATGGCTATGTAACTCTCACAAATTGAAATTCCCAAGAGTTGTCAGTAAGTCCATAATCTTCAAATGTTGATGCATCAACAAGGAAGGAAAGATTGACAGCGGAGCACTTTTGAGGTTAAGGTTTAATGAGTGTCAGGGAGTAGACTATCCTTAGATTTGTGGAGAAGACTTTAATGTTCTTTGGTTCTTGCATGTGAAAAGGGATTTTATAAAATTTGTAACTCCACAAGGAAGTACTCGGAGTTTGGGTAAGGGCGCGTTGTATTATATGGTTCTGTTGATTGGGAATGCCACATAGATCTGATGATCATAGCACATAGATCTAATGGTGTAATGTTCTATTGGATTACACCATTGTCCTTAAATCCCTATTTATGATCCTGCTGCTCTCCTGCTAGGTTTATGGGCTTGATAGGAGAGATTTTGTTTTAAGAATGTATAGGCAGAGGTTGACGTGACCATGGGATTCACCGGCAAGGTGGAGTCATATCGATTGTGCATCTCACCATAGATAATAGATATTGGTTGTGATCTAGTAATACGAATGGATGCATACAATTCGCAGACACAGATATAGAGTATCTTATCTTTATATATGTATATATATATATCCGTTATCTTTGATGCCTTTTAACCATGTATTATGTAGCTCCTATACTTTGTATCTTAAACCATCATTACATAAAATTACATTCCAATGCTCTGGTTGATCGATGCAGGATACTCGGTCCATTAATGATGCTCCTCCTGGGAGTGCTAATGAAGTCCCAAGAGATTCTCAAATTGTGTCGGTCGACTGCAAGAGTGAGAGAATTGATGATTGTCCTTCACTGTCCATGGCTAATCCAAGACCCCCCCTAATATATAAAAGAAGGCGTCATTGCGAATCGAACTCTAACCATTCAAATGTTTCCGAGACTTCAACTAGGATTAGTCAAGATCATTGTTCATCAACCACCACCACCGAAGCTACAGCATTGAGCATGACGACAAGTACCACCATGACCACAGCAGCTCCTAGAAATTTTCTCTCTGCACTGGTGGAATATTCTCTATTAGAATCCATCGATCCCAAAGATAGTCTTTCGGTTTCTCCTCCATTTGATCCTGCTAATCTTGGTTCATCTGTACCTCCTAGTTGCCTGAAATTCATACAAGAATTGCAAAATGAGCTCCATAAAATTTCAGTAGAGAGGGAGACATTGAAGTTTGAAACGATGAGTGCCCAAACCATGATTCGCATTCTTCAATCTCGAATCGAGCATTTGAACAAGGAAAATGAGGATTTGAGGAAGAGTATCGGAGATGCAAGTGAGCGGTAGTGTGCATGTAGTGTCATCTGTTGTTTTATTGTATGTCTATGCAACTTCCGAGGTGGCCTCGTGTCTCAATGTGAGATATATGTATTCTTTTCCGGGGTAAGTTTATTGAACTTTTATTTGTAAGGCTTCGTTTAGTTATACAGTTCAAATGAGACGAGATGTTTTGTTAAAAGTTGAATAAAATATAATTATAATATAATTTTTTAATGTTTGTAAGAGTATCAAACCGATCAAGGGGTTGTTTTTAGTTTTTTCATCCCCATGCCTTGCCAGGATGGGGTAATAATATATCCGAAAAAATAAATATAAGAGGAGATTGGGTAGTTTAGAGTCAGACCTCTTAGAGCATTCTAAGTTATTTGGTTAGAATTTTAATTTTTAGCTATAGTATCAGCTTTTGACTAGGCTGAGTCTACATTGGACTAAGAGTAATGTCACATACAGTCGTGAAACGTATAAACGTCGTGCAGTCGCTTTGAAAAAGAGTGGAGTCCAATATTAAAAAATTAATTTCTTTTTATGTAGATTTCATATTTATTCATTTTTTTCAAAGCGACTGCACGGCACTTACACACTCACGATTGCAAATATCATTTTTCTTGGACTAATCTTTTTAGAGTCAAAATAATAAAATTTGATTAAAAAAAAAAATTATTCAACAATTCTTGAAACCAATAAATTAATTTTTGCCAACTTTTTTTGAAAAAAAAAAACTGCATTCTTTTAATCCAAATTGACTTCATGTTTAATGTTCAAGAACTGAATTCATACAAAGGAATTCACAAGATTCCAACAAAGAGACGTGTTCTGTCAGTGCTCGGTCAACGCCGCGTGACTTCAACCCAAAGACCATATAATTGTTCTTACATATCACTTCTTGAAGCCCGTGGATTAAAGTCTGGAGTGGATTAACATCATAATATCTCCATGTATCAGGAAAATGCACACTTTTAACAGAAAAATGTATCAGGCAAATACACATCTAGGAGATACCTCAGCAAATTGTAATGACTTGACCAAAGTTTTTGGATGTAGTCAGAAAAATAAATCAGGATGCAAGCATAAAGATGTCATTGATCATATTTATATCTCCAACTTCTCAAGTTCTCAATCTAAGGAAGCATGCACATACTGAGATCGGGTGCGACTATGTATATCATAATCAAGTAAAAAACGTTGAATGAGCTGCAGGTGTCAAAACTGGTAGAAAATCCAATAAGTCTTTGAATACCAATTGAATATTGCATACAACCATAGGACTAAGCTCTAAGCGCTTTCCAAGATAAACAGGCTAGCACTGCCCATTGCCAGCACAGGAATCCATTACCCACAAACTCAAGAGTATAATTCAGCCAGTGGCCAAAAATTACAAAAAAAAATTTAGCAGTTGGGCTGATGGAGATGAAATCATTCAATCCCATATTTTAATAATTGATCTGCATGTTAAAAGTTACGGAATTTATATCATAGCATATGCAATCCAAGCCGGAAGATGGGTGTAGGAAGACAGTCAGCATCAGACCCCGAACCATTTCAGTGAGAAATAATGTGTTTATGCTTCTTTCAAAACTGCAACCACTCAGGAAGCATCAGTAACTATTCCTTGCCCATGGTGGAAAAATTAGTTAAACCAATAGAGATCATAAACTTTTCCAATAAGTACTCTATGTACCAGAACTCCAGTCCTTTGAAATCTCCTTTGCAAGCTGCTCTCTTTCTTCATCCTCAGTGGTTGGGGTAGTAGAAACATGTAAGAACCATAAAGGTTAAAACAAAAACAAGAACCCCAAAAAAAAATCTTCTATGCTATCTGAACTGGATACGGCATAAAGGTTAAAAACTACAAAACAATAAATCATGACCACGGTTTTCAAGCTAGCAATGTGACCCAATATGACCCATTATGAACTGCAATTCTCCTGGATTTTCTCTTCAAAATATCTAAATATATACCTAAATCATATATATGACTTGAAGAGCCAAGCAAACCTTTTATGGTGCTGTATGGGTGAGTACTGAAATGCATCCCATAGTTGTGCAAACCCAGCAATGCTTGTCCAGGAAAAGCCTAACCAATGGAGGATTAGAGGAAACACACATTAGACGGTGTAAATCCAACATCTAGTAGTAACTATGACTGGATGTTGTGAAAATGATGAGAACATTGATAAATAACAGAGCACGAAAGGTGAACGAAAATGGTTAGGGCAGAAAAGTTCTTACAAGCTGTCAAGCGCGAAGAGCCTGAAGAGATTTGCGAGCTAGGATCGCGGCCATTGGGGAGAAATATCCAAGTCGAATAGCTTCTGCTTCGCCTGCAGGTCGCCCGCGAATGGAATTGGAGGAGAGAGGAACAGCCTGCTGTGAAATACTATGCAAAGCGCACACACTAACGATGACAAATAAAGTAAAAGTAACACAATCAAGAATACAACACAGTATTTACGTGGTTCGGTAAATTGCCTACGTCTACATGAGTTGCAGAAATCTTATTAATTAAAGAAAATTACAATCACTCAATCTCAACTCACACTCTCTAGGACTTTTTGCTCTCTCACACAATATGCACTCACAAGACAATTGTTCTCTCTCAAAATATGCTTAAGGCCATACAACACAAGTCTAATGTGACATATATATATAGTGAGTGGCGCTGGAAACCCTAATCTGGCAAAAACTGCGTATTTCGCTCGAGCGGACTGTCGAGCACGACTCGAGCGAACAGGCAAATGAACATTGGCTCGAGCGGAGTATCAAGCGAACACTAGGGTTTGTGTCTCACTCGAGCGGAGTGTCGAGCGAGACTCGAGCGAACTCTCTCTGACTTGCCTTCGCTCGAGCGGTCTGTCGAGCGATGTCGAGTGAACCTTGGCTCGAGCCAACAGTCGAGCCAACTTCAGCAAACACTTTTGCAGCTCCAAAACCAGTCTCCACATATACCCCAACACAGCCAACTGACGCCAAATGCACAATGTTTTAAGCGAGGAGATTCGAATCGTTGAGGTCAGTTTGTAGCAAACCAAAATACCGAAATCGCAAATCAGTTTGTCAAAAATACCCAAATCGCGATTTTCTTGTGACTGATTTGTGGAGGAAATGCGACCTTTTGGATGACGATTCACCGGCAAGGCAACCTTGTGACAGACCGGTGCTTGCGGGTTGAAGAAGACGAAGCCGAAGGATCAACGTGCTGGGAGCTTTCGGGAGAAGAAAGGAAAAACGAGGGAAATGGTGCTCTTTCGGGATGAAGAAAGAGAAAATAAAGGGAAAGAGACTGAGATAGATGAAATTATAAAATATTAAAATATTTTTTTTAATGTGAACAGTAACTCATCAAGTTTGGTGTTGAGTTTTGAATATTTGGCTAGTAAAGATTTTTTCTCATATATAACTAAAATTTAGACTTGCATTGACATTTACCTAATTAAGTCTCGACAACGAGAACAGTGAATACTTGGGGTTTTGTAACTTTGTTCAACCTTTTATCACCAACCACTAACCAGCCATGACAAACAAAACGCAAACATAAACACAAACAGAAACAGCTGTTTTTATGAGGCTGCAAAGTGGTCTTAGAGGTAACAACAATGTTGAAGAACAAAGACGTTCTATGTGTTGGTTAAGGTCTTGGGCTTGATAAAGATTGATATATGGGACACTTCACCTAAGTTGGAGGGATACATGCTCTATGTTTTGGAGGGTTTTAGTTGACTTCTATAGTTACTAGGTTATAGATTGGGCAGGAACAAATGTACTTTATTTGCATGAGTGACACTTAGGAGCGGTCAGGTGATAAAAACAATTTTACATCAGTCAATTGAAGGCTGCCACATAGGTGTCTCCATAGTTTTCTTTTTGCACCCTCACAGGTGATAAATACAATTTATTTAGATCCCTCCCCACCCACGTGATCATCCCACTCTCCCCTCATCTACTCCTCTCTCTCTTTCCTCTCTCTCTCTCCAATACAATATGGTTCAAGATTTGTGGGGCTATGGTGAATCTTTCTTAAACAATTAGCTCAACCCAGCACTTATCTTTTGATGAGAAAACCAGGAAAGGGTGCACACCATAATAAACACCAATGAGGGCTATGAGTACTTAAATCAAAGTTTTAAGTAAAGCTAAACAAACTAACCAAGAACATGTACGGCGTCATCTGGACGGGCAACAACTCTGATTTCCCACGAGAGAGCCTCTTTGCTTTCCTTGGCATCAAATGAGAGGCCTATGAGTATTTTAGTAGGAATTGGACTTGGAGGGATCATTGTCTACTGCAAATTGGTCGACAAGGTTTGGAATGCAGCTGAATTCGTGCAAGGAGTTTCAGTCATTTTGTTTTTATGATTCTTGTCGATAGAGGAAGCATGGACAATCAGCTCAAGAATATGTAGATGTTGAAAACAACATGATTAAGGTCAGCTGGAAAGTGTTTGCCATGACACTACAATCGGTGATGCATGAGAGGGAGGGGTGGAGAAATCAGCTGCATGAGGGAGGAGACTTCAGGAGGTTCTGAAGAGAGGGAGAAGAAGAGGAATATGTTATGCATGGGAGAGAGTGAGAGAGAGGGAGAAGAGAAACTCTGTGCGCGGGTCTAGATGTTTGGTTCCTGCACCTCCTATGTGGTCAATTTGTATTGGTTGGTGTAAAAAAAAATCCTCACCCGGCCGGCCTTAAGTTTTTTCCTATTTGCATATATGACTAATTAAGGTTGTATTTGGATGATCTAAGTTGATTTGTGAATAATCGTATTTTGTGAGTTCTATTGATATATATTTGAATATAAATAGGTTGATATATGTGTTTGAATATATAAAGTATGTTGAAATGAATTAAATTTTTTTATAAAAAATTGAAAAAAGTAATAAATATTAAAGAAGATTGCACAAATCAAGCACAAGTCAGATGAGATGATTTTTAGGCTAAGATCATGGCTACCACAATCCAACAATAACTGCAAAGCGTAACTATAGAAAGATTACAGGCACAATACTAGTGTATTTACTTTACAAATCATCAATGAATTTCGTGTGGAAAGATTTCATTGAAACAAAAGCAGAGTTCAAATTCTTTCAATAGATCTCATCAATGATTATATTGAGATGGATGGATTGAAGTGATCTTAAAATCAAAATATAGACATCTGAAAAAAAAAAAAAAACATTAGGACTTGTTTGGGACTTAAGATGAGACACAAAATTATTATATGATATAATTTCATTTCATCTCATCTCATCTTATTCCCAAACATAATTCAAATACAAGATTTTCTAACTAATCGTTACAACATTTTCAAATTTTTAAATAAAAAATGATTATAATTTTTTTAAATTCAAAAACAAAAATTATATTATAAAATTATATTCTTACAATATTTTAATTTTAAAATGTTTTTTATTCAATTTTTTTCTCTCTTATTTTTTAAAATTAAAAAAATACTCAATTTAAACTATCTCATTATTATTTATAAATTATTTTATTACTATTTATAAAATTATTATTTCTATCTTATTATTGAAACAAATCCTAATAAAAGAAAAAGAGAAAAGGATCAAAGGGGTATATTATTCGTGCTTCCTTCCTTGCCCGCTAAGGACTCTGAAAAGTGAACATTCTAGAGAGAGTGATGTCTGTCTCATAAGTTATCCAAACGGAAAACAAAGAAGATATCTCACACTTTTAATTTAACAAAGATTATTGATGTGAAGTGATAGGTAGCTTTGACGGTACCCGAGTCATAAATTCAGCCACGTTCACGCGGGTGAGATTTAATACTCACCGACGCTGTAACCCTGAAATCCACCCAAGCACTTTCCTCGAAATTATCTATATATAATATTTTTTATTTTTATTTTTATGTTTTTTGGTTAGATTTTACCCCCAACCTCCCAACTTCCAACTTCTTCTCCAAGAAACTAGACTTTCTCATTTCTCCCTCCCTCATTTTACTCTCTCTAATCTCTCTCGCACTTGCTCTCTTGATCTTCTGAAATTAACCCTATTGGCTATTACCCCTCCTCGATCACTACAGTTCGAATTATATGGGCCTTCAGTCGGAAACTTCACTCGCCCCCGGGTTCCGATTCCACCCGACCGATGAAGAACTCGTCCGCTACTACCTCAAGCGCAAGGTTTCTGGCAAGTCTTTCCGCTTCGACCCTATCTCCGTCATCGATATCTACAAGTCCGAGCCCTGGGATCTCCCAAGTAATTCCTCTCCCTTTCTCTCGCTTTATTTTTATATTTTTACTTTGTGTTTTCTTTTCTTTTCTTTTTTCTTTTTTTGTTGACTTTGGGGATGCGGTTTCATTTAGTCAAATCGAAGCTCAAGAGCAGGGATTTGGAGTGGTATTTCTTCAGTGCACTGGACAGGAAGTATGGGAATAGTTCGAGGACCAACCGGGCCACGGAGATGGGTTACTGGAAGACCACGGGAAAGGACCGAACGGTCCGCCAAAACTCGCGCGCCGTAGGGATGAAGAAGACCCTCGTTTATCACAGCGGCCGGGCCCCCCATGGCGCTCGTACCAATTGGGTTATGCACGAGTATCGCCTCGTCGACGAGGAATTGGAGAAAACCGGAATTGCAATAGTAAGAGAGTGATAGGATTGCGATCTCTTTCCTGTTTTTCGTGTTTTCGAGATTCTTATAGTTTATGGGTATTGGAATTGACGTGTTTTGGGTTGGGGGCAGGATTCTTTTGTGCTTTGTAGGGTTTTTCAGAAGAGTGGGACGGGGCCGAAGAATGGTGAGCAGTATGGGGCGCCGTTTATTGAGGAGGAATGGGAAGAAGATGATGTGGCGGCATTCCTGCCGTGTGAAGAAGCTGCAGTTGACGATGTGGTGGTTGGTGATGGTGCGTGTGTTGAAGCAATTGAACTTGACCAGGTTTGTGTTTTGTGACTTTCTTTTGGTTGGTAAATTGTGTCGTTGAGATGTTTTGAAATGATTTACAAATGATTCTGTTGATTTGTTGTCAATTTTGAGTATATTGGTGATAAGAATTTGTAGGGATGAGGTGGTTAATTGATGCTATAAGTTAGGTGTGTAAAGTGAGGTTCTTTTGAGGGCAAGATTAGAAGAATGTCAAGAGTTGGATGTTATCTGTTCGGAAGTAGATTTTGAGGGGTGTTTCGGGCGGCTATTAGGAAACATGTTTTTATGGCCCCCATTATTGTAAAGGGGGTTCGTTCAAGTATGCTGGGGAGTTCCGTGTGAGTGGTCATGTGGAACCTAGTGGCAATGGACATCCCAGATCTTTATATAAGTTCTACTTTTGCTCAAACTGGAAAGCTACTTTCAGTATTTCAGCTTTATGTTTCTAATTTTTGTGGTAATGGTTTTTTCCTCTTTTCTAAGAATCGCAATTTTTGGATTCAAGATGACATATGTTTGGCTTTGAATCCTAGTATGTGATTTGAACATGATGATGGATATAACTTTAACGCAAGTATATCAACCATTATATTGTTCCTCCGTCTTTGCAAACATATTGAGTAGTTGTGAACATCTGCGAGGTGCTCTCCATTGTTGCTTAGGATGTCTTATACAGAGTCCTGCTTGTTCTATTCCCTGCTAGTCTTACCTAATATTTTTTTTATTGCTTCAGTACTTGAATTCTTGTATTTTTGAAACGTGCTTTCCTTCTCCAGGATCTTGAGATAAGCAATCCATCTGAAAGTACTCCCCCTCCTTTGAACTTTTATTATGGGGATACTAGCAACGATGTTGAGCAGTATGAGGATTTCGTTGAAGACTGTCAAAAGCCTATCATGGGCAGTGGTGAAACTTTTGAGCTATGTCATGACGAGAAGTTGGTTGACATACCAGAGCAATATGGGATGGATATGAAACCCATCAAAGATGAATTTTTTGTTGAATCAAGCCGAATTATGAAGCCATCTGAAGTCAATTACTCGCTTGATGAACCTTATTTGGATGCTACTGATAATCCACTGTTGGGTGATGGATTTTTCCTTGAATCTGATGATCTTTTAAACCCGGTCGAGTCAGATGCTGCAGGTTTTGACATGCTGGATGAGTACCTAACATTCCTTAATGCAGATGATGACATGGCTTTTGATCCCTCTGAAATTATGTGGGGTGAAAACTCGTTTTCTAATCAAGCAACCCACACACAGGAGGTAAATTCATACTTTTGAAATACACGGAGTTGCACTTGTGATTTGGAATTTAGCATTGCAGCTTCTAATGAACTTATACGTCTTTAACAGCACTTAAATGGAGGAACTGAAAAAGTGTACATAGATAGTCAACAGCCGTCAGAGGCACAGGGAAGCAATGATGCATCCACTTCAAAGCAGAAACCAGAGGCCGCAATATATGAATCAGGTAGGATTTAATTTAATTTGATCAAGTATCACATCTCCTCTTGTAACTTACTTTTTGGTATTTCCCTGTGTATAAATGTGGAAAGTTATAGAAGTTTGAAGCGTATATATAATCTCTTGCGGCTTGTATGCATTCTGGTATAGTTTCCCCCTCTTCTTTTGATCTTGGCTTATTCTTGTATGATCTATGGTGTAGATATTAAGAATCCATTCATCAAACATGCCACTCGCATGTTGGGCAGCATCCCTGCTCCTCCAGCATATGCTTCAGAGTTCCCCGCAAAAGATGTAACTCTTCAGTTACATTCCGCAGCACAATCTTCCAGCTCCGTTCATGTCACTGCTGGTATGATCAGAATAAGAAACACGACTTTGACCAGCAATGGGACAGACTGGTTGCTTGGCAAGAATGGTGATGTCAACTTCACAATGCCCTTTTTGCTACCACAAGGTGACACTAATTCTGCCACTTTGGTGCCAATGGCTGGCTTACATGCAGGCAAGACAGCATCCGTAGTTTCATGGGGCTGGTTCTTCTTAATATTCTTTTGGGCTCTAATTCTTTCTGTGAGCTTCAGATTTGCAAGCAACATATACATCAAGTAGTGCCTCAAAATTATGATGGAACATTTTTTGACCCATGGTTTTCAGAAGAATTGTGATCTTTGAAGGAAAAAGGGGGTGATGTAGGTTTTTAAACAATGTAAAATGTTATTTATTTTGTTTTGTATATAGTGTCTTTGCGCGAACCGGGCATATTCAAATATTGAACGAACTTCTTATATTGTCTGTCTTGTCAATGTTATCCTTTAGCACCTGGAGCAAGTTGGCATGTTCTTATGATCAAATTTAGTCCAATTGAGTTATAAATATGTTGAATAGAGTCTAGGTTGCAATTGGAACAAAAAGTACAAAGATTAAAAATTCGCAAGATCTAATGATATCGACCTAGCTGGAGTAATTGATCATAACTTTTGTTTCTTTTATCTGGTTTGAGGTGAAATTGGTGTTGTTGGAAAGATACAAATTCATGTTTCAAAAGGATCTTCAGACTAAATTATCTATAAATTCATGTTTCACAATCTTCAGATTTCAACTTTTAGGCAAACAAAAGATTGCAAATTTGCAAGATCTGATAAGATTAACCTAATTGGAGTAAATTGGTCATAGCTTTTGACTCCCATATCGGATTGAAGTGATATTGGTTGTCTTGGAAAACTAATTCAAGCCTTAAATATATATAAAATAATTTTCACGGCTTCTAAGTTGTGGAGAGAGATTAGAATTGTCATATTCATTGTATTCTTAAGAGAAAATCTTAAGGAGTTTCATTGCAAATAGACTTCCAACATATTATGCTGGTGTTCAAGCGTTGTTGAGTCCATTGTTGTCTACGTATTTTTTGACTTGAAGGATTTTCAAAGCTACTGTTGATGCAAAAATCGAGTTGGTACTCGTGATGAAACTATAGAAAGGCTAATGGTCCAGAGCTGCCAAAATGCAGAGATTAAGTGGGATAGTCGTAAGGTTGCAAGCTAGATTTAGTTACTCCAAGTGTTTTTCAGTGTTTCTAAATTGGTTGTAACGAATTTAATTTATATAGTAGATTTTAAGTGGTGACTTACACCCAAAGTTGTTTTAAATCTTGAAAACGTTCTTCAAATGAGTTTCCATTTCATTATCAAAATTGATGTGTTGATTATTTCTTGTAATCTTATTGATTAATTTGTTTATTATTAATTTAAATAGGCCAGAAAAATTGGAAAACATCTATTCACCCCTCTCTAGACGTATTTGGAATATGAACCAGTGATATTTCAAAATGCATACACAAACAACTGCTTACGGCGCAGCAACTAGTGGAGGGTTCTCCGCATAACTACAATTTGAAACCAAAGAACCTTCTGCGCTGCTTAAGGGTCATGGGTTTGATCTACATTCTGAGTAGGCTAGGATATGGGTCCTAATTTTGAATGAGCAATACTAGGTACAGTTCTCAAATAGGGACTGCAATGTAAGCTTAAGTTATTTTAACTTTAAAATTTTTTAAAATTACAAAATTATCCCTCCTAAAATTATGTTTTCTCTCATTTAATAATGTGTCTACACATGCAATCCCCACTTGAAAACTGCAAATAGAATTTCTCATTTTGAATTAGACGTATTATAAGGACTTGACAGAACCTTTTGGTTGTGGTACTATAGGCCTTCCTTCTCTCTATGGATGGTCTGTGGTCTTGGTGGTTTTCTATTTTTAAAGTGTTGGTTGAGTTTGATAATATGAATGTCAGAGTAGCAATTGATTTTGATGAGATCTACCATGAGACACTGCCCGTTTTGAAGCTATAAAGTTACGTCATCATTTGCTGCAACTTAGGCCACCTTGGATAATTAGATGAAATAAAATAATATGTAAATAATAATAAAATAATTTATGAATAATAGTGAAATAGTTTGAATTAGAATATTTTATAGAGTTTTGAAAAATAAGAGAAAAAATTAAATAAAAATATTATGAAGTTAGAATATTGACAAAAGCTTCAATCGAACCGAGCCGATCTTTGGCTTGCTGCGCTCGGCTCGACTCAAAATATTCGAGTTTGAGCCCAAATTCCAGTTTTTTTTTTTATTCTTTGTTCGAGCTCAACTCGACAAGCCAAGCTCTCAACTCGAGCTCATCCCACAAACGAGTTCAAGTGGAGCCAAGCTCGAGCTTGAGTTCGAATTGTTTATTTTTCTAATTTTTGAATAAGATTTAACAATTAAAAAAAAATCTAATATTGAATTTATACAACTAACAAGTAGAACCTTTATTGAATTATAAAATTTTAAAAAAATTATAAATAATTAATATCTAACTGGTTGATATTTATCCAAAATAACAATATATTATATGCCTACATATATTATTAATACGTACACTTAATATGATAATATATATCTCTTTCATATATGGTTCCCACATACTAGCATATAAAATTCTTAAATTTTATCGACTAATTATTATACAAATTATAAAATATACATATGAAGTATATTTACTATATAGACACGAGTAATTAGATTACGTATTATATATTTAATTATAAAAGGAGTATGCTTATATTATTAGCTAATATATACATATATACATATATGTATATATACATAGGAGTATGTATATATTTATAAATATATGAGTTTTTTTTAATCGAGTCGAGCTAACAAGTGAACTCGAGCATAAACGAGCGGCCTTTACGATTCTTAGCCGAGTCGAGTCGAGTTTTGTCGGGTATGTGTCATTTACAAATCGAACAAGTATCTGCTTTCACGAACAAGCTTTTTTTTTTATAAGTCAAGTTCGATTCGAGTTTAACCGAGCGAGTACCGAGCGGGCTATCGAACATATTGATTCATTTACAACCCTAAATATTGTTTGAATATAATTTTGTAATATTATTTTTGTTTTGAGATTTGAAAATATTGAATTGGTTTTGTATTTTGTTTGAAAGTTTGAAAAAATTGTAATGATTAGGTAATAATTGGATAAAATATTTGAATTGAAATTAGAAGGTGTTTGTGTGTGTTTGGATATTTAGATGAAATGAAATTTGCTATCCAAACCAAAGCCTTGCTAGTCCTCGCCCAACACGACGGCTGTGTTGCTCTTTTTGTACGACTCGGGATGCCCCCGTGCTTTGAACTCTTTTCGGTAGTTGGCCTTCCGCTTCTTTTTCGTCTCTTCCCAACATATATGCAAACACAATAAACAAGGAAATATAAGTAACTGATCAAAAGGATAAGCCGAGAAAGAACAAGGCCAAATCCCACGCATTGAGGCACCAACCAAAAGACACAATTACAATGCACTTTTCTTCATTTGAAACTCCCCTCTAATCGTCGTCTTTGCTGCCTGCCCAAAAGGAAAACAACTCCCATCTTTGCCATTCTAAAGTGCAATTGCCTACTCAAGGGCAGTCATTAACACGGTTTAAGCAATGGGTCCCCAAAAATTATTTACAGCAATCATACTTATTAAAAGTTCATAATAGAATTACTAGCAGAAAGATGATTTAGGCCAGATCGGCTTAGGCAAGGAGAGCAAAGGAAAATATGCGTCAACACAAAAGCTCCAAGCTATACCATCAAAAGAAGTTATCTTCAAAATTCAACGAGAATCTTTATTTCATAAATAATGCAATGATCTTAATTTCAGTATCTAGTGTCTCTCCATACGGCTCATTGTGGTAGTTTTCGTATCACTTCTTGAGATGAAAAGCAGCCCGACAAGTGTTACATCTCCCCAGGAAGCATCGTGTCCTCGGGTAGATCGCAGAAAGCAATGCCCTGCCAAAAGAAAAGACAGCGTATATGAAGCTGATACACATACACAGCAGGAGGCAAGGGTGAGATAACTACAACATCTAGTATCTACCTCCCCTGTAAGGTGGGCCACGCATCTCTTCTCAGCTAGCAGTTCAGCTTCAGTCTGCAGAAAAGGGAAAAAAGATTATGTCGATTGGTGAGATCCTAAATTCCTTTTGCTAACTGACCATGACTTGGAGTGAAATTACACCAAAATCAACTCTCTTCATATTCTGTTCAAGTACATACTAGATAAGTACTGATTTTCAGAGCAAATGAATATTAGTTTAGCTTGATGCATGCTTAGCCGACCACTTCATTGCGTGATCATTCATACATATGTATACTACAATGATTGTCACCATTGAGACGAACGGATTTTGTTCTACTTTCATATTAAATCCGGACACCTCTTAAATCAGAAGATAGCTCACCTTGTTTATTCGCTTCAGAAGGTAGTCATCAAATATTACATCCTTGACAAATTCATAATCACCATCTCCCTGGAGGATGGGAAGAATAACGTATGAGGGTAAAGTCAAATAAATAGTATGAAAAAAAGAATTCAGACTTCAACTTACTTTTGATCTGCATGGCATGCTGAAAACAATATCCTCTGCTATTCCATAAGGATTTCCGTTGGTATAAACCTACAATGACACTGTAACTATGAGACTGGAGACTAAAGCCAGTCTTTAATGTGTCAGTCGAGAAACATGATTATGATAGTCCTTGAATTGAATATATAACCTGATTACTTGTGCTACCTGGGCAGGAGTTTCCAGTTAAAGTGGCATTCAACTAACAGTTTCACTTCAAAAAATACTCTCTCTGATAACAAACATCTCACTATTGAGTCACCACACTGTTACTATTCGTAAATCCGATACTATGCTTACTGATTGATGGACTTTTTCATTTTGAAGTTTTGAACTGTTGCTTTCATATATTACAGAACATGGGAAACATGGGACTCTTTGTTTTGACAAGTTGTGAAGAAAAAGAAGAGAAGTTGGCAAAACGAAAACCCAAGACTATAACTGAATGATTTCCAAGAGCCTCTTCTGTTTTTCATCATATATGTTGTGATTTCTTTACTCCCACCATTGGTATGAGTGGGGTCGGTGGATCTCCCCAACAGTACGGTTCCTTAGCAATTTTCGATTTGGTTCTCAACAAACTGACAGCAGAAAAATAGCTTATATCTGTATGCTTGCATTCTAATGAAATTGAACTCACTCCAGATGAAAACCAATCACCCTCGGGGGTGGGAGTGACTAAAGACCGGATTGCATCAACAATAGACACAGAAGTAGATGCAGCAGAAGATCTTCCCCATTTTTGGATCAGCACACCACCTCTCTGCAACTCAAAATTTACTATTTAGCACCTGAAGATGAAACTCTTGTTGGTCAATAATTGACCTTGCTATTGCACTGAACTATGTTTGCATCTTTGTCTATTATTGTTCTGCAAAGCTTACCTTTTGGACCTTTTCTGTAAATTCCTCTTCTAACCACTTGTGATCCTTGATAACTTCTTTGACACGCAAGCCATTGATTCTAGCATTTAAAAAGTCTGGGACCTGGTAAAGTTAAATACAGAGATTCTTTAGAAGACGAGGGAGGGAATTTTTTCATGCTTGCTATTACAACAGGATCTCTTAACGACCTGTGTGGTTGAGTGGTTTCCCCAGATGGTCACGTTTGACACTTTATCATAGAAGACACCTGCCTTGAGGGCCAGCTGCGTAAATCATAGCCATTATTTAGAATAATTCTTTTTTGGCCATGACAACCATAACTATTTATAATTGCTGCCAGCAATTTTCATGAGGTAATTGTACCTGACATTTTGCTCTATTCTCGTCTAACCGGGTCAAAGCATGAAAATTTTTTGCCGGTATGTTTGGAGCATTCTTCATACAAATTAATGCACTGCATAGGAGAGGAAACACAACACAGTTACAGGCACAATATGAAAACAAAAAACTGTATACCCAGCAACCAAAAACAAATCCAGTGTCCACTTACTTAGTGTTGCAGGGGTTGCCTACAACTATTACTTTGACATTACGGGATGCAACGGCATTGAGAGCCTTTCCCTATAACGATGGAATAAAAACACAATACATGAACCAACTTGGTATAGCCTTGCAGAAAACTTTATGATTCATACCAAAATGAAAATGTGAGAGATACCTGCTCCGCAAAAATCTGCCCATTTATGTCTAGTAAATCAGCCCGTTCCATCCCAGGCCCTCGAGGCTTTGCTCCTATTAAAAGGGCCCATTCTACATCTTGAAACACATCATATGGATCAATGCCTATACTAACCTCCCTCAGCAAAGGAAACAAAGAATCCTCCAATTCCATAGCAACACCTGCATGAATTAGCTCAACATGGAGATACGTCAGAACATCTTTCTAGAAAAATTATTCTTAGAAAATAGTAAATCTGAAGACAAATAGTTACATTAAAAAACAAAGAGATTAAAGAGAGATTTTTTTGTGCTATCTATACTTTGTTAATAGCGTAAAATAGAATATTGGGCATGATAATTAAACTGGAATTTAAGTTCATTCCTTAACAAGGAAAAGCAAAATAATTTTTCAAGAACTCATATACAAACCGTCCCACTGAGATTCTTTTTCTTCCTTTCGTTTGATTTTCTAGTCATAATCTTGATCAATAAGGAAGGAGAACTCAGTTACTACCAATATGTCCCCGGCTCCTTTATGAAAGAAGGATCATACACCAGTAAGGAATCATATATTTCCACATTGAAAAATTTTACTTAACTATTCCGCTATTTGTGTCCCACCTATGGAAGGGAGTTTGAATTCACACAGAGGAATGTCGGAATAGTAATTTAACATTTCCTAATTAACAGTAGACTTTTAAAAATAATAATTTTTTATCAAAATGTCCTCCATTTTGTTCAAAGAATAAACTAAATGTTTTGTTTTACCCATGAAAGCATATGCCCTTAGCTTTTGGTTTGGTTGAAGATATATTTTCTTATGTGATACAAACCAGATGATCTTATCTCATACCTACACTATGGAGGTAATAAAGAGAGAAAAAAAAGATGAGCTCCTCTTCTTTCACAACTCAGGAGACATGCAAGATGAAAGTCTCATGCATGCATTTGTGTTGCCAGTTCCTATTGGTTACAGGAAAAAAAACCATGTTCTATGGATAGAGATGATTGTGGTAATAGGGGAAGGTCATTTCAATTATATATATTGCTTGGGTCGAACAATGCTGCCCTGTTAACTTTTGCAACTAAAACTCTCATCAGAGTGTATTGAATTAAGAAACAAACCTTCAAGGGCTTGGAAGGACCTTTCAGAACCCAATAATTTCAAAGCAATAGGTTGATCAGGACCAAAAACCTCACCAGATGCAAGCTGGACAAATAAATATAAAGTCAGATCCTATGTCCAGAAGAAACAGCTTTCACCTGTTATTACCAGGTCATGATGTTATTTCTTCTGTTAGGCATTTTTTCCTTCTTTCCCTCCACTGAGCAGTTTGTTGTGACTTGGTTTTAGTGCTTCAAATGCTTTGGACGTGGATTCAATTTATGTGAATTTGCAAAAGGAGCCAATAAGAGTTCGAAGGGAGCTTAATTAATGTGCTGTGCATGACAACTTTTCAGTAGTTATCCGAATGAGTGAGGCATTACCTTGATGAAAAACATACGTAAATAACAACTTTTTCTTTTTTTTTTCATTTAATCTTTTTAATGATTTTATGCTATATGCCTGTGATTTTGGACAGCTAAAATCTTAAAAGAGGTTTTTCATAAAAAATAAAAGTTTTGGTACATAATTGCATCAACAGGCTGGGGTGAATCTTACTATAGACTGGAATCCTCCAGTTTCAATTTTTCAAAACAAAAAAGAGTTCCTACGTCAAACTTATGGGAACAAACTAATGATGATAGGAATGATTGGGTCAAACTGCGGGCTCAAATCTTAATTGCTTAGTATCCCATGCACAATTTTGGTGGCGATCAATGTCAATTTTAATCTAATAAAGAGTGCCAAGTTTTTTTTAAAAGCAAAATATATATTGATATAATGATATATATATATATATACACACATATAATGACCTCCCAAGAACAAAGGGAAAAAAAAAGATTCTAGGCTTTGGATTTAAAAACTTACTTTGAAAAGCAGATGATTAGATATCATCCCAGCAGCACCCGAGACTGCAATATTAATTAATTTCTTCCATGATTTTGTCTCTTCCTCCTGGGATCACGCAATAAAAGACTTGTTAGATGTAGAAACGCGGATTAAAAGGGGAAGAAAAGTTCTGATTCTGATGAGCCTTTGCGCATGAAAAGAGTTCATAGATGTCAAGGATATGGACTTGTCTCTTCTCCCACTCTCACCCTCTCCAAAGAAACATGCACGGGAAAGAGAATTCATGAATACGGGGAGAAGAAACAACTTAAAAAAAACAGAACAACTTTTATCTTTCAGAAACCGGAAAGGAAACTTTTACAATCTACTGCAATACGGGCCTTTTGTGAAATCAACACTTGTGAAATCACATAGTATATTTGAGTTCGAATCCTACCCAACACTCTATCTCATTTAATTATATATTCCACAAGTCTTGGCTCACTCATCGAGCGGGAGTAAACTTTTAGGATAAATAGTGATTTCACACCTTGCATCCACAAATTACTACTACGCATAATGGCAAACGATATCAATGCATTTTTAGTAGGCATTGGAACTACTACTCAATCGAAATTTTACATTTAAATTCACGATGAGTGATTGTGCTAACATAAAAAGACGAGCATTTCCTGGACGGAAACTTACAGCCTTGAGATCATATGTGAGGCAGAACACGCCGTAGCATTCAGACTTGTTCTTGGGGTCCTCATCTTGCACTGCGACCGGAGATTTAACTTGACTGAGAATTTAACAAAGCAAAAAACCCATAAGACTATGGTCTCAGGCAAGAATTGGTGGGGATTGCCTAGAAGCTTACTTTGGTGCAACAGAGCACGAGATTGCGGTACTTCTAGCTCGAGGGAACGGTCGAAAAGCGGAGCAGCGGTGATTGTAGAGACGGTTCGATAAGAATGATATTTGAGAGGATTGAAGGTGGGTTTTGGTGTATGAAGGCGATAACTCTGCAACCGCCATGGCAGCAGAGACAGACGCTTTAAGAGAGGGTGAGAGAGGAAAAAAGTTTGAGAGAGCTCTAGCTCAGAGAGACAAGCTCTCCTAAACAAGAGATAGAAAGAGTTTTACGGAGAGGGAGAGTCTGGTTGGGGGTTGAGATTCTGAGAACTTAAAAGACTCTGATATGGAGGAGCGAGTGGTGGAGGAAGTGGAGAGAGAGGCAGTCGGAGTAAGAAAGGATTATTTTGAAAAGGCGTTAGTGTAAGGACGCGCACATGACACTTGTCAGATAAACGCGAGCCATGAAATCTCTTTCTTGTTGGGCTTTTAATGGGCTGGAATTACAGCTTCCTATAGTAGAAGGCTCTTCTATTTTGACACGTGTGAATGTAGTAGTCTTGATAATTTTGTACTCTTTCTTTTTATGGATCTAATTTGGGATGTTGAGCTTAACTTTGGTGAAAATGATTCTGGTTATCCGATAATATACAACTTGAGTAATGTCACATCCAGTCGTGAAATGTACAAACGTCGTATAGTCATTTTGAAAAATAGTAGAGTCTATTATTAAAAAATTAATTTCTTTTCATATGGATATCATATTTATTTATTTTTTTCAAAGCGACTGCACGGTACTTACACACTCACGATTGCAAATATCATTTCTCATACAACTTTTTTTGAGGTGTTTTATACAAACGATTACATTAAATTTAAGTTAGATATGTTTGTAAATAAAGAGCATGAACTCAGTGTTCTGTTTTTTTCTATATATAAAGATAAAGCTTGTTTAAAAAAAAAATTAAGTTAAGACTTTTGATGGTTTAGATGACAGATTGTGAAGGATTTTTTTAGAATAATCATTATTTTTAATTATTTGACCGAATTGTGACAGATTATGACAGATTTAGTTATTTTTATTGCATCATATAAATTCTACAATGTTTAATATTGTTCACTTAATTTATTCAGATAATGTAGATTCCATATAAACGTATTAAATCTATACAGGAAAACAATCTCTCTCTCCTGCTCCCACGGTGGGAGTCCCACCAAAAACCTCAATCTCTACGCACCGAGCCAAAGGGAGCGAAGAGCTTCGGGCCCCCTCCCTTTGGCGCGCTCTCTCTCTCTCTCTCTCTCTCATCTCCGTGCCCATACTGCGGCTAGTTTTAATTTTTTAGAATTCGTTTGTTTTCAAAATCTACCTTAACTTATTTCAATTCATTTCATTTCATTTCATTATTATAAATTTTTTAAATTTCTATACAAAATATAATAAATAATTTAACTTTTTCAAATCTCAAAATATCTTTCCTAAATTCTCACATAAACTATAATAAATAATTCAACTTTTATTCTACTATTTACAAATCATCTCAACATCTTTAACTCATATGAATTCAAGCCACTCCTCAGTGTTTTCGTGCTTTTTCTTTCAATGCTCTAAAATGGCCCGATCTACTTCTATCAAGGCATCCAGCCACAATGAAGAAGGAGCCTCTACAACGAGCTGCTCTCAAGACCCAAGGCAGCCACCAGCACCAGAAACTTCTAGAAGAGCTTCTGTCAACAGCAAATGAAGACTTTACACTTGTTCTAGCTCTAGAATATTCTAGTGTAACTAAATTGCTGATGTGTAATCAAAATATTAGTGAAAAGAAATTATTTGTATCAGCCTCTATAGCAGCACACTCAATGTATTGAGTTTAAAAAAAAAAAAACTCATGTGGGATGTGCTGCGGCTGCAGGCTGATGCATAGTCGGGTTCATTGGTGAATGTGATGTATCCTCTCTGCTGTGAAAAAGTGATGGCAAAAACAGATTGTAAAGGAGTGAGGAAAAGTTACGAAAATAGAATGGAAAGGGAATACTTGATTCACGCATTTCCTCATACACTTACTGCGCTCCTTTCTTTCTCCTGTTTTATTTGTTTTAACAACTTCCATCCAATGTTCAAACCTCCGCACGTGCCGCTCCTCCAGACTCACTGGCCATGCTTTATTATCTTAGCCCAAAATGTAAGGTATGTTTAAGCCGACGATCAGATGGCCCACGAAATTAAATATGAAGTTATTCAAGAGGGGCTCCTGATGACCACTGTAGCATGTAAAGATGGTCCCAAATTGTTTGAACACTGTGATATATGAGGACGCCCAAAAGTGCGGATTAACACGTTTTGGAGTTATTTTGTGCAATATGCAAAGATATTAAATTGGACAAGTTGAATATGTACATATCTATCATTCTCTGCTTGTTTGTTTGATGAAGAAGCATAGCATTTTGCGAGAGTAGTCCCAACAGCCGAAATCCAAAACATGTACATCGTCTTTAATTCGGTGGCTCCCATAAGTTTTGGCCGAGTATATTTGGTTGTGGTAATTCTTGCATCGATATGAAATAAACAAAATGCATAATTCCAAGGGGGTCAATATCTTCTTTTTAAACCTTTTTTTTTTGTTCTTTTAGGGAAATACTCTAACCACAAAGTGATTACATAAAAGCAATTTCATAAATTGACATGGCTTGATTTGATTCGTCAGATTGTAAAGTTATTTTTATTATAAAGTAGATCTAACGGATCAAATAAAATCACATCAGTTTGTAAGATTATTCTTGTTTAATTCATTTGTAAATGTAACAATCCTCTTTTCTTTACGAGATTATCATTAAGCAAATCCAACTTGAAGTAATTCCACAGGGTTTCTCAGCCCTTCCTTCTGATTTGCTTCCTCAAGAAAAAAAAAAAGAAAGAAATCCCCATCGTGTACGTGGTTACACCACTATTAATAGTCTATTATTATTACATTGCTGTTGCTGCTTGAGCAATGACAGCAACAGAAGAATTATTTATGTGCTTTCTTGAGGCTGCACTCTCCAGTCCATCTATCTGCCTCGATGTAGAGGAGAACAATTCAAAATGGAAAGCACATAACAATTTGTCAAAAGTACTCCGGATTAAAACCTGACCACTTGACTTACCCAGAAAAAATGTGTTGTTGGGTTTAATTCTCACGAAGAACACCCAAAAAATGGATTTTTGGGGTTGGCCAATAAGCCCAGCTTGGCACTGAGTTCTGACCGAGCGAGCTCGAGCAAAAATGAGATACGTACCAAGTCCAGACTGTTTAGGACAAAAATCAGCTATAAACCAACTCATAAACTTAAAACATATATGAGCCGCGGGCGGCAGAAGTGTGATTGCTAATATTCTGACAATATCTTTAGGCTTGGGCGGCAAATAGTATACTGACTTTTTTGGTTCCAATAAAAACCGTTGATAACTATGACTATGAAGTACGAACCTTAGCGCCATGTCTACCAAGCATTGCAGGACAATCGATATGAATTTTCTAATTACAAGATACAATGACTTGGCCCATAAAGAATCATTGCCATATATACTAGTTGACCAACCTCTTTATAGGCCTTTTACTTCTTTACATTCTTCTTTAAAATCCTGTTTCTTTCAACCAAGAGAGGGAGGAACCAAAAACAAAATAAGATATCATGATTCACGACTTGGTCTAAATCGCCTTGGCCGGCATCTTAGTATTCGTACACTCAGAATATTCGTAATTGACGTACTAACCAATGCATATTTTGGAGCCTTTCTGTCACAAAATCCAACAGCAAAGCCTATTTAACCCACATTCATGTGAGATTTTGCCATAGCCGAGAATCAAGTAACTTGAGCACATATATTCGATATAGCTTAGCGAATTCATCGATCAAAGACAAAATGTCAGTCGAAGAGGCATGGAAAACCACCACCGAAGAAGAATCCGCCAACCCTCAACAGGGATTCGATGAGAAAAGCGGTTTCGACCCAGAAACCGGAATCTACCATTCACTTGTCAAACTTGGTGAACAGAAACAGATCCCCAGTAGGCCAGACCTTGACACTGCCACATTTGTGCTATCACAATTCCCAGATCCTCACAAATCCGAATCACAGATTGCACTCATCGACGCAGCCACTAATCAGCATGTCACCTATGCACAGCTCCATAGGTCAATTCGTTCACTCGCATCAGGCTTGTACCATGCTCTTGGGGTCCGAAAAGGCGACGTGGTGTTTGTCTTGTCTTCGAACTCACTTCTCTACCCAACCATATGCCTCGCCGTGCTCTCGGTTGGTGCAGTGCTGACCACAGCCAACCCACTTAACACCAAGGCAGAAATCGCCAAGCAAGTTCGTGACTCGGGTGCTAAGTTGGCTATTTCAGCGCCCGCAGAGCTCCACAAATTAGTACCAACTGGGGTACCCACAGTTCTAACATCGGGAAAATCCAGCAATGATAATTTGTTGTCCATCGAAGAGTTGATTGAATGCTGTGATGATCCGCTAGAGTTGCCACAAATCTCGCGGGCTCAGTCGGACACGGCAGCTATATTGTATTCTTCGGGAACTACTGGGACAAGCAAAGGTGTGATTCTAACACATGCAAATTTCATTTCCCTCATGACGTTGCTCCGATGGTCAGTGGAAGTAACCTCATCCGAAAAAGACGTGTTTTTGTGTTTCATTCCCATGTTTCACATCTACGGGCTTGCGTTCTTCGCGCTAGGATTGTTATGTTTGGGAATCACCACGGTGTTGATGCAAAAGTTCGAGCTCCAAGTCATGCTTGATGCTATTCAAGCACACAAGATTAGTAACATACCTGCGGTGCCCCCCGTGATACTCGGGCTAGTAAAGTATGCAAGAAAAGAAGGGAGTGACTTGTCGTGTTTGAGAAGGGTGGGCTCAGGGGCTGCACCGCTGAGCAAAGAAGTGGCCGATAGATTCAGAGAGAGGTTTCCATGGGTGGAGCTAAGGCAGGGATATGGACTAACAGAAAGCACTGGAGCTGCAACTTTTTCTGCGTCGGGCAAAGAGGCCAAGGCTCGTTCGGGCTCCTCAGGAGTGTTGCTTCCAAGCTTTTGTGCTAAGGTGGTAGATACTGAAACGGGAAAGGGATTGCCTCCTTACAAGGAAGGAGAGCTGTGGCTGAAGAGCCCTACTATTATGAAAGGATATTTGGGAAATGTGGAAGCTACCACAGCAACAATTGATTCGGATGGTTGGTTGAAAACCGGTGATCTTTGTTATTTTGATGAGGACGGGTACGTTTATATCGTGGATCGTATAAAGGAGCTCATCAAGCATAATGGGTATCAGGTATACCTTGCAGTTTTTGCACCAATATCAGTTAATGATAGATAGAAGGTGTTTTTAACTTAATGGTCCAAACTTCTAGGATCATGAATGGCTTCAACAATGGTTGGCATCAGAACCAAAAAAGATGTCAACCATTAATTAACGACCATAATGCATTCTGGATCATGTTCAAGGTTAAATGTTTTGAATGTGTATACAGGTGGCTCCTGCAGAACTAGAAGCAATACTTTTGAGTCATCCCACTATTCTTGATGCAGCCGTTGTTCCGTACGTTATCTTACATCCGTCTCTTTCTCCCTCTAACAAAAATCGAAATCTCGTATTCATCAAAAGAAAATATCAAAATTTTGCAGGCTTGAGGATGAAGAAGCAGGACAGATACCAATGGCATACGTGGTAAAAGCAGCTGGTTCTGAGCTCACTGAAGACCAAGTAATTCAATTCGTGGCCGATCAGGTTTGTCATGTGCCCGTGACTCTTCCACTCTCTTTCCTTGTTAGCCATCGGTAATAGTTTCTGAGTTTATGGATATTATATGGGAATTTCAGGTAGCCCCGTACAAGAAAGTGAGAACAGTTGCTTTCACTAGTGCCATTCCAAGGTCAGCTGCAGGCAAAATATTGCGGAAGGAACTCGTTTCACAAAGGAAACAGCAACTTATCTCCAAGTTATAACGATTTCTCCCCTTTTTCTACTTTCTTTTCCACCAGAGAGGAAAGAGGAGGTTCGAGAGATAAAATCGATAAACCACAATGTTTCTGCAGTGCATAAACTAATAACGAGAGAGTACGAGGATATAGCAAATTTTCTCAGAACAAATGTGAGCAGAAGATAGGCCTTTTGGAGGTCAATCTGTTACACGACGGGCTGAGGGCAGGGAAGTGAAGAGGAGATTCGCAGCTGGAGGGGCGTATGAAGTGTATGAAGAAATGTGAGGAATTGGGGAAGAAGAGATCGACCGAACCCTAGATGCTCAAGTGTGATTTTGGGCTTCATGGGCCAGACGGGAGGAATGGTTTCGGGCTTCAGTTTTACAAGGGACGTGGGCTGGAAGCTTCACCTGCTGGGCCCATTGTTATTTGCTTTTTCTATATGATGTATTAGTTATAGCCCATGATCTGTTAAAGGGCAGTTTAGTATTTTCATGCTTTCAGTACTATTTAGGTCTGTCACTCTAACAGAATTAGTTATACAAATAATCCAGAATATTCTGTACTCTCTTTCATCTCTATCAATATACAGATTCTCATTTTCAGTATCATTTCTCATTCATCTTCCTTGTTACATTATTCGTCCACTACAATTAATCTGTGTAACGGTCTGTATAAATACAATTTGAAACAGCTTCCTTTTGCTTATCAGAGAAATTTTTCCAAATGTTGCGATGGCGTTACGGATTAATATGAATTGTCATACCTTCAGATGAAATTTCAGGTTACAGGAATAACAAGAAAGAATAAATGGGAAACAATGAACAGAATGTGGGATTCCATTCCAAAAACGAACAAAAATGACAGAATGGTCAAATTTTATTGTACAAAGTTGAGTCTCATCTCCATAAGATCTTACAGTGATCAATGGTTGGCAAGAACTTCCAAGATTTTCCCCATTGTGCGCTTGCAAACCATTTGGTCGAAAATCACCAGAGGTTTTCCAAATAGCAACTGCTGTGATCTGCCAAAGCTTAAGAACATATTATTCTCTTAGCAGCGACTGCTAACCGATTGAATTATTCCCTGATAAAATTTTCTAGGCACAAATATTCAACTTTTATGCATTGCCAGTGCCCCCAGCTATCCATCGCCAAACACCACCAGACCCTTGCCTCTGAACAGCTGAAGCTAGTTCCATATCCTCCTGCTCAAATGCAGACTTCTGTCTCCGAAGTAATTGTACCTCATTCTCTATGGACTGCACTGATTCTAGTACCTCTTGCAACTCTGTGATTTGCGCCTGGATATCACCAATACCGGGAAAAAAAAAAAAAAACCAGCATATCATACAATTAAATTCAGCAGGATAATTCAAGTAAGCGACCCAGTAGTCTATAAAGGAATAACAGATAAAAAGTAAAAAAAAGGAATAAATGAGTAGGAAACCTCCAGCTTAAAACATCTTGATCTCTCGGCTATTAGTTGACCTTGGACTGAAACAAGTTCCTGAAAAAATACGGTTCAAACAATGAAAGTTTTAAAGGATGACCAATTGATAATCAGATAAATTAGTAACACAAAAAAAACATACCTTCGACAACTCAGAATGAGTGCCATTTTTCTCTCCGATCTGTCCCCTAAGCCTAGTATTTTCAGCTCTGACTTCTGCAAGTGACAGCTCCAACACATCTTTCTCTTGTCTGATGGCCTTAATCTCATTTGTAACATCTTGTTCAGAAAAACTGTTTTCAGCCTCCTTAGAGTTTGAATCTTCTGCTTTTGTGAAATTTAACTTTTCAGCTTTGGTTAAGGCATATGCAGCAGTAACAGAAGCCGCTGCTGCAGCCGCTGCTGGTGACTGGAAAATCTTGGGGCGTGATGAGTCCCTGGGTTTTGGTTTCATAACAAAAACCTACGGAATAAAAGTACAGACACAGAAATCACAGAATGCAGTTTAAGTCGAAAACACAAAATCAACAGAGGAAAACTTGAAAATAAGCGTTTGCAGATGAATAAGTTTTAGGATTTAAGGCCTAATGCTAGAATTGTGAGCTATGAAGAGAATTCATATGTTTTTTTATCAGTAAATAAGAATTTTATTAATATAGGCGAAGCCAAGTACATGGGACATATACAAGAGCAACACCTATGCATGAGTGTATAAAGATACAAGGAAATCAAGTTCGGTCATGCCATTAAAGTCTATTACAATCGGGAATAAAGTATGAAGAAAAAAAGTTCTAATCTCGTCCATTGTCCATTCACGATCCTCAAAGCTTCAACCATTCCATGAGAGGAGTTCATTGTTGACACAATAGAAAATCTCATTGAATACCATGTATCTATTTTTTTTTTTTTTTTTTGGTAGGTAAATACTTCGTTTCAACATATGTTGATGTGTTCAAAATCAATGCAATCTTAAGAGAGAATTTTTTTTAACCCAATGTCTAATAAGCAATAGGAGTTAGTATATAACATACCTCATTGCTGTATTTCCCATTGTAGCCACCAAAGGCAACCAAATATTTCTCGCCGTCAATTAGTGCCGAGCAAACACTCAGTCCCTGTTTCCATGTTTATATCCTTGATCATGTACAAAATCAATATATTCATGTGCTATGAATTCCAAGTGCAAGGCACTGTCCTAAATTAGAACATTTACAGTAAAACCCTTCATAAATAAGATATAGCACAAGACACATGATATTCACGACTCTCCACCCTAAAAATGATATTAGTCTGTTCAACAGTTCATCTCACTTCAAGCAGAGCAGTAGGTACTGTAGGTTCTTTAACTAGACCCTGGCGGGGTCATCCATGCTTAAATAAAGATTCATATTTCAGGATTCGAAACAGTGTTAAATGCCAACACTAGCACCAGAAACTTGTCATATAATTATATCACTATGGTGCTTCTCAAGTGTTGATACCAATCATTCAGAATCTGCTAGAAACAATCAAAAGCATCGTACAGAATTGCAAGAAATGAAAAAAAGGAGAGAAAGAAAAGGAACAAAGTAGTGACCTCACTAGCAAGCGGATCCCTGGGCTTCACAGTTGTCAATGCAGACCAAACTAGCTTAGACATATTTAACACTAAAGTCTCGGGGCAACCTGCAAAAACATATAGTCACTAACGCGGATAAGAAACTGCAGGCACAGACAGTATATATTTAATAAGCATATAATTTTACATACCACTTTTATTATCTCCACCACCAACTATATACCAGTTTTCATCAATGTTTATTCCAGCATGCCCAGCTCTGGCAGTCACTAAATCACCCTGGATTTGTGGTTGGGACCATTCCATCTGCATGTATAGTGGAGCTTCTCAGCCTATAATACTAGGAATAAAAAAAAAGCCTGGGCAGGGGATAAAAGTTCAGGCAAACGCTAAGTAGAAGCCCAAAGTATAGTGTAATTTTCAACTTTCCAAAATCTTGGCACTATGCATGTGCTTTTTGTGTTGTTTGTGTGATAGTGTTAGTCCATGTGCATTATTCACTTGTGTCAGTAGGTGACACATACTAACCATCAGGGAACCAAGTTTTATTCTACTGGCAATGTGAAAGATGCATTTTACCCTAGCGATCCACTTCTTGACATAGAATTGAAGCAGGATTAATATTTTTTTATCCCAAAAGTAATCCATATATACAATGAAAAAGAAAATGTGCAAAGAGATTCTTCTGTACAAACACTTACAGTCTGCAAATCCAGTACGTGTAGGTCATTGAAGAAAATAGAATGAGAACAACCGCCAAAAACTAAAAGGTAACGTTCAGCATGCACTGCAGCTGTGTGATCGAATCTGGGAGCTGGAGGTGTCTGCCTATCATAACATAAGAAAGTGATGAAGAACTCTTCCGAAACCACAGGGATTTTTTTTTTTTTTATCGGTAAATAATTTTTTTTTTTTTGAGATAAATTTTATTGATATGAATGAAATAGGCATGTACCAAGTACACATGAAGTATACAAGTAAACAAACAAATTTTTATTGATCAAAAGAAGGCAAAATGCCCAAGTATACGGGACATATACAAGAGCAACGCCTATGCATGCTAGTTTAGAGATACAAGGAATTCATGAAAAGACATGCCATGGAAATCAATGACAATCGACCAATGATCTGAGACCACAGAAATTAGCTGGGACTAGATACTTACGTTGCCTCCAACAAATCCCAAGTCATTGTTTCCAGATCGAGAACATGGACATCATTCAACAATCTCCTGCTCTTGTCCTCTCCACCAAAAACTATCACTCTGGAACCAACAAGAGTTGCAGAATTCCCCCCAAAGGCTCCCTGGACGTATAATCTATCAGTGTACCATCAAATCACCATTAAACTCAGAAAATCAAATCCACTCCAGCGAAAATGAATATTCAATATTTTCCTGGCTAAATAAATAGATAACAAATGAAATTTCAGAAAACAATTGACGAAGCATAAGCACGAGGCCAGAAGCAAAATTAGTAGTAAGTAGAATCAGTTACTGACCGGCACTTTTCCTGAGGTCTCAAGGACACCACAGAGATGTGTTTCGAGATCGATAGATAACACTAGAACAAGTCCATTTACACGGAATAAGGTTCTAAGCAACACAAGATAATAATGCAGTATTAACAGATAAAATCAGTAATCCCTTTACCAATGCCAATATGGCTCTTGGAGAAACAAACCTGTTATTTTGTCAGATGCTTTCTTTGAATGGCCACCAATGAGAAGAAGTCTATTTCCCCACTTAATCTGTCAAACAATTGAAGAGCAATTTAAGTAATTAATTAAAAAGATGTCCAGTTCCTAAACAAATACTAGGTCCCTGTGCGTGAATTCCAAATTGCTAAGAAGGCAGAACAGATTATGGTTTACAAAACATCCACGTTATCTAGGAGTCATGGGATGGACTTCAAGGTCCACTTATCCCCCCTGCCCCCTCTTCATGTATACTTGGCAAAACAAAAACCTCGGGGTCCTTTTCAGTGAATCCCACATCACTAAGAAGGAAAAATAGATTATGGTTTTTTTAAGTGCCTAAGGTATCTCAAGAGTCTATGAAAGTTCACTTATGGACCTCATCATCCTTGTCACCTCTATTTCTTATAATTATTTAGCTAACAAAGAATAAGTAAATTAACAGATAGAAGTCAGACATAACCGGGGCAAAAAAAAAAAGCAGAAAAGCACACATGCTCAAATGGAGAGTACAATTTTTTTTTTTTCTGATAAATATGGACAGTAAAAATTTGCATGAACTTCTTACCAAATTGTGACCTGAGGTGGCTGGAAGAATTCCCAGTGAGCCTCTGTCCTCAAATTCATCAGCATTTGGTTGTTTCAGTTTTAGATTAGACCATGCCAAACTTTTAAGATCAAATACCTGGAGAATATCCAATCATCTGATGACTCACGAGAGAGGATTCAAAAATTAATTTGCAAAATTGGATGGCCAATTGGGCATATCCAATACCTGAACATCAGACAGGTACCGACCATTACGACTTCCACCAACAACATATAATTTCTCATCAACCGCTGCGGCAGCATGCTACAGTTAAAAGACAAAGCAGTATGATTAGTATCTGGCTCATAATTGAAGAGAAAAATACCAGAAGAATATGCCAATGCTCATGGACTTACGACAATCAAATGCAAATGAAATCAACCTTAATAGTCCGAAGCCCCATAGGGGTAGAAATGCAGGAACCAACACTATATCTTGTTCAAATTTTCTACGGAGAAAAAATCACCTTGTAGCGAGCTGGTGGCCGTTGACCAGAGACGGGGAGTGCTATCCACTGGTCATGAACCACTCCCGATTTCCAATCGCTAATATCCAAACCTTTCTTAACCTCCTCTGTTCCCATACCAGCTGTCTGCAAGTCACCCACGTAGATTATTGGAAATCTCTTCAACAGGTATCTCAGTCAAAAACCGACGATAATTCACAGAAGCTTATTAAAAAATAAAAAAAGATCACAGTAAACATCCAATGATAACGAGAAAAAAGAAGATACAAAGGGTTTCAGATCCAGCAACAGTGTACCCACCAAAAATTTGGATGTCTCAAAATTTATAGGGAAAGACTTTTAAATAACTACTAGGATAACGTTATATATTATGAGAAAATAGTTATCATCGCTAGTAGGATAAGATTTAAGAAATCACTGACCTTCTTATGAATAATTAGGGATCGCAGTAATGGAGAACAAGATGACAGAATAGTGACCCAGCATAAGTTAAAAAACATAACAGAACAAAAAGAAGACCAAAAAAGAAAAAGGAAAATAATTTCTACACAATATTTTTCACAATACATTTCACAACATATTAGATGTAATTTTACAAAACACTTTATAAAAGTAACTAGTAATGCTAGATATAGGCTTCAAATAGACAAGTTTCATACAAGTCTTTTGTAAAAAATGTGGATTCTACTAATAAAGAATAATTTTTTTTATATTTTTTTAAAATGGGATCTACTTTCTCATATGGACTTATAAGAGACTTGTCTATTTAAGATTTGTACAAATCATTTCTCAAAAAGAAAATTATCAACGGCTTGACAAAGAAATCATGAGCTGATTGGTCCTAAAGAATCGTCTCGCCAACCACGAGAAGTTGGATAGGTCTTTGTTGACCTGAGTTAAGTTTATAGAAGGCATTGAACATTTCAGTTTACGAAAACAAAGAATTTCAGTCAGTAAATTCTATCTAAAGTGTGACACTACTACAATAAGATCTTCGCTTGAAGGCCACGGGTCGCGATTAGAGATAAATATTAATATTAAATTAAGATTGAATTAGATATAAAAAGAACAGTACGTATAAAAGAAAATTCAAAATGGAAGTCCGTAAAAGCATGGCCTACCGCGAAAATTTAGCAAATGCTGCTCTGTAATCTGTAATATAAAATAAGAAACTCGATAATTTCTCTAAAAGAAAATTAAGGATTTTTAGTAAATTTCACAGGAAAGTGGCCTAATTCAAACATTTAGCTTTCTAATTGCTATTATTTACAGAAAAGCATCTTCTTCAGCACTTGAAAATGTCATCGACTCAACTATGTTAGCCCATGCTAATTTGTTTAATCATACACTTCGCCAAGATAAAAGTATCATATTGAAAACTTTAGTTTTCATTTTCTCTCTGTTTGTTTCATTTTTCTTAACAAGCAAACAGACAACAAAATTGCCCGTTGAAATAATAAATTCCATGGTAAGAAAATCCAAATCCGAAATCGGAAATTCAAGCAGAATATAAAATCGAATGAATAAGTTCAAAATTATCGGAAAACAATGAGGAACAGGCACGGCGTACCTAAAATTCCAAGAAGAAGCTCGAGGAAATAGCAGCCGTTGAAAAAGGATCGAATCGAGATTCGAGATAACCTAAACTGGCCGGGGAAGGACAATGTGGTTGGATCGGATGGTGCAGAACACGGATCTCCGACCAAAGCGAAGAATCCAACGGCACCGTAGAGATCTCTCAATCTCTCCTTCCCTCCCAAAACTGCGCCTCTGTACGGAGAAATTGTGACGTAGAGCAGAAAGTCGTTTCAGCTCGGGATGGTAATTAAATTACCGTAATTTACAAAAAAATTCTTCAAAACCTCTTAATACTCCACACTCCACACTATTTTTAATTTTTATTATTTTTTCTTTTATTAAATATTTATTATATGAATAATGAATAAAAAATTAAAAATAATAAACTCAAAAAAAATTTAAAAAAAATATTAAAAATTTAAAAAAATATAGAGTGTGGTGGAATTTGTGTAGCAAAGCTTTAGCAATGCTACACAACCTCCCCCAACCTCCACACACCATATTTTTTTAAAATCTTTATATTTTTTAAAAAAATTTAATTTTTCTATTCATTATTCATATATTAAATATTTGATGAAAGAAAAAAAAAATAAAAATTAAAAAATATGTGGTGTGGAGGTTGGGAGGTTATGTAGACTTTTTCTTTAGAGAAAATATAAATCACTCTACTGTGCATATCAGCCCCACACTCTAAGTGTATTGGGTAAAAAAAAAAAAAACCACAGCACGGTGTGCTGCGGCAATGGACTGATGCCCAGAACTTCTCTTTTCTTTATATCCACGGCAACATATATACCGTAAGTTACTGTGGCTCTACACTCCTCTATCAGCAGAGGACTCGAATTTTTCATCAATCTTTTAAAATATATTATCAAAATTTATTTTTTTTATTTTATATATTAACTTTTATAATATATCATATATTAATTTATTTATTTTTTCTTCATATTATTTAAATATTATACTTTTTAATATTTTTTATTCATCTTAAATATTTTCTCTAACTACCAATAATATTCTCATATTTTTTTATATTTACAATATCTCCTCATATACTATATTATATAATTATGTTCTATTTTAAATTAATCCAAATTTATAAACTAAATCAAAATATAAATTAATTTAACAAATAAAAAAATATATTTTTTTTACGTTCCAAAAACAGTTCACTTGAAGATATGGAATTATTAATTGAAATAAACCCATAAGCTAAAAATTATTATTTAAGCAAAACTTGGTGCCTAGGGGTGTTATTTGAGAGAAATCCAGAGTCTTTGACGCCAAACAAATAAGAAAGCGTAGGAAAGAGAGAGGGGGGTCTGAAATAAAGATAAAAAATTTTGAAGAAATGGGAAAAATCAGACTAGGAGAGATAAATTAATTAAAAATATTTTACATGGGTGAACAGTTTCTTCTAGATGTAGCAGGATCACTGTAGTAAAAAAAAAAATGAAGATAAAATACAACATACATTGTAGGTCATTTTTGAACAAATTTATTCATATTTAAAAAATATATATATTATAGAGCATCCATTGAAAGTGCTCTAACTTTCTTGTAATTTAGAGCAATATTGCGAGGGTCTAGCACGAGATGTATCACAATAACGATAAGAGTAAAAAAAAAAATATTTAAAATAAATTCACATAATTAAAAAATACTTAATTACTAAATAAAATAAAAGTAAAAACAAAAATTATCGGAATCAAATCGGGACTCAATAATCGGTGAGAATAGATTTATTCTTTTATTTAAAAGTTTAGAAAAGTTATAATAAATAATTTAAAAAATTATAATGATTAATTTAAAAATTTTATATTTGAATTATATTTAAAAATGAGGTAAAATGAAATAAATGGAAAATTTTAGAATGAGATATATTTTCAAATAACTGTTTAAAATCTCGAGATATATATGTTTAGTTATAGGCCCAGTCAAAATTGAACTATCATGGCCCGTTCTCAAGTTTTCACGAGATAAGGTCCATTCATTCACGCCCAATACCATATTTTAACCTTCGCCGGACCTACAGTCAGAGTCAAAAAAAAAAAACCCAACCTTGCCGGACCTATATTGTTTCCGGTTGGCCCATTATCGGCACGCCTTTTACGATTGAAGCCGTTAAACGTCATGTCATTATCCGCACGCCTTTCAGAATGCGTAAACAAGGACTAACGCGTATCAATTCCTGATGTTGAACGGGATTGAGTTTTATATAAAGAGCGGTGCTGCTACGTCGTTTTACTGTTAGTTACTTTTGTAACTTTTTTATTTATTTATATATTTTTAATATATTTAATTTTTTTTAAAAAATAAAAAAATATATCAATATACTTAAAATTATTTCTTTAATTACTAAGTAAAAAAAAAAATTATCAAGGGGTACATTTTAGGAGGTAAAATAGCTTTTCTCTTATATAAATAGTAATGAGTTGAGATGATAGAATAAGTTTTGTGAGATCTAGTTAAAATGAGTTTCAATGTATTTAGATGTTAAGATAAGTTTAGATGTATTTATAAAAAGTTGAAAAAAATTGTGGGTCTCACATATAAAGAGATTTTGAATTGAAATGAGTTTAGTGACTTGAGAGTTAAGTGTTTAAATGTTAAAAAATGTCTAAATATGAACGGTTAAAGAACCAAACACAGCGTAAAATTTTTTCTTTTTATTCAATTTTTTATAACCTTAAACATTTTTTAAACAGGATCCATCCCGTGCTACACCCTCAGTGACGGTGGGTGTGGTACTGCTCTAAATAAAAAATAAAAATAATTTAATTTTTTTAAATCTTTAAATAAAAATTATATTATAAAATTATATTTAAACAATATTTTAACTTTATAATATTTTTTATTAAGTTTTTTTCTCTCATTTCTTAAAATCTAAAAAATATTCAACTCAAACTGTTTCTTTATTATTTATAAACTATCTTATTACTATTTATAAAATTATCATTTCATCTCATTCCTCAAATGTGAATTTATAGTTCAATTTTATTGGATTTAGATTCGAGAATTTTTTCCGAACTCTGGCGCATAGAATGAGAAACAAATAGAAATATAATATAAGTATTATAAATCCTATTAAACATTTTAATGTTGTCCACTAACTCACTCAAAAATATACAAATTAAAATGGTTGGACCCGAGTTATGGGATAAGAATCCTCACCATTTCAAATGAATAATTATTTGCTATCACAATTAAAAATAATACGAAGATATCGATTTGTTAAAAAATATGATAGAAAACGGATCATTTTCAAATGAATAGTATTACGTTTAGTCGTAAAGTGTGTAAGTATCATTTAATCGTTTTGAAAAAAAGTATGGATCATTATTAAGAAATTAATATTTTTATATAAATTTCGTTTTTATTCTTTTTTTTTTAAGATTGTGCGGTATTTGCATTTTTCACGATCGCAAATATTATTTATCTTTTCAAATTTAGGCCCATTTTGGATACAAAAACGATCTCATCTCATTTTATTATTACAATCTTCTTAAATTCTCATATAAAATATAATAAACAATTCAATTTTTTCAAATATTAAAATAATAATAATATTAAAAAATAATATTTTATTTAATTTTTAATTTTTATTTAAAATATATCATCTCACCGTGGACCGAAGTCTACTGACCGTTCATTTCGTTCGCATCAAAGTCAAAAAACAAAAAAAAAAGGACGAGAGGTAGCGAGCGCATGCTGCTTGCATAAGATCATTAGCATTGGTTTATGCATATGCATATGTAAAATTACCTCTTTTACATATCTATCTTGTCATCAAAGCAAAATTTTTATATTGGCTTATACATATTTGAGACAAAATAATAATAAAATATTATGATTTTATTATTATTAATTTTTTGCTAAAATCAATTATTTTATATATTTTTTGCAATTAACATCCACTACATACATTTGACATTAATAATACAAATGCAATAATAAAAAATATAATTTTTTTTATATATTATATTAAAAATATAATAAAATGAAAAAATATATATATATATAATATTATAATAATAAAATGAATGTGCAAGTGAAGGTTTATTGTGTTGTTGAATGAGGGAGAAAATGAAAGGATTGTGAGAGAGAGAGTGGGAGGAGAGAGAAATAATTATTAAAATATGATTTGTATGGTGAATAGTGGTTATCCAAATTTGGATAAGCATTGTTCATACTTCATAGGTAGCTAAATATTTAGATATGCATAAGCTAATGTGGAGGATTTTAGAATCATATTATGCAAATATAACTTTACATATGTATATGCATAGACCAATACTAATGATCAGGTTATATATGAAGCTAGCTAGGCCGTATTGCGCGATATGATTGAAGGCAAGGCAAAGTGCGAGGAAGCCAGCTATATATATATATATGGTGCCACATGTTGTTCTATATGCATACACTTGGAAAAAGGGACGCATCCCACTAACGTATTGGAGATTTGATCATCACTACACTTTCAAGAGAAATTTAGTAGTACTATATTTCAGTCTGGCCTACCACTTTCAGTCCTGCAAGAGAAATAAAAGAGACTTCAAAACCCCCTGTTCACCGAAGAAGGCTTATAAATGTAGGCTCGGATCAAGCCTACAATTCATTAAAGGTCTCCTTTTTCTTATAAATAATATAATATATGTAATATATGCATGTGAGTCACAAGGATCGATCGAGTAGTTTGACGAATACTATTAAAGTGAAATTCTATTTGTAATGGAGATTATATATGCAGACTTTTTATTCAATGAGAAAAAATATCATTTTAGGAGGAATAATTTTATAATTTTAAAAAATTTTAAAATTAAAATAGCCTAAACTTACATTACAATCCTCATTTAAAGATTATACCTAACATTACTCGCTATTATATGTATCGGAAGAAGCTGGCTCGAGGAATGTCTGCGTTATATATATATATATATATATATATATATATATTATAATATCCTCGTAAATTCGACTGGATAGTCAAAAAGGAGGAGAAGATGTTGGTGCAACGTGATGACACGCAGGATTGCATTTATTCTTCGTGCTGTTGTAGTCCGAATCGATATAATTAAGGTGGTTGAGATACTAAGTTGAGATAGATCGAATAAAATTTTGTTAAAATATTATTTTTTAATATTATTATTATTTTAAAAATTGAAAATTTTAAATTGTTTATTATATTTTATGTGAGAATTTTGAAAAGTTATAATGATAAGATGAAAATGAAACATTTTCATTATCCAAACGGAGACTTGCCTTGTTTGGAAAAAAGTTTTCATTCCAAAATTATATCTCATCTCATGATCTCATCTCATCTATTTTCTAAACATCATTCAAATACAAATATTCTCAAATTAATCATTATAACTTTTTCAAATTTTTAAATAAAAAATAAAAAATAATTAAACCTTTTTATATCTCGAAACAAAAATAATATTAAAAATTATATTCTAACAATATTTTAATTTTATAATAATTTTTTTCAATTTTTTCCTCTTCTTTCTCAAAACCCCATAAAACATTAATTCAAACTATCTCACTATTATTTACAAACTATGTTACTACTATTTACTTACAAAATTCTCATCTCATCTCACTTTTCAAACTTGTCATTTTAAGTATTCGTAGATTCTTATAAACGATCTAATAATGTTAGCCATTATAAGCTAGTTAATATTTTTTTAATAATTTTGTTATACATGATTTTAAATTAGAATAATGTTAGAGAGAAGTCATTGTAGCAGTGTACACTTTGCACTCACTACATGACTGCTTCTAGTTCTCTACTTCTTCTTTTTTTAGACTTGGGAGATGTGTCAGTGTGGTCTATATGATGCCACATCATGTGTGCAAAATGGTTACTCTCAACAGTGACTTCTATCTATATTTATTCTTTAAATTATCAGAAAATTATTTGTAATTCTTCACTTTTATTTTATACCGTGTTAAAAAAAAAAGAAAAAAAAATGATTATGGTTACAAAATTTAAACAAAAAACATAGTTTAGGACGCAGAAAACTAGTAATTTGATTCTACTGTTTGATATAGATGGAATACAAAACTCAATATTCCATACGGACATCCAATTAAGGAATGGAGTATTGAAGAGACTGATTTTCTGAAGCTATGGAGAAGAGAAAGTTGATGAAGAGATTAGCTGCTAAATGATTGGAATGGATAGCCACAGCAATGAAAGAGGATATGGTTCATAAGAAATGAATTTGTTTTTGAAAACAAATTCAGTAGCCCTACAAATGTTATTCAGTCATCAAAAGATATGTTGGCAAAGTTCAGGCTAGCTCAAGAATGTATGCAGTTGCAGAAAATAAATGTTAGTGTAGCAGAAAGTGAGGTAGTATGGAAGAAGCCACTTGAAAACTATGCGAAAACTAATTGTGATGCATCTATAGATAAAGAAGGCAGAAAAATGAGAGTATGGATTGTTATCAGAAATTGGGAGGGAGAGGTGTTGGCAGCAATACGTGATCAAAAGGATAGTACTGTTATCCAGCCAAACTTGGCAGAATGTTTAGTTTTATGGATAGCTCTGGAATATTGCTGTGATTTGGGATTTAACCAAGTCATTCTGGAAGGAGATGCACTGTCAGTTGTGCAAGCTAATAACAACAAGGAGGAAAATATGGTTTGGTTTGGACACATCATTGAAGTTATCAAAAGAGCATTGTCATGCAGAGAATACTGGAAAGTTCAATTCACTCGTGGGAAGGTAATTCTGTGGCACATGCCTTGGCAAAAGCTGCTGTGAAGATGGAAGCTGAGCAAGTATGGATTGAAAGTGGTCCAGAATTTACTCCTAGTCTATTGTTAAAAGATAAGTCATGTAATGGTTGAGTTCGATTAATGAAAGTGAAGTTTATTTAAAAAAAATTAAAATTAAAATTAAGGTATTGATCAAGGCAAGCATGCCAACTATAAGATTTGCAAAATTATGTAAATAACATATATAGTGGAAACTATACTTTATTTAGTTTTTTTTTTCTAAGCCTATACTTTATTTAGTTATCGAAATGGTTGGCATGTTCTTCCAATTAATGTCTTTTTAATGCACAACAACATACATATCCCTTTTAAAAAAAAATATATCCCGGCCCGCAAATATTTAGTCCTACTTTAATGCAAGATCACGTACATTTTCTTAGCAACACCCCAAAAATAATGCCTGCCTCCGCGCGCCTGTGTACTGCAGCAGACAGTGCAGTCGCTTCAAGATATGAACAGATTGACGAAGTGGGATTGCATCTAACTAATTGATCACATCCCTGTAGCATACTTTCCAGGATCAATCTCGTCATTAGTCCAGACTGGAAACATTAATGTAGTCTATAGAGATCAGAATTTGCATGCAGACAAGACGACATAAAGTCCACCACCATCACGCACAATTGCTGCACCATCGCCACGGCCCCCACCCACCACCATCACCACTAAACAAACTAAACGCACAGACACGTTTCCAATTACCTTTTTTATTTAATAAACTAAGCCAGATCATTAAAAGAAGCCACTAGACATGAGTCTAGAACGTCAGGAATGTTTGGAAAATGTAGCCTTCACGATGCCTATATATAGAGGCCCTACTTCAACCCCTTTTCACTCACAAAATATTGATTTCTCATAGTGAGTACTGAAACACAGAGAAGAGTCTCAAACTCAATACCTATCTTAGTCAACCCACGTCGAGCTTTCGAACTTCAAAAATGGCCAGCTCTAGGCTGGTTGGTGCTGCATTCTTGGTTTTGCTCCTTGTGGACCTTACCTTTGCCGCGAGATCATCACCAAAGGCCATAGATCGTAAGAGTGTTGGTGGTGGAGGAGGAAGAGGCGGTGGTGGTGGCGGTGGAGGAGGAAGAGGAGGTGGGCTTGGTTCAGGGTATGGTTCAGGATACGGGTCAGGGGGTGGTGCTGGATATGGTAAAGGAGGAGGAGGTGGTGGTGGTAAGGGAGGAGGTGGAGGTGGTGGAGGAGGATCTGGGGGTGGTTCAGGATATGGGTCTGGAAGTGGTTCTGGGTATGGCGAAGGATATGGATCAGGTCATGGGGTCGGAAGCGGACAAGGTGGCGGAGGCGGAGGCGGGCAAGGCGGTGGAGGAGGTGGAGGCTCAGGAAATGGAAGTGGGTCTGGTTATGGCGAAGGACATGGAAGTGGCGAAGGATATGGAGGTGGGGTTGGTGAAGGAGGTCGTCATGGTAGTGGTCGTGGAGGAGGCGGTGGTGGAGGAGGTGGCGGCGGCGGCGGCGGTTCTGGAAATGGCTCTGGCTCTGGATATGGTGGTGGCTATGGGGAAGGCTATGGCTCCGGACAAGGCAATGGGGAAGGCGATTTCCCATGAATATACATATATATACTAGTTTCTTGATCTTTTGGCGTTTGGAACTATAGAATAAATTGCAGCGGAATTCACCCCTCATGCAATGCATGTTATGTGTTGGTGGACGTACGTTGCAAACCCTGCATGAAATGTCAGCGCACTTGCACCATATATACTACCGAGATATGGTTGCTAGTGTTATTAGATATACCACTACGTACTCTAGTCTCTATAGAATAAAAGTTACTTTGTTGATATTGTTAATTGGAGAGTGATATAACTTTAAGATTTTCGCTTTCGCAATTGATGAGCTAATTGAATTTAATGCATCCTCACAACATGAGTCATTGAGTTTGTCCAGCTAGAAACTTGAATTTAAATCAAATATGCCATTATCGTACTGAATGGCTTCGATTGCCATGCAAAGCGACATTATTATCATCATGTGATGATCACTACAAAATTATTTCTTATTTTTACATATTTAAAACTCATTGAATGCAAACATAAAGATATGATAAAAAAATGATAATTAAAATAATCATAAATAGTTTTTTTTTTCTTGTATAGGTAGTAAATTATAGTATATTTCTTTTAGCCTAGAAGCTCCTCTCTTGAGATAAGGAGCACAAAAAAATTGATGCCCCGCTCCTATGAGCTAAAAAACTCGAGCTGGGGGGGGGGGGGGGCATCCTTCCAGTCCACAACTTCGCCCCAATTAAGCACCGTTCAAAAAATAAATAAAAGGAGCATCAAACCCAACGACGGGAAGCAACCAGCATAAATAACGATGACTAGGACAGAAAAACTGAATCAATATCAAGAGTTTGTTATCATGAATTGCAGTAGAAATGCTCCATTAGAAAAATCTTCACATGTTGAATCAAGAATCGAACGAATTAAGATAACGATCAGACAGAGTAGTTGCTAAATTAGCAGGTTTACAACCGTGAATGAAGTAGAGCGAATCATTCTATATAGTCGATGAATAATGGCTTTTTTTTCCAACGTTTTCATTTGGAATAAACTTAATCTCAAACAAATTCCTAGCACAATTATCTCTCTCGACAACAAGAAAATTTCCCGCTCTTGCCCCTACTAGATTATGCAAATTTCTTCCAACTATCATCATGTGCCAACATATGTCAACGGCTCCTCTTTTTTTCCCTTTCTTTAAATGATTAAACGTATAAGCAAATTACAGGTAGATCTCCCCCCGAACATTCTCAACGTAAATTTTGACTGCGAACATTTCAAAACTAATCAATCACCCTCTCGGAAGCATAGGCCACTTTCTGCATTATCATGGACTCGGCTGCACGAATTGCTCTGTGTGATCCTGTAATTGTGACTTTCCTGCAGAACCAACGGTACAAGACCGACGAACCGTTAATAATTTATTGCCAAATAACTCATCCTATTGGCAACCAGACTGATAACCTTCATGAGTCCTTTTTACCTATTAGTCGTCCCAGTCACAAAATCACCTCTATCTGATATCTTTATTCTGGCCCCAGTAACCTGCAGCAAATAATGTGTTCTAATTTTGTGCTCATGCACTACGTAAAAAATGACACCATTTGCTACTTATACCTGGCCGATTTCCATTATGTTTCTTCCACCACGACCAACAACAAACCCAATATGTCCATCTGCAACCCCAATAGTCATAGAGTTACTTCGATCCTCCTGGAAAATATCAAAAGTTTCTGTAAATCGCAATCCCAAAATACACAGCACAAATATTACTCAAAACAAAACAAGAATAATGCCCAATAAAATTTAAAAGTACAGAGGTATGCACTCACTGAGCTACTGCATTTGGAGCAACAGACAAGTAGGAACATCACAACTTGGGATATCACCCAAAATTATTAGAGACCCATTTTCCTCGGTCACATTAGAGACCATGCATACCAATTTGTTGGTTCTCAATGTTCACAATAGGAAGGGATAAATTGGGCGAAAGTGATGTAGGATAGTAGAAATGAAGGACCCCAGGCTACAAAGAGTTCATTTGTCACAGACTCACAGAGGTTTGTAGGGTTTGAGATAGCTAGGGCTGGGGTTTTGGTGTGAAAAGGCTGGAAAATATAAGGAATTGTAGGGTTTCTAATGGTGCAAGGGAAGGGTATAATTGCATGTGAAAAAAAATAAAACCTTAGGCAGTGAGTAGCTGTTCCTGGACTGTGAACAGAAACTCAGGAATAGTGATTTGGATTTTATGGTTATTTGGGTGATGGATGGTTTAGCGTTTTAAAGATTAGGATTTTGGGGGGAAAATAAGTGCAAATTGTGATCTAAATATTCACTGGAGTTTGATGGGAAATTCTTAGAAATTTCAAATGAAAACAAAGAGGAGAAAGAATAGATAAACCCTATGCGTCACACCTATGATTCCTCAGAATCACACCTTGGATAGACTTGCATCAGAAAACACTACATCACCTCAAATTTACTGACCATGGCCCTGTTCATCCGGGCAGGGTTTTTTCCCGGCCCGGTCCCGAACCAGGATAATTGGGTTCCAGGCCAATACCTGCATAGAAAAACCCAGGTACAACCTGTCCGGGTTCCGGGTTTTTTTTTTTCCAGTTTGAATGTTTTGATATTTCTTTTTAGTTCCTTTCTAGCAACTAAATAGACAGAAACTCAAAAGGAAAATGCATATTATGTCCAATGAATCATCTATTTTATGATTTTTTCTTTTTTACTCTCTTCTCCGTGGCTTTTTATTGGTGGTCAAGGAACATGTAGGCTTTGATTTAAAAAATTAAATAAATAGAATTTGAATGTTGCATTAACATTTTTTTCATGATATTCATAGCATGTAGGCTTTGATTTTAAAAAAAAAAAAAAAAAAGGGTGCAACCCGGAACTAGGGGTGCAAATGGTTCGGTCCGATCCGGCGATGGACCGAATATTTTCGGTCCGGTCCAGCCTAATTTTTTTTTTTTAAATAATTAATAAAAAAATTTATTTAAAATATTAAATTAAATTAAGTGACTTATTAATGTGGATTATGTAACAAACTCAATAAAAAAATATTTTATATGGTCAATGATAATAAATTAGATGAAAATTATATTATTAATTTATATAATTACTATATAATTAACTAATTGATATTATATATTAGTTAATTCATAGAATATTAACAAGTGTTAATAACATATTTAAAATTTTATATTGTTAATAGTGATAGGTTAAATGAAGATATATATAAAATATTTAAAATTTTATATTGTTAATTGTATAATTATTATATTAAAAATATATATAAATTTTTTTTTTTTTTTCATTCGGTCCAGTCCGGTCCGGAAAAACCCTGGACCGTGGACCAGACCGAAACTTTTCGGTCCTCTAAAATGTGGACCAAGACTGACCGGTCTTAGTCTCGGTCCGGACCGAAACGGTCAGTCCGACCGGACCGTTTATCACCCCTACCCGGAACCCGGGTTCCCAGGCCAGAACCCGGATGAACAGTACTATTCTTAATGTCTTAAAAGAAGTGAAAGAAGAGAAACATCCACAGGACTCAAGCCCATGCATACCTCTTCTCGGCACCATGTATTTTACATCAACTTTAAGATCTATGAATCTGACACAGCCAGAATATGTAATTACACATTACCGTACAGTTACATTTTTCAAGCCACACAACTCTCATGGATATATTTTCTCACTGTAAAAACTAAGCAGTAGAAAAATCTAGAACAAAGTCCCTTCAAATTTCAGTTCCAATAGGACGGTCTACAGGCAGGGCATGACGTACAACTGAGAATAATTATATTGACTTATTCACCACAAACAATATGGCACGGCCAGTATCCTTCAAGCCAAGTGCTTAGAAACAGAAACATGTCTACTGTAACATACTTCAAATCTAGATCATCCCAATTTAACTGTATAAAAAAGGCTGAATCAATCTGGAAAACATGTGGCACAGAACCTAGTCTTTTCATTTAGGTCACACAAAGACTGGGACCTCTGAGCCCATGCATGCAAATTGGGCTCTAGTCAAGGGATTCGCAAGTGATATAATATAATCTTAGAAAATCAGCATTAATATAACAAGTGCAATTAACTCCAGGAGACATCAACATAACCAAAACATTACGAAACACAACTAACCTTGTTGTTCTGAAACTTCCCTCCAGCCCCATTTGTTCCATAGCTCATTGCATTCTGGGGTGCTGTTGCAACAGAAGGAAGCACATATGTATATGGAGTACCATGAAAACCGGAGAAGAAAACACCTAAGATTAAAGCCGAAGGGAACTTACTAGATATCAAACTTCACCACTATAATTCTAGACAAAATACAATATAAGCAACACTATGCTATTAGAAGGCTTTTTGCCTTTTCATCCAAAAAAGAAAAGGGAGTAACTGTGCTATAAGAACGTTATTTCTATCTATTAAAGGCTATGTATAATCGGTATTAAAAGAAAGAAAAAACTTCCAATATATTAGATATTGTCATGCAACAACAATGAGGGTGAAGCAAAGCAAAAGGTTCACTAATGGCCCAAAGAATCAAAGCTTTTAAATCTTCCTTTGGGTTTGTAGTCTCTTCCCATGACCTTCATCAGCCATCATATCTCAAGCAAACAACACATGAGCGTGAAGTTCTATGAAATTTTAGATAATAAGAAGACAATAACTCATTTTCAATCACTGCTTCATAAAAAACAAAAATAAAAATCTTGGAAACTGCTAAAAAGCCAAGCTTAACTTTTCATCACGAGAGAAGTTTCCTTCGTTAGATCGAACAGTGCATTAAGGAAAACTTTTTTTTTTTTTTATATAAGTAATACAGTAAGAAAAACTGGAATAAAAATAAAAAGGTTAAGTTTAACTATTGCCATGAATATAGCTTTTGCACTTGCCACTCATTAGTTGGAGAATCAAAATGTAATCAGCTCTAAGCCTTTTTCTATTCTGATATTTCCAAAACCACGTTCCCAAGGAGCATACTAAATTTAAACTCAAGTGGGTCTCTAAGCTTATCGTGCCAGCTTCAATCAATTTAACTGATCTTTAAACACACATCATCTTCATTTATAAAACTCCTATGTGGTTGCATTCTCCCTTCCTCACTCTTCAGTGCAACAGGCCCGCAGAAAATGTGGAAAGATGAGAGAGAAGAACCATCTGCCTGGGAAAGGCTTGGGGAGGGAAGAAGAGGAATATGCTCTGACTCTAGCCAAATCTCATGGCCTCAGAATAATGTGATTATGGTCTTCCATGACTAGAGAAATCTACATATACTCATTCACAAATTTACCACATTCTTACCGCAAAACCCAGACCATCTTTCAAATATGCATTAACGAAACTGTAAACACTTCACAGCTGTAACACCCCGACCCCGAAAGTGTGATTTTATTATTATTATCATTATTATTATTATTATTATTACTATTTTATTGTTATCTTTATTGTTATTATTTTATTAGATATGTTTTGAGGTAGTAATTTGTCTTGAATAGAATTTCTCTACTATATGCCTCTTTTATCTTTCTGTTTGGTCTGGGAGTTTCCTGATTTGAAATTATCTCTAATTCAAATACTTCAAAAAACTCTAATATCCTCTCAAGTGTTCCTTTCCTGGTGGGAGTAATTTTTCAAAGTTTAGTCAAACTCAAACCCCTCTAGATCACTCACGATAGCTTCCTACTCCTCATCTATAAACCCCACGAGACCCTTAGCAAAAACCATGAAACTCTCACACACTAGCCACCATAGCACACACTAGCCACCATAGTAGCCTCGGCAGACAAAGAAAACCACTTCCCAACAGCCACCCTAGCACTACTCTACATACCAAATCAACCACCTCGCCGGAAACTACCACAGAACATGTCGACGCCCTCCGTTGACCATTAAAAGAGTCGAATCACCTCACGACAGCCACAGAACCCGCCGACCAGGCACCTCCCTCCGCCTCGCACTCCCTTCCGAGGGCCCGGTCGCGTCACCAATCGATTCCAGCCACCCGAGAGCCGCTGTCTCCTCAGCCTTCTTCCCTCGGTGAGTTCCATGTTATCGCACGACTCTCTTCCACTCTCCCGTAAGCATGCCTTTCCATCTTTTGTTTCTTTTACTGCAGCCTTCCTAAAACACCCATGCAATAATATTAGTTTTACACAAATACCCCTCCATCTAGTCTTGCCGTAAGATGTGTTTCCCTTTATGTGTTTGGTTTTCAGCCTTTCCCAAAAAGCCCCTCCACTAATTCTGTAATTACTTACATGCCTTTTTGACCCTTGATTGTGTAATCTGCCTTAGGCCCAATCGGCTAGTGTTGTCTTTAAAGGATTTTAAAGTATGTTTTTAGAGTTTGCTTTGAAGCCTATTATTTTAATTAAGCTCCATTATACGTATTTAATTACTTGGATTATTACGACACGCTTTTCTAGGAAATTAATAACGTCTAGAACCTCGTATAGGTAACGCACTAAAAGGTTGGAAATTAGGAAGCAGCGCTAAGAGGTAAATAGTATGATCTTATAAATGCATGCGTACTGTGAATATTATTGCTATGTATGAAAATATGATGTGCTTATGATGGTAATCTACGCTACGCTAAGAGACAAGTCAATGTTAGATTCCTTTCATGATCTTGAGGAAATATGAGATTATGCTTGAATGAATGAATTTGTTTGATTAATTGAATGTTACTAAAATCATATGAAAGCAATGAGATATTCATGTAGTAATTCAAGTCAAGTATGCCATGTAATAGAATAGCCAGATTATGCAAGCCATGCTCATGTAATACCTAGATTATATATGCCAAGTTCATGTAGTACTTAAATTATGTATGCCATGGAATGTCATAAAATATTCAGATCATATTATGTTATGCCATGTTATGTTATGCCATGTATAAGAAAGTGTCATGTTATGCTACGTCATGCTATACCATGTACTAGAATATGACATGCTATGTTATGCCATGTACAAGAATATGTCATATTATGCCATGTTATGCTATGCCATGTACCAGAATATGCCATGTTAGAACTATTCATGAAACCTAATAAATTCTGATGCATTAAGAAAGATAAGAAATATTATGGTGCCACGGACTCAAGCGTGGTTAACCATAAGTTAAGTGAAACACGGACCCAAGCGTGTTTCACTCCATGTTATGCAAGTTAAGTGAAACACGGACCCAAGCGTGTTTCACTCCATGTTATGCAAGTTAGGTGAAACACAGACCCAAGCGTGTTTCACATCATGTTATGCAAGTTAGGTGAAACACGGACCCAAGCGTGTTTCACTCCATGTTATGCAAGTTAAGTGAAACACGGACCCAAGCGTGTTTCACTCCATGTTATGCAAGTTAGGTGAAACACGGACCCAAGCGTGTTTCTCTCCATGTTATGCAAGTTAGGTGAAACGCGGACTAAAGCGTGTTTCACATCATGTTATGCCAGTTAAGTGAAATACGGATCCAAGCGTGTTTCACTCCATGTTATGCAAGATAGGTGAAACACGGACTCAAGCATGTTTCACTCCATGTTAAGACAGGATAAACAAGATATTATGCATTCACGTTACATGTTTGCCATGATTATATATGCTTCCGTTCATGTTAATGATGAATACGTATGTTATATGAATCTGTGACGAGATATGTATGTAAAGTCTTTCAGAAAGTCATGTTAGTTGTATGATTGTAAATCTATGAAGTTGTATGTATGTTATGAAGAGTCTTAAGAAATTAAGTCAATGTTAGGCCAAATTATATTTTACGGTATGATGTGCTACTTACTGAGTATTCGACTCATTTTCTGTTTGTATTCTTGTTTTTCTTCCATGTTTAATTCTCACAGATGGTGATTATGATGACGCAGAGCTGGATGACCAGGATTAGATCTAGTACAAAGTCTGAGAAAGGAATAAGTGATATTCACACAAGAATTAGATTTCTTTTACGTCATTCTTAGGATTAGTTTATATTCATTTACTTTACGTTCAGTTTTCGAAATAATCATGTTCAATTCAGTTTTAATAGTTTTGATTCTTTTAAATAATTGAGGTATTTCAGGATATGAATCTCTTTACCGGGTATTATGTTATGAATGTTAATAACATCTCTATCCTACGGGAATGGGGTGTTACAACAGCAGAGCCAAAAAACATTAAAAAATGCAGAACATTAAAAAGTGGCAACATGGAATCAAGAACATTACTTAAACCATAAGACCCGAGAAGATAAAGGAAAAATATGGAAATGTGGGAAAACTATAAGCTACTCTTGAGTATAATAGTAGGATGATTAAATCAATAATCTGATAACAGAAGACACACCTGGATATGAAAATGGGGCATTCATGGACTGGGAGTAATGGGGGTCTTCAGACAGCTTAGAAAGAATCAGATCAATAGCCAGCATCTGTTCGTCGAGAGTTCCTGCCAGTGTCACTAGCCTATCATTCAACCCATAGTAGCTATTATCCTGAGGAGATATCTTAATTCCAGCATGTGATTCTTCAATAAAGGACCTGCTCGATGCAAAACCAGATATCAGCAATAGCCACTTTTAGGCCAATACATAAACAGGGACGTGCAACACAAAATCAATTACTAGTTTGTCTTACAATCAACAAATTAGGGAAGTCAGGTCACAAAGTTAAAATTTAAGGAAAGATAGTCACTATACTGTTGAACAATCATAATAAACAACACCACAATGAAATTGGTAACTAGCTGCCATGCTACGTAAGCAGAAACCTCATCATCTTTACAGCCCTTTTATATCAGAAACCACATCTGAAGAGTCTTTACAATCATATACTAGGTTAGATTATATGCAGTCTCCAACAGCCAGGGGCATAAGACAGAAACATTAAAAAAAAAGGGTATAAACACACTCTTTGAGAAAAACTCCAAGATCTCCTCAGAAGTTCTCTCAGAGATAATGGATACTGTGCATATTTCCAACAAATAGGTACCGATTGTGGGAAGGAACTCCAACATAAGATGAAGAAAACCACAGCCACAGACATGTAACAACTAGGGATTCGACATTTTAACACTCAAATATGAAGGATTCAAAGGAGGATATAAGTGTCTGGCCAAATATTTTATCCCCTAGATAACCCCTAGGGGTTGGCTCAAGTGGTAAAGGCCTTGGGCTTGGGGGTAAGCTCCTCATGTCCAAAGTTCAAATCCCCTTGAGTGCAAACAATCTCTAGGGGCCACACCTCCTGGTGAAAAGCTAGCGATTTAACCAGTTCCGTGTAGAGAAACTTTCGAGGGTGCGGTGCACGGGACCGGGGTTTATTCTACAATGGTGGTTCTGAAGGGCCATGCCTTGGAGAGGTTCCCCGAGATAAAATTAAAAAAAAAAAAAAAAAAAAAAAAAGGGAAGACGAAGATTTATCCACTGGAACAAAGATGATTCCTCGTTATCTTATCAGCTCCCTCACTTCAATTAACTTGTAGGTGACTCAATTATCACCTTGTAAAAGGTTAGGACTTACCCCTGGCTTGCAATTTTATCACTGATTCTTTACCCAATGTATTTTTCTAACTCCAACATATATTTGCAGAACTTCAGAGAATCATCAATAAAGCCTATCAAAAAGATTATCTCCCCCTTACTCATTGAACAAGATTAGAACTCGTTAACTTCAAATCTGCCCCAAGTTGTTTCATCTAAAGACCTAATCATTACAAAACATTCAACCCGCTATTTTCTTTGGGTGCATTAAGTGTACTATAAAATATGGTTTTCTAAGCAAAAACAAAGGCCATACCTCACCATATGCACGTGTTCCTTTTAACAAATATCTTCACCTCTAGCCTAGGCATTCATATCTACGTTATTTCCATTACTTTTAACTCCCAAAGGTGCACATATGCACGGGATTATCCCAAGCAGGTTTACGCCACTCTTAATTGCACTTCGAGGATTGGTATCTGGCATAGTCATAGTTGAAGTGCTGTATCAAGCTTTAAAATAACATTAAAAACATACTCTTATCATGTTCGTTTTCAGAAAGAGAATTTAAATACCATAACGCTAATTCATTTTCTCACTGAAAAGGAAATGGCATAACTGCAATAAAGAATTTAAACATCTTCTATCTATGGATAATCTAAGATTATGCCCAATAAATATCAAAATCATCTACGACCATTCAAAACTAAATTGACATACAAGACATACACAATTAATTGCTCATAAACATAACATTCAAATGAGTACTATGAAGAAATTCAACATAAACAAGCACAACATTTGATCAACTATTCTGAAAAGGAACGAGATAAGAGAAACATTCCAACCTTTTATTATTGGTAAAAGAAACATTCAATCACAAAAGCATGTTTATGTCACAGCCTATAAACACTCCTTATCTATCGGTAAAGTTTTTAAGAGCACGGATCTTAAGCACGTTTTACAACTGAAAAGGATAAAAGGATCAGATTGCTACTTTATAGTGGAACCGCCCTTCCCGATTATGCCACCACATGAGCTATTTGGAACAACAAGCCTGACTTTTGTTTTTGGCTCAACATCATCACTTCCTTCAGCATGAAGCTAACCAGCCAAAGAAAATATCACTTAGTACGGGATATTAGCAGAACAATTGTTCAGAAGTATTGACTGAAAAATAAACAGAATTACCTCACTCAACAATTTGGCAAGAATCAGCTCTACAGCCTTAAGTACGTCATTAATTGTTCCAGATATCATAATAATCCTGTCAGTGGTCCCCGGGAAAAACTCATGGTTGCGTGACAACTGAATTCGAGCTCCTGACTGCGACTGGAAATCAGTTATTGTTGATCCGCCCTTTCCAATAACAGAACCAGCGGCAGCATTTGACACGAGAAACTTCATGTATGTGGCCTTCTCCATAGAATCTGTGAGATCAAGCATCACAGAAGACAATCAATGAGTAAAAGTAACAAATACAGGGCGAATTTCAACAATCAGAATTATAGAAAAATATACCAAATGAAAGTGCTATTGTAATGTCACGTTACATGCATCTACCGCGTTGTCAAGAATGCATCCTCACCACCACCAACCAAAATATCATGGACTTGTAACATTGTATTGTGTGTGCAATACCGCAAATTATTTGATACAAAAAAGAGCCTCGCGGAACTACTTAACTATCCCTATCGGGACACCTCAATGTAACTGATTATGCTTCTTTCCACGGTTACTCGGAAAGCAAACAACGCCTAACAGTATAAACCATAGGATTCTTCCCTTTTCCTCTATTTTCTCAGTAGGTTAGGGTTAGGGTTAGGGTTTCAGTTTTGACAGAAAGAGAAATGCAGATTTGAAAACTATACATCGTCACCTTCCAACTGCGGCATAAACGTTCACGAACAATGATTCTAAAACAAAGTAATGATCAGAACGAATTGCTGCCACGAATTACAGAAAGTTCTAGAGAGAGAATCAGACTTTTAGAGAGAGAGAGGGAGCGGATCAGATCAGAGAGACCTGAGGTAGGAGACTTGGGAGGCGGTGGAGATCTCTTACGCGGTGCCTCCGGTGACGACATGTACGAAGACTCAGTTGACTCCATTGCTTTAAATCCTCCTCCTCCTCCTCCTCCTGCCACCGCTAGAAAAAACAGCAATTTCACGGAGAGAGATACTGGAAAGCAATTGAAATGGCTTTTTGGAGAGGAAGACAAGCTGGAGTTGAAGAAGATGCGTGAGAGAGAGAGGAACAAGAGCCGGTTGATTGGTGTGCGTTATAGCCTTATAGTTATAGGGGAAAATAGTGGGTTGGGTTTGGGTTAAAGTGGGGTGGGGGGAGACGAAGGTGGAGCTAGCTGCTGCTTGCAGCCCTTTGGGTAGCTTTTGATTTGGAGCCAACCAGAGTTACGTGTGCGAACATAGCTACGTGTGCCATGTGAAGGTGTTAAATGACATGAAATGACGAATAAGACCGATCTGCTAAGTGAATTACCATATAAGGCTAAATTATCAAACGTTGACCTTCACCCAATTTCTGGTAACCTTTTTGTCACTTCTATGGCGTTCTTTTTTTCTTTTCATTGGGATATAAATGTCACTGGAAAAAATTACCGGGCGTAATCCAAATCCTACCAATCTTGGTATCCTCAGGTTTTATATCGAACTCCTAAACTTTTTTTTATGACACTGTAGAAAATTCGGCCATAGATTTGTGAGAGGGTAGGTAAGTTCCACCTGCTTCAATAGGTCATCTCCACTGGAGGTGAAATTCGCACCCCTCTCACGTATAAGACTCTTCATTTGGACACCCGATCATACTTAGATCCAAATTCGAGCGTACATGGCATATGCTATCTGGATACCCTCTTTTATTAATCGGAAGAGTAATACTACATACAGTCGTAGAGTGTGTAAACGCCGTGTAATCATTTTGAAAAAGTGTGAGATCCATTATTAAAAAATTAATTTATTTTCATGTGGATCCTATATTTATTCATTTTTTTCAAAACAACTTCACGGCGCTTGTACACTCACAACTGCAAGTATCATTTCTCAAATTGATTTGGAAAATGAGCCGATCAAATACGTTGTTAATTTATTTAAAATACAGGACTAAGGTGAAATTATAATGAATTGAAAATGATAAAAGAGATCTTAAGACAACTTTGTCAAGTAGTATTATTCATTTGGATTTGGTTTTTTTGGCCTAGCTTGGAAGGCAGTTATTCGCCCGAGTTTTAATGAAAACCAAATTATATACTTATTGACATTAGGGGTGGTACGGATACGGGGTACCTAGGGGTCCTACCCGCACCGTATGGTGCGGGGGCACCCCCTCCCCACCCCCTGCCCCAATATCGGGGATGGGGTTGAAACCGCACCTCATCCCGCTCCACCCTCCTCTCTCAATCTAATGATACACTAGGTCTAAAAAATATAAACTTATTATAATTGTATTTTAGATTGTCTTAGCCTTCTAGGCTAATCTTTATATAGGAAGTCAATGAAATACAATAATCATACTTAAGCAATGTAGAACTTACTAACTTGAGTTCAACTTCAAATTTTTAACAAATTGCATGTATCTATATACTATATATTTATATAAATTTATTTATACAAATATTAAAAATTATAATTTTTATATTGAATAAGGGAGAGATGCGGAGTGAGGTCGGGGCCCCGCTGGGGTTAGCCCACCCCCCGCCCCCGCTAGGGTTGTTCCATGCAGGGCGAGGGCAGGGGGTAGGGCCCCCAGGGTATCTACCATTCTAGTTTACTTTTTTTCTAAAAAATTGATATCCAATCCGAATATTCGAATTGATGGATTTCAAAAATTCAAATTATATTAAATATCGACCTACAATCGTGAGTGTACAAGCGTTGTGCAGTCGCTTTGAAAAAAATGAATAAATATGAAATCCACATGAAAATAAATTAATTTTTTAATAGTGGACCCCACACTTTTTCAAAGTGACTGCACGTCGCTTGCACACTCAACGACTGTATGTAATATTACTCAATCAATTTTGTTTGTATTTGATGAGGCTAGGGCCTTATTTGTTTTTATAAAACATCTCATCTAATCATTACAACTTTTTCAACTTTCAATACAAAATAAAATAAATAATATTAAAAATTATTTTATAAACATATTTTATTCAACTTTTTAACTTTAATTTAAACTCATCTCATTTCATTTACGAAAACAAACAAGTCATATGTCTCTATTTTTTAATTCTTTTTGTATAGGAATACCTCCCGATATGTTAGAATCAACCGCACGTTTTTGTTAAGTTATGCGTGCACGTCTTAATTTTTATTAATTTTATTAAATTCACACAGAGATAACAAAAAACAACAACTAACGTCTAAATTAACATTTAAATTTCTAAACTACAAAAATAAATATTATAGACTGTTATAAGATATTCGTTGAATAGTACGAGTATGACACTTGGAGAATCTTCTTTGACAACAACATTTAGAGACCATGGACTTTGGCATTCAACGTTAGCCAAAGATTCAACGTTAGTTTCGATTATTGTGAATTGAAGAAAGATAATGAGATTTTATGAAAGTTGGGAGTTTCTAATTACAATGGAATGTTAAGATAACGTATTCACTAGTTTCTAATTACAATCGAATGTTAAGATAACGTATATACTAGTTTCTGGCTCGTCTGTTTTTAGAAAACATCTCATCTCATCATTAAAATCTTAAGAACTTTTAATACAAAAAAAAATAAACAATTCAACTATTTTAAATTCAAAAACAAAAATAATATTAAATAATATATTATAATAATATTTTATTCAACTTTTTAACTTTAATCTCAACTTATCTCGTCTGATTTCTGAAAACAAACAAGCTACGTAGGATTTAGGGCGGTTTTAATCAATTTGACGATGAATCTCTAGGCAAACTTAAAAGGAAACTAGTGGCCAAGGTATAGTTTTCATACTACGATCAATGCTATTTGTATTCACGCAAAAATTATATATCCACGCAGTTTTCTCATCACTTTAATTAAAAAATAAATAAAATATAAGAAAATAAAAAAGTATAAAAAATCACGTGAATAAGGTAAGTGTTTTGTGAGTATTTAACATTTTTCTTCATACTACATGGGCAAAACAAGAACGTAAAATAGACAATAAATTTATGTTATTTTTTTCAAACTTACAAAATGGACATGTTTTTAAAAACTCTACAGATGAATACATTTTATCACGAGAGAAAGAAGCTTGTTTCTCCACTCTTTGAATTAATCCAAATTGCATCGTATCCATTTCTTTATTAAAATTAGTAAATTCAAGATGAATAATATTAGGTGCGGCCTGGATAGTGAGTTGATATGAGATAAATTAAGATAAAAGTTAAACAAAATATTGTTATAATATTATTTTATAATATTATTATTGTTTTAAAATTTTAAAAAATTGAATTGTTTATTATATTTGATTAATGAATTTGAAAAAGTTGTAATGATGAGATAAGATGAAATACTTAGGTCTTGTTTGTTCTCATAACACATATTTTCTCATCTAATTTCATTATTATAATTTTTTTAAATTTTTACACAAAATAAAATAAATAATTTAAATTGTTTTAAATATAAAAATAAAAATAATATTAAAAAAATATATTTTAACAATTTATTATTTATTATTTATTTTAATTGATTTAATCTCATCTCATCTCATCTCATCTATAAAAATAAACGAGACCTTATTATATCCAAACATTACCTTAATTATTCTTAGCAAGCGAGACTTGAATTGGGGTCCATAAATTACCGATATAAAATCCAACCCAATTCAAAACTGAGCACAAAAAAATAAAAATCAAAACTAAGTTTGTAATTGTATTTTCTTTTTGAACGGAATTGTTGCTAATATATTTTTGTCCTTTACGATCCTTCAATAATGCAACGTGGATTTGGAACGTGTCGGGGGGAAGAAGTAAGAACCGTAGATTACTAGTCGTATGTTACTATATTTCAAACATTAAATAACGAGACCTGGATATAAGCAGTTTGACCAACCAATCGTGTATTAACATTTACATAATTTTTTTTAATTAAAAAAATAAAAGAAAACAAAATTTGAGAGAAGAAGAAGATATTACCTATCATAAAAATTATTTTTATCTTTAATTCGTAATGTTTCATTAAACAAATGTATTATATTTAATATTGATATACGATTTGGTGGATAAAATCGTTTGCAATAAGATTTTTCCTCAAATAATATAATACTATAATGTAACTTTTATTGAGTTATTGTTGAAGTTTTAAATTTGAGTTATTGTGGAATTTTTAGGTCTTATTTTGGATAATGAGATGATCTGTAAATAATAGTAAAATTATTCGAATTAAAATGTTTTATGAGATTTTTAAAAAAATTAAAAAAAAATTAAAAAAAATTATTATAAAATTAAAATATGAGTCATGTTATACCTACTGAGGGTGTAGTCGAAGACGGGTCTCGAATCCTGATAAGAACATTTGACCTTTTAGATTTTTTTTATTCATTTTTTTATACTTTCAAACATTTAAAAAACACTTATTTAATCACTAATTAAAAAAAAAAAAAGATAGCAGAACCATTTTTGAGACAGCTATCCTTATTCCTTATTCTTAAAATATTGCTAGAATAACTTTTTAATATTATTGGAAAAATAGAATTTCTACAAAACTCCAATATAAAACATATTTAAAAAAAATATTTCATTTAGATGAATTAAATAAAATATTATTAGAATATTATTTTTTAATATTATTATTGTTTTGAGATTTGAAAAAGTTGAATTATTTATTTTATTTTATATAAAAATTAGAAAAAATTGTAATGATTAAATAAGATGAATTTATAATCCAAACAGAAGTTTAAAGAAAATATAATTTGAAAAAATTAAAAAATAACTTTTGTTTATAATTATAAAAGTATTTATGAAATGTCATTTTATTTATATAAATAAAATAAAATGAAAGTTGAATAAAATATTATTTTTATTTTAAAATTTATAAAAATTAAATTATTTATTATATTTTATATAAAAATTAAAATTTTCCTTTCAATAATACCCACCGACCCAGTTTGCCGCTCGCACTACCCTCCCTTTTACAATCCTCGAGGCTAATGTATGAAAATACGCGCACTAGAATTCAATTTTTGATGAAATCCCACCATCTAAAATGAAATCTCTACCATCAATTGTTGCTTATGAAAATCCAACCGTCCACCTCATGTATCCGCGTTACTCGAAATAGACCAATCAGCTTTCATCTCGCGCCTCTATATAAACAAACCTCCATCCCTATACTTCTTATCACCTCCAGTTTACCAACTCGAAACAAATCAAGCGCTCTTTCTTTCTCTAGCATTTCGAATGGCGCCCAAGCCAGAGAAGAAGCCTGCCGAGAAAAAGCCGGCGGAGAAAGCTCCGGCAGCGGCGGCGGCAGCGGCAGCTGAGAAGAAGCCAAGGGCAGAGAAGAAGCTCCCTAAAGAAACGGCCTCGTCGGGCGTCGACAAGAAGAAGAAGAAGGCCAAGAGAAGCGTGGAGACGTACAAGATGTACATATTCAAGGTGTTGAAGCAGGTCCACCCGGACATCGGGATCTCCGGCAAGGCCATGGGGATCATGAACAGTTTCATCAACGATATCTTCGAGAAGCTCGCCCAGGAGTCTTCCAGACTCGCACGCTACAACAAGAAGCCGACAATTACCTCTCGCGAGATCCAAACGGCAGTGCGGCTGGTCTTGCCAGGCGAGCTTGCCAAGCACGCCGTGTCGGAGGGCACTAAGGCGGTCACAAAGTTCACCAGCTCTTAGGGTTTTGGTATTTCAGGAAAACATTCAGGTTCTAGTTGGGTTGTTTTGGTACTTTCTGAATTGGTTTAATGGTTCCTGAGTGTAAAGATTCTTTGGGTTATTAGCATCTCTCGTTGTAATTCGATGGCATTAATGAATGGAATACATAATTTTTCTCCTTTCATTCGAACGTTCACTTGATTAAGTTCATTAGATATTAGTTGATAATGAATTGAATAACAGCGGCGCATTTTGGTGAAAGGACTGGAATAAGGCGACAGGTTCATGGTTTTGGATGAGAGCGGCGAAGATTGTGCGCAACCTGCGCCTTTTAGTTCAAGTTCTAAATTTATTTTTCATGTACGCCTGCGTAAAATCACAGCATTTGGCAGCAAGCTGAAGAAACAGGCCCCGCACGGCATTTGCCATTGGCCCATTCGTCAGGCCGAAATAGGAAAAGATAATCACGTGACTCGTAACTTGCGCCTCTCCAGCACTGTAATGGAGTAGCAACCTGCGTCCTCGTGGCCTGATCCCTCGCCGCTTATCCAAATTACCCTCTGTACGCGCTTACACGAAACCCATCCCCCTGCAAATCTTCAAGGTCCTCCAGATAAGAAATAATAGTTTTGTATATATCATTTTTGGAGAAATTAACTTGTGGGTAGATGGCTATGGGCTCTTACTGTTATTGTAATGCTGGATGGAGTCCCCCTTCATATCCAGGCGCGAACACTGGTAAATCTCTCTGCCTCAGGCGTGGTCAGTTGGGTTTAGCTTCGGCAGCTGAGAAATCTCACAGACCCTCGCTTCGCATCTTGGCGAATTCAACACAGAGAGCCCGATTCGTTGCTCGGCGTAGAGAGTCCATTTCGGTTCGGCAACTCCAACGGCCACTGAGTAATAATAAGATGCGAATGTATTTTAATGTTTAGTTAACATTCGAAATAATTGGGGTTTCGATGAGGGGGTTTCTTTGTTGTTGCAGTTTACTCGGATCGAGAGGGGGGATGAAAACACGTTTAGGTGTTATGTATATAGTATTAAGTTCTTTGCGTTTGGGGTTTGCCCTGTTTTGCTTGTCAGAGTGGAAGAGCAGCCCAATGGGTGTTGCATTAGGCTCTTGTCATGCAAGGTCTGAATTTTCCCTTTTCATCTTGCAGCGTGCTTGTGGTGGTACTCTTTTTGTTCTGATGATGGTTTGTTGGTGCAGCTCGAGGGTTCGCCGATTGTTGCTGCACAGAATGACAAATTTGACGGTTAGTGAGTATTATGTATTTGGTTTATGACTTAATATTCTTTGCACAAAATGGAGTGAGATTTGTAATGGGACATAATTATATGGTCGGTTCTTGCTTTGTAGTTTGTATGTTGTAGAACAGGATGAGTGGCTATTTATGGCATTTGAACTATGTTAATTTAAAAGATTATTGATTCAAATTCCGCCACACACTGTTGACAGTCTCGCATGGTCTTCAAAATTTTGGCTTACCAGCTTTCCGTACAGTCAAAACAAATAACTTCCTACATTTTACATGGCATGAACATATATATCAGATCTGGTTAGGAAAGCTGTAAGAAAGTGTGTTTCAGGTAAAAAAAAGGGGGTGGTAAAGAGATAACTAGGGAGTCAAGTAGCAAAAATGCCGTAATCAACATCAAAGACTGTCACAACTAATCCAGCTTCCCCAATGACAAGCACATTGCTAATGGCTGGTATTACCGAGGGTAACGCTTGTACTCTTAAACTACATATGGAATGTCCCCCACAGAGAGAGAGGAGCACAGATATGGATGGGCATAGAGATAAACTGCTGTCATTTTCAATAACCTTGATGCTATGCAATAACAGGAGGCAGGGTATCAAATAGGTACGAAGGGTAATTGCTATCAGTTTACTGATAACCTTTCACTGGTGATACGAGTAAAACTTTGGGTGAAAAAATGAAATGCTGGCGCAAGATTTATTTGTTTATTTATTTACTGATGGAGAGGTGGACATAGAAGTCACCTAGAAAAATCTTTATCATGTCGAGTTATTTGGTTTATAATGCCTTTTTTCAGGACTGCTTTGACATTGAATTTGGTATGGGAATGCAGCTTCTATGGTGAACCGAATATCATGTGGGAGCAACCAAATCAACTCATTGGCTCAACGACTGACCTCGGATACTGTGATTGAGGCTACGAGTTTTAAGTGATCTTTTCTATTCATGATACAAGGTTTTAAAGTAATTATAAGAATCTAAAGCTTGTGTTGGGATAATTATGTGGCATCCAGGTTAGCATTGAGATTCCTTTTGCATTTCGTGTAATTCCGGTGCAAGCGATTGAATCAACTGGCACCCAAGTTCTCGAGCAAATACTAAGGCTTATGCTACCCCGGTTTATGGCACAGGTTTGTTGAAATTTTAGTTAGTTTTAAATTTACCAAATCAAATAGGAAAGTTGCAAACTTTCAAATAATTCACTCCGCTTAAATTTAGCTGCGTGTTTGGAGCATGTTGTAATTTTTTATGTGACAACCATATAGCAATTTTGGTATTCAACAACATCAACTACAACTCCTCCTTAAGTTGTACAATTGAAGCTTCCATGTGGAAACTTTCTGTTGGTTAGACCTACCTATTTTGGTGCTCCCAGGCCTCCCTTAGTTTTTCTTTTTAACAAACGGTACTCCCTAAAAACCAAATGCACTCGAGCCTATTTGATTTAACACTCTTACAATAGATAGGCTGAAGGGTGCGGAACTGGTCACATGAATCCTACTGATCTGCCACTTGTCCTTTTTATGCTTGAGACCTAGTAACTTCCCAGAATTTTTGCACTCGATTTCTTGGAAATAAAGGTAAATTCTTACTATAGATAGGCTGAATGGTGCTGAATTGGTCACATGAATCCTGCTGATCTCCCACTTGTCCTTTTTATGCTTGAGGCCTAGTAAGTTTTCAAAATGTTTGCACTTGATCTCTTGGAAATAAAGGTAACTACTACTGTTATAATATATTTTAGATTTTGCGGGTAGAAATGTAAACTTGTTTTCCAACTATACTAGATGGGATAATAGAGCAATAATGATATGATAAAAGTATTAATATATTCATATTCCATATAATAAGATGAAAATATTATATGTTAGGTTTGGACTGAATTCGTATCTGTTTTTTAGTGTGGCCCATTGGTGAGTTGGGGGGTTCCTAGATCACTCCGAAATCGGACCTATTCATACTGTCTATAGTTGGTGGTAAAGGGCCTGTGGCTTGGTTTTTGATATCATCGTCACTCTTGAAAAGGCCCAGATTGCTTAGATTGGTGTAAACCTAACTTGATTCGAAATATAATCTGTATGGTAGTAACTGCTGAATCGTGTTGATGTGTATGTTTCTTCGGATATTTTCATTTTATCTTCTGCATCGTTTTCGGTGCTCCAGCCTCCACGACCTTTATAAATAGATAATAGAGATTCACTTTCTTTAATCACATGCCCCCTATATGACCAATTTCTTTGATCTTGTGAGGACTTGCCCATCACCATTACAATTTACACTTGCAAGCCCAAGCCTAAGATTAAAACGCCAATAAAATTCATATCATATGACAAAACATTAATGTCGTGTCCTGTATGACAGCCGAATTACATATCTTTTCAGATGGGGTATAAGCAAAAATAATAAATAAATATGAAACAGCTGGTGAGTGTTCCAGTACTGATTATAATGATGGTAGCAGAGTAGCCAGTGACATTGCTCCATTATAATTTATGTAGGCCATGGCTATCTGGGCGAATCTATGGATGTTTCCTCTTCATCGGTAAATGCCAAAATATAATAGAGATAAAGACAAGTAGAGGACTCCAAAAGGTCAACAAAATAAGAAAAATAAAAATATACTACCTTTATATAATCTTTCATTTTCAATAATCTCGCAATTAATTTATTTAGTTGGGGAACTTGCAAGCTTAATTTAATAGGTGGTCGTATGGTAGGTGGATGGATAACACCCTTTTTTGACAACTATTTTGCACCCACGACACTCTCTACCACTAATAATAATCTCAATTTCTCTTGAAGAAAAAATAAAAATGCAACACCAAATGGACGTGCAAACTAAAATGAAAATGACATTCAATTGTCACACGTATGGAGGGAAATCTGTTCTATGTGCTTGTGCTGTCCAATCAGTTCGGACATGATAGACTTACTGCAGAGGAAACGGGCCTCGTCCATGGGCATTCGAGATCGTGAGAGACTGAGAGTTGACAAGTTGTAGGACGTGTACTTCTGTAGATCAATACAACATGTCGTAAATGAGTAGATTTCATTTATTCCAGGGGATGAGAGGCTATTGAAATATGTATTTATGAATAGCATTTTCTATCATAAAAGTGGATTTAAGGGGTTTAGAAAGAGTTTCTATTTCTTCAATGGTCTTAACAAATATATATTCCAAATTAACAATGTGAAAGTGAAAAATAATGGAGTAATGTTACATACAGTCGTGTAATGTGTAAATGTCGTGCAGTCGTTTTGGAAAAGAGTGAGATCTACTATTAAAAAATTAATTTCTTTTCATGTAGGTCTCATATTTATTTACTTTTTTCAAAACGATTATACGGCGCTTGCACACTTACGACTGCAAGTATCATTTTTTAAAATAATAAATAGAATGCGTAAACCATGCGTGATATATATGTGTGTGTATACGTGTGTGTGTGTGTTTGCAGATTAAAAAATCTCCAAATTGGAACTATAAATGAAGTAAAAGCCATACCAAAATAGTGTGTATATATGTGCCATGTGTGTCAGATACATGGACCCAACAATGTTGTTTCATTTTCACAGCTCCTAAAACTAGTAACTACTTAGGATTCTAATCTTGTACACAATATCATATCGCCTTTAAAAAGTTAACCCCAAAGTCCAGCAAAGACAATGGATATGTGATTTTGTTTCTTAAAGAGGCCACCATTTCTGACCCATTCATGTTCTCGATCCATACAAATACCAAACCCCCATATATGTAGCTCCAAAGGCGCAGAATGTGAGGAATGCTCGAATTATGATATCCGACTTGTCATTGGAGTTGGAGATGGCGTTTTGCAGAAACCTAGAGAATCATTTGGGCGATGCAGAGGAGACAAATTGCATGGAGATGATGAATTAAGGTTGCGATTGATTGATCACTACCTAACTTAACCTGTACACTTTCTTCTTATCTTATATATCTTATACCGAAGCCTTCGTCCGGATACTAATGGACATACATAAATAATTGTCCTAGGATTACGTCTCTTCCACTCAACGCACATACGCGTACCCACATCACATGATGTGGTCTGGTTTTTGCAACGACAGTGAGTCTTGTGGTCTTCAACCTTATCACATGTTTGCATATCTTATCTAAATTTAAAACATACAAAAGAAATTGGCTTAAGACATTTATATATTAATTAGTCAGAACACAATAAATACTTGATGATTTATTAATATTCCAAAAATCTTATAAAGAAAGACATCGATCAGACAAATCATGTATGTAACCCTATGATCTACATTTGATAAGTCGAAATTGGTGTCAAACAATATTACACAAGTACTTACAACCCTTTATCCTCCACTTCATGTTTATTTGATCATTATCTTTCAAGACCCATCCTTATCTTATTAGATTGGGTACATATATATATATATAAATAAATTGATCAAGAGGAAGGAACGGAGTATGTCGGCATGCAGCTGCACAGACACGTGGGCTCCATGAGGAACATTCTTCATTTCGCTGCGCGACGGATCCTATGCACTGCATAGTATGCAGGACGACAAAACCGGAAGAGAAATAGTAAACCAAAAAACACTGTTGATATGCGGATACATCATGTATTACGTGGATGTTTATATATATATATATATATTATGCAAGCTGATTATTATCAAACAACACTACTTCATGCATGGGGTTTGTACTAATTGATTGAGATTAACTGCTAAAAAATAAAATGATAGTTGGCTACAAATATTGATTAATTAAGGAGACCATTGTTATGTTGTAGAAAACTTGAAAATTGGAAATAATCGATTATTTACTAATTTTCATAAAAAAATGTTATTTATCATCCATACCATACATTAACATGTGATTTATTATCATTTTATTTAAATACATATATCAATACTATAGAAAATGATAAGCAGAATTTTTTAATATCGGTTATAACATCATGCTTATTATAAGTAATGGCCGTACAATCTTATTAGAATATATATATATATATATATATATATATATATATATATATCTTAGCCCTGATATATTATTGACTTTATATATAGAAAAGATGGCCAACGCGTGAGTAGTAGTTTAATTATTCGATTTAGATTTTTCAAGAGTTTATATTTATGTTGCGTTTGAGTAGTGAGGTGATATTATATATTCTGTAAATAGTAATAAAAAAATATTGAATAATAATGAATAATAATAAATAATAATAAAATATAAATAAATAATAATAATAAAATAGTAAATAGTAGTAAATAGTAATGATATCATAATACGCCACTACCGCTAGGTATTAAAGGGAAAAAAAATTCTTGACTTTGAGAGAAAGCAACGTCTTTGAAGAATCTTGTCCTGCAATCACTAAAGGGCTTTCAATTATGCTTTATTATCTTGTTGTAGATCAGTACTCTTTGGATGCCATACGAGAGCTGCAAAATAAAAAGTGGATTCAGAATAATGAAAATAACAAATTATGATATGTATGTATATATATATATATACACATGTATATACACACACGATAAGAGCTTGCTTGCAAGACAAGTATTCCTTATTGCAAGTGCTACTGCATTTCTAATATGATAGATATGAATTTTAAGTTATATATCAATTAAAACAATACGTATGATAAATGTGAAGATAATCATAAATCTATGCAAAAAAATTTACAAATTATTATAAATATATTTTAATAAAATGAAGAAAACAAAAAATGTAAAATTATTGAACACATAACAAATCTAATATTTAAAATTAACTAATTATATTGAAATCATAATAGGACATGCATTGCTCCACTCGTTATAGGACCAATTAGACATGTACATAATAATAATAATAATAATAATAATAATAACAATAACAACAACAATAATAATCAATGAAAATAAAATAAGATAATAATATTTTTAATTTTTTCAGAAAACTACATAGATGCAAGTGTTATTGGAATGATAAAATGCAAAAAGAGAGTATTAATTTGAAATTTTAAAAAGTATAATGTTTTTTTTTCAAATGAAAATATTATTAATTTAAAAAGTGATTTATTATGACTCATTATTATGAGAAATAATATGAAGACAATTATTATTTTTTTGAAATGATATCCTATAGTAATAAAATATTATTCTTTAAATTTAAAGACAATATTTTCATTTTTTAACTTAAATATAATATTATTATTCTTTTTAAATCTGGAATTACAATATCGACCTTAAAAAATAAAAGCATGTTCTTACCAAAATAATTTTCAAATGATAAAAAGTGTTATTAATTCTTTTAATAATAATTTTAAAAATGCATTAAAAAATAGATTAATATGGAATGCATTATCACAAAAAATAAAATAGTGAATATGATAAATTAAAGACCAATTATAAGCTGATGCATAGATTGGAACCTAAAAATAAAAATTACATTTTATAAAATGAAAATATTATTAGTCCAATGACTATGATTTATTTTTATGAATTACTACGAAAAATAATATGAATCTAATTGTTAATTTTTCAAATAATATTATATGCGAAATATACTATTATTTTAAAATCTAATAAGAAATATAAAAAAAAAATCCTAAGTTGTTAATTTGTTCCACAAAAGTTTAATAAACAAAAATCTTCAATTGTAGATTATTTGTAAGATATTAATACTTATTATTATTATTATTATATTCTAATTAATATTAGAAGAACAAAAAATCTAATTGTATTTTTAAATATGAATTAGAGGACAATAATGTAATTATGCAAAGAGTTAACTTTCAAGCCGGTCGGTCTGTTCACCCCAACATAACAGCCCCCAATAATAACTCTCCACGTAAGGCATCCAATTTACCTATCCTGCACCCACCCAACAGAGAATCAAAAGCTCAAAAAGCAAAATCATTTTCTTCTTCGAAATTGACCAGAGCCATTTCCTTTACAGCAGACCCATTCGTCTTCTTCCCCTCAGTCTCGTCTACCCAGCGATTTCCTTCATAGCTGACCCACTCGTCTTCGTTTGGTTTCCTTCGTCTTCCACCCTTCGTTTCGTCCCCCTTCGTCTTCCACCCTGAGCTTACCCAACGAATGCTGAGCTGCGACGGATTGATTTGAGGAGCCCCATCGACGGACTATTTCGTGACCCCCATATTTTGCATGTATGGCCTTTGTGAAAAAGACTCAAAGAAGCAGTTGATCTGTTTGAGGAAATGGTCTCAAAGGAGTAGATCTTACCTAATGCCCTAACTTACAATGTTTTGATCAATGGGTTCTACCGTGCAGGAAAAGTTGATCGTGCTAGGAAGATGATGGAATTTATGAGGAAAAATGGATGCAATCCTAATGTATTCAATTACTCAACCCTGATGAATGGATTTTGTAAGGGGAAAAAACTGCTAAAGGCCAAAGAAGTTTTTGATGAGATGAAGAGCTTCCGTCTGAAACTGGATATAATTAGCTACTCGACTTTAATTAATTGCTTCTGTAAGGCTAGGAAAATCGATGAAGCTACGGAGTTGCTCAAAGAGATGAAAGAAAAAGAATGCAAAGCTGATATCGTGACCTTCAATGTGATACTTGGAGGGCTGTGCAGAGAAGATAGGTTTGAGACGGCTCTCAATATGCTTGAGAAACTTCCCTACGATAGTGTTTATCTAAACAAAGCTAGTTAAAAGATTGTGTTGAATTGATGGAGATGGGTTTTAAACCAGAGCTTGACTCGTGGGCTCATGTGCTGGAATTGATTTGCAAAGAAAGAAAGTTGCTATCTACATTTGAACTGCTCGATGAATTGACTGTTAGAGAGCTTTGATTCCACAACTATCTTGTCAACTGAATACATGGATTTTCGAAGCAAAAAAAGAACAATATATCCTTGATTTTGACCCAATTGAATCAATGATAGATTAGAAATTATCATGTACCATGGGTTGGTAGGTTTTCATAAATTTTAAATAGTTGTGTAAGCAACGAGATACTTGTAAAAAAAAAACAAGCTATGTAAGCAATGAGAGAAGCTTGCAGTTTTTGTGTCTCCTTGGTGGCGACTGAGCTTGGCGGCGACGACAACTCTGGAACGAACGACGATGGAGGAAAGTGATGGCTCACAGCGTTGGCGATGGAGGAGAAGTTCATTGCACGGGTCTTAGAGGCAAAGGTGCACGACGAGTGAAATCTGAAAAGTGAAATCAGAGGAAAGTGAAAGGCAAGAAGTGTAATCAGATGGAAAAATTATGTATTTTACTTTTTATGAAATAGTCTACGTGTCTTGCTGTGATTGGAGGCTGTTTATCTCCTAAGACCAGCCCGTCTATTCCGAAAAGGAACGGTTATGCAAATGAGGACAAAAGCATAGTTGTGCACATGGGCTGCGACAAAACTGGTAAAACAAAAAAAGAAAACGGAAGAAAAATGGATGAACAAAAGTTACTGTTCATCATTGTTTCAAATCGATAGCCACTTTTAATCATAGAATAAAGATCACATAGATAGATTTTTCTTTTTAATATTTATTGTAGTTGGCTAGTAGCCTATGTTGGTTACATGAATATAAATAATCTTCCATCAGAATCTGAGAAAGAGAAGAAGGGAGAAAAATAAAATTGGTTGGACCCAGTACGTACAATAAAATATATAAAAGATAATATTTATAAGAGAAAATATATTTGTAACTGTGAATTGTGTAACTATCGTGTAATTATTTTTAAAAAAATGAATAAAATATGAGACCCACATGAAAAAAATTAATTTTTTAATAATAGACTCCATATTTTTTCAAAATGATTATGCGGCGTTTATACATTTCACGATTGTACGTAGAATTACTATATTTATAATTGATCTCACATCAAGTCATGATTATAATTCTTTATATACTAGTTTAATTTGGACTTTCTTTATATACTAGTAGAATTTGGAGATTGGTGCAAGAAATAAATGGATATACTTTCTCTACATGTTGGATATTTTATTCTTTTCTCCACCTTGTAATAAAGGGGAAAATGGTGGATGAGAGCTTGTAAGTTGTATACCTTTACAGTGGATTTTGTTCTTCCCATTGCGCGCCTGGTGTATCCATACGGCCATGTTTGGATAACTTGACCAATTATCACGTTAAAAAAAAATTAGATACAGTCATAGAGTAGTCTATTGAAAAAAATAGATAAATATAAAAAATATATAAAAAATTTATTTTTTAATGATAGATCTAATTTTTTTTAACTGAAATACGTGGTGCTTACACATTTTATGACTGTATTTGACATTATTCTACCTACTATTGCTTAACAGATTAAAGCATTAAGATTGAAAGGATGGGCTGCTTTTGACAATATTCTTGATCGACCTGCTATTTGTCGGCTGGCTTGGTTAGGTAAAATCAAACAATCTTATCTTATCTCATCTTATCTTATATAATATAATTATTATAATTTTTTCAAACTCTCACACAAAATATAATAAACAATTCAACTTTTTTAAATTCAAAAATAAAAATAATATTATTTTATTCAATTTTCAACAAAACATCTCATATCGTTTTATCTGAACTGCGTAACCAAACGAGACCCTTTAGCACCTATGCCTACGTTTGCTTAACAGATTAAAGGATTAAGATTAAGGATGGGCTACTTCTCACAATATTCTTCAACCTGCTTCTCAAAAAAAGAAGAAAAACGCTTGTTGCAAGTGTTTGGAGCAAACGGCGTGCAAACGTGACTGACGTGGAGACACTTGATGAGAGAGAGACCGAGCTGATTAGAGAGAGTTGAGGAGAGGGAGAGACCGAGCAACTGGAACTGATGAGAGAGAAAGATCGAGCTAATGAGAGAGAGAAAGATCGAGCTGATGAGAGAGAGAGCTGATAAGAGAGGAATTGTGACGCCCCGACTCCCACGTACAAAAGAACAGGAATCGTGACGTCAGGATGATGACCACACGGTCACACATCCCAACGAAGTGCCAGTGTGTGTACATGCAACGGTGTACAATTAAAATAACGCAGCGGATAGTCAACTAAGTACCAGAATTTAAAATACAATTTAAATATCCGAAGAGGTTTCAAAGCAGTTATACAGTCATCTCAAATATATTACAAAAGGTAAATACATAAAAGACTAGGATAAAAAATATCGATGCACGAGAGCAATCCCAGATCGCTCTCCCAACGGAGCCAAAGCCTAAGACTCATCATCCTCATCTGCATCAAAATCTGCGATACCATAAAACGGTACCGCAGGTAAGTATAACCCAAATAACCACGTAATAAAAATGCATTAAATGCGACCAACATGCATGTATAAAAAGAAATATACATTTCTCTCAAAACATCATTTTTTCCCCGAAAACGATTAATTTCAACACACGCCAAAAATCCCATTGGCCCAAAAATAATCCGTAAAACATTTTTCCAGAAAAATGATTTACACAAAACTCAACCATTTATCGGACACTGTAGGAGGGAATTGCAGGCGGGACTATACCACCATCCCTGCTTACCACCATCCCTACCGCGTGCACCGTAGGAGGGAATCACAAGCGGGACACAACCACCATCCCTACTGCGTGCACCGTAGGCGGGAATCACAGGCGGGACTCTACCACCGTCCCTGCTTACCACCATCCCTACAGTTCCTTTCCACACAATGAATACTTAACACACACAACGAATACTTAACAGAGCACTGCAGGCGGGAATCACAGGCGGGACTACACCACCATCCCTGCTTACCACCATCCCTACAGTCTCTTTTCTCTTTTTCTCAAATCAATCAATCCAAACAAATCCAATTTCTCACACATGAAATCATAACTTTTCCAAATCACACATGCACATGAATGCAATACACGAAAACCCAGTTTTCTTTACAAACATGATCATGCATGAAATATTGATATGTACATGGACCAACACAAATCCACAACCATCAATAACCAATAACCAATCCAATCAATCAAACCAAACAACTCCACTCACAAATCTAGCCGACCCCCGAACTTCTCGGACTCAGTCCGGCATGTCAAGCAAATACAGTGTAATATGTTAGTGCAAAAATACATTTAAATTACGAAAGTTCTTTGGAGAAATACTTACAGTGCAATATAATAATTTCCGGAGGATCACGAAGCTGCAAGTGGTGATGTCTGAGCAACACCACAGTGTAAAATACACTGTGGCCGTGGGTTACAGATGCCCACTTTTCAACGAAGACAAACGAAGACCCCAAAATGGTAGGGTAGGGCCTAGAGAGGTCGGTGAAGCCAATGGTGGTGGTGGTTTGCCGTGGGTGGCGGTGCAAGGGGCGGTTTTAAGGCCAAAAAGTCGAAATCGGAAATGTACTTGGTGTGGCTTCACCGGTGACGGATCGGAACTGGGGTTGGGTCCATTGGGTTGCCAAGAGGTCGGGGATGATGTGGTAGGAAGATGGTGGCCGGTGGTGGAGCGACGGCGGCGCAGTGGCGCATGGAACGCTGCGGCTTCTAAGAGTTCGTGGTGGCTAACGGCGGCACAAGGGAGGCTGAAAATGGAGGGGTAGCTTCGTCGGCGGCAGGGGAAGCGGAGAGGCCGGGCGGTGTCGACCACCGCCGGTGGACGGCGGCGCTGGGAGGGAACGAAAAAAAAACGACGGAAAGGAGAGGGAGAGAGTCCGTAGCGCGCGGGAGAAGATGCCAGGAGAGAAAGAAAAAAAGAAAAGAAAAGAAAGAAAAGAAAAGGAGAGGAAAGAAAAAGAGGGAAAAGAAATGAGGTCCAATCCTCATAACTTGGGTCACGAAAATGATCCAACGGAAACGATTTTAAAACCACAAGTTAAATAAAATAATTTAAACGTAATGGTAAAGTCAAATTGAAATAATTAAATCTCACAGTAATTAATTTAAATGTTAAAAGAAATTTAAATGCATAACAATAAATAAATATTAAGAAAGCACCTAAAAATAATTTTCACCAAATTAAAATCATAGAAATAAACTCACTAAAAATCAACCAATTTTAAAATAAGAGAATAAAATTTTGAATCCATAAAAATAATTCTTTCAGTAAAAATACACTAAAATACGGGGTGTTACAAGAATAATTTATTTTAAATCTGACGTGGTATGGACGACTGCACGTCGGTTGTATCAAACGACTGTATATAGAAAGAACTCAAAAAAAAACACTGATCATGATCTATGACTTTGCAAGAAGCAGTTCAAGCAGAGTCTACAGGAACTATATATATTCTCAAAGACATTTTTTTTTTCCTTTCTTCTTAAGTTCAGTTCTCAACATCAGCACTCAGCAACGTTGAAAAAGGCAGCCCAACGTAACATGAATGATACATGCTCAACTCCCATTAAACTTTAAGAGTAAGACAAGGACCATATTTCCCCCGTGCCAAGTCCTATATATATATATATATATAGATACACTGGTCCTTCTCCTATAAATTTCTTAAAAAATACTAAAATCTATTTATATTTCTTAACTTTCTAGTTGCTTGCTTTGGTACTGCCACAAGCTATTCTTTTATTCTCTCCTCTCTGCGTTGTTACTGTACTTGTTTTCCGGACTTTTGAACCATATGATGAGTACTAGTCTGTACCTTTATTGCGTTTTCTAATCAGCACCTGTTGCTTTATTAGGGAAATGATTTGTGAAAATCTCAAATAAATAAACTTTTGTAAAAAAATAGATCGCATCTTAAAAAAATATAAAAAAATTATTATTTATTAGTGGGACTTATTATTTTACAAAAGGCTTGTATGAGATTTATCTATTTGAGATTTGTATCTAGCATTACTATTTTTTTAACGGTGTGTTAACATTTAGGCCATGTTTGAATACATAAATATTCTCAATTCATATTATCTCATCATTATAATTTTTCTAAATTTTCATATAAATTATAATAAACAATTCAATTATTTCAAATCCTAAAATAATAATAATATTAAAATAATATTTTAAAATATTTTATTTAACTCATCTAAAACCATCTCATCTCATCTCACTATCCAAACCAACCCTTAATAATATTACTTTTTATTTTTGTTCTGTATAAATAAGATCCGTTTGGATACAGAAACAATTTCATCTCATCCTATCTTATCATTATAATTTGTCTAAACTTTTACACAAAATATAATAAATAGTTTAATTTTTTCAAGTTCTAAAATAATAATAATATTAAAATAATATTCTAACAATATTTTCTTCTAACTTTTAATTTTTATATAAAATTATCTCATCTTATCTCACTATCTAAACGGTGTCTAAACCGTTTCATATACTCAACATCACATGATATTCTCATTAAAATGATTATTAGTAAAAATAAAAATTTTATTCTCAAACCAATGTACATAACACACGTACCAAAATGCTTATATAACTTAATTTAATTTGAAATATAAAATTTAAAAGTTATATTTTATAAATTAAATCTTATCATTGAAGTGATATATATAATGTGATCTACACACCTGTTTAAGAATATAATATCTCGTTATTTTTAACGAATAATGCCTATTCCTTCCTTATCCGATTACAATCAAATCTATATCAAACTATAAATGCTGCATGGGTTTATGAATATATTAGGCCAAATCTATGAAATGATCGATAATCTTTTACCGTACAAACTAGTTTCCATAGACTACTGTCCTTATCTTTTTACTATATTCGGTGTCATGTAATTCTTGCTCAATTTACACCTAATCAACAGTACAATTTATGATTTATCCTCCAAATTGACCCTTATTTGAATTTTTGTTATTATTATTGAAAAACAAAAATAAAAAGAACATGGGAAAATTGGAAGCAATGCTAGGTACAGTCCCTATTTAGAGACTGTAATGTAAGTTTAGATAATTTTATCTTTAAATTTTTTTAAAATTACAAAATTATCCTTTTTAAAATGATATTTTTTTTTCATTTAATAAAAAGCATGTCCTGCTAATAGAATTTCTCGGAAAATTGGTGATTGAGGGCTGGGAAACTAGGTAAAAATTAAAATGACTCACTTATTGGGATATTATTTAATTTTCACACGAGTTTGAAATGCATCGGTGAAGTACTACACATCTCAGCTCGTAAGAATTCCAGAATAAGTTGGAAATGTGTGTTCTCACCTAAAATTAGGTCAGTACGTAGCTATGATCGTGACAAGTCCAAATTATGTTTATTTCTCTGTTTAGTAATTTATTATTCAATTTCCCTTTTGGCATATTATATAAATTAATTAATATGAACCGACAGTACCAAAGTGTTTGCATCAGATAATGACTAGCCTCCTTTGCGTTTCGCACTCCTTGGTTTTAAAGTTTGTTTTGTTTTATTGCAAAAATGAGTGGTCATCTTGTTTCCTTTTGGGCTCGATTTAGATTGTAAGTTAATATCATCAATCTCATTTTTATAATTTTTATATAAAATATAATAAATAATTTAATTTTTTTAAATATTAAAATAATAATAATAATATTAAAAAATAATATTTTATTAAAATTTTAACTTTAATCTCAACTAACTATCTAAACCTAACGGACTTTATGGATCAAATTTGTGCAAAATACAGCTTGTATGATAATTTGCTAGCTAGTTAGAATTAATATTGATAATTAATTAATCTTTGAAAAATTCTTACTTTATCATGTCTATCCTAATACTATTTTTGCAATATGACCATCCAAATGATGAGAAAAATTGTACAAGGAATGATAATTTAGGATGTAAAATGATAAATTTGATAATTTAGTAGTTATATATAATGCAAAAGGAACATTAATTTGAAGAATAAAATGTAATTCCCCCCCCCCCCCCTCCCTTTTTTTTAATACCACCCACTCTATATAATTAATTATTATGTATTATTTGCAAAATTGTACAAGTTTTTTTTTTATAAGGTTTTAATATATTTGAAACTATTTTATATAATTTGAAACTATTTTATAAAATTTAAAAGATCTACTGAAATTGAAAATGATTTATGTTGTAAAATTTTAAAATATTAATCTATACTCATACCGTACGGGCTTATTCCTAAGATATGACGTGTCATAATCCCATCTATTAAGAACAAAACGACTACGTGTTAATCCACAATAGATCGCCTTCCCCCACTCTCTCTTTCTCTCTCTCTCTGCCCTTTAGACCCGTTGTCTTGCCTCTTCACAAAAAAAAAAAAAAAAAAAAAAGGAAAAACAAATAAATTTTAGGAAGCTCTCCTCCTCCGCTCTCTTTTTTCCTTTTCTTTAATTTATATAACGTCATGTCAATCCCCACTTTGATCGCTCTCTCTTCTGCGTTTTCAACCAAATTTCTGTTTTACACTCTCATCATTTTCATATTTCCTCTCTTTCAAAAGAGCTAGGGCTTTTCCTTTTTCTATTTTTCCCCACACTTTGACGAGCAACATACACGCGCGCATAGGAAGCTTCAAAGGTACGTTTCCTTCTCCTGCAATCTTAATCCTTTCTCTTTTCTTACCCTAATTTCCCCGATTTATTAAAGCTCTATCTTATTCGTCCCAAATTGATCCATAAATCTCGATATTTTCTTTATAAGTTTTCGGTTTGAATATTTTGATTCTGACTTTGTAACTGTTTGTCAGGTGGTATGTATTGGGAGGTGAATTCATTTGTGATTAGGGTGCTAATATGTGCGAATTTGAGACCCAAATCTGGTTTTCGTTGTCGTTTTACTTATGGTTTTATTTAAGAGATCGAATGGTGGTTTAGCAGCAAATATTCTATTTTTTGGCTTCGAAATGGAGTGCTCAGTGTAATTTTATTGGGGTACATTGTGGAGGGATTGAAGCTGGTTTTCTAGTGTAGCCCTGGTGGGGATTGGGTAAGGATGACTGATTTTCAACCGCTGCAACAGAAGCCTGAATCTACCGATGCCTGCTCCGAGTTTGAGCGCGGGTTAGAGGAATTTGTGCGTGGGCACTTGGATGATTGTATGTCATTTGCTTCGTGTAGCTCTACGCGCACTCCGGATGATGAGGACAATGAGGGTGATCAGCTAGTTCGGAGGCGGAGGAGGTCTGATTTGGAGGGTGATGATTTGGCAGAGTCATCTGCTGCACGGTGTCGCCATTCTCGTATTTTGAGTAGGTGGGCTGCTCGGCAGGCACAGGAGATGATAACCACAATTGAGAGGAGAAATCGCGAGTCTGAGTTGATGGCTCTCGCCGGTTTGCACACGGTTTCAATGCTTGACTCATCTTTTCTGAGGGAGTCTCAGTCCCCAACCTCAAGGCGGCAAGGGGCTGTGGAGAGGCCAAACACTCAGGCATCTGCGATCTTGCAAAGGTGGCGGGAGTTGGAGGATGAGCATTTGCTGAATAGGAGGTTGAGGCAGCAAAGAGGTGTTGAGTCGAACACCAATGTGTCAAGTACAAACATGTCTGATAGTCAGGAGAGTGAGAACCAAGGGAGTTTGGGGGATACAATTGAGAGTGAAAATGAGTTTGGGAGCTGGGCTCATGATCAGATGGGTTTGCAGAATGAACGTGTGGATAATAACAGGTCTAGTAGGGAGCAATCTCCAGATCTTGGCGAAGTTGAGAGGGAGAGAGTGAGGCACATTGTTCGGGGCTGGATGGAGAGTGGCGTTAGTGATCATTCTTCAAATGTTGCTCGAAGAAACAATAGTCCCAGAGCAGAATGGCTTGGTGAAACAGAGCGTGAAAGGGTGAGAAACGTTAGGGAGTGGGTGCAAATGACAAGTCAGCAGAGAGGAGCTCGTGGGAGCCGTAGGGAAGATCAACCTACTGGACTTGGTAACCAGGTGGATCAAATTCGTAATGGGTTGGTTGGTGACAATGATGAAGGCCAACCTGAGCATATTCGCAGGGACATGTTGAGGTTACGTGGAAGACAAGCTCTGATTGATTTGCTTATGAGGATTGAGAGAGAAAGACAGAGGGAACTTCAGGGTTTATTGGAGCATCGGGCTGTCTCTGATTTTGCTCATAGAAACCGCATTCAGGTCAGTTGCCTATCATGAAGCCAAGTCAAGGGTGCTTAATTTTTTTGTTCTTTTGTAATTCTACCTGTATAAAAAGATTGCAATTCGAAGTCTTCCAATTTACCTCCCATGTAATCAAATAGTTATAATTATAATGGGTACTATATATTGTGGAGGGAAGACCAAAACCTGCAACAATCGCTCAATTATTTGGAGAAAATAGATTCAGATTTTTTATGGAAATTTTTTAATGCAAGGCAAATGATAATAATATTGTGGGGGTATAGTTCCAATACCAATTGTATCCACATTTACTAGTTTCAAGAGTATTGTTTTCTTTCATGTATGCCTTTCTAAAGATTTTTCTGTAAATAATCTCACGTTAATGGCCTAGAATGTGATGATGTTTTCTTGGTACGTAATAAATCCATTGAGGTAAAGCTTAATACTTATTGACTGATATCAAGTTTTGTTATATGTCATCAGGATGTTTTTCTTGCATATATAGCCTTGGTTTGACTACTAATGCAGTAACATTTTCCAGTCATTACTCAGAGGTAGATTCTTGAGAAATGAAAGACCTATTGAGGACGAGAGACCACCTTCTATGGCAGCGAGTGAGTTAGTTCAGTTAAGACAAAGACATACTGTTTCTGGTTTAAGGTACACAAAACTTTTTATTCATTTCTTAATACTTAATGATTCTAACTTGTTCTTTTCACTTCTTTTTAATTGATCACGTTATCATTTTTGGAAGAGCCTATTGGAATAGTAGCCTTGTTCCTTGAAAGAAGGATTGAGCATAGTTTACATAGTTTAGAATGAGAGGAACTGAGGTTTATGTAATGATAACTATTTTAGTATTCTGGAATGAACTTTTATTACCTTTGTTAAAGTAGTATCTTATACAGTTTAAGGGCCTGTTTGGGGTTGTGTTAGGAGTTTTAAAAAGTGCTTAAATAGCCTTAAAAGCTCTTTAATGAAAAAATTAGGTTGTTGGGGCGTTACATGTTAAAGTACTTTTGAATCTCAAATAAGTTAAATAGTACGTTTGAGGAAAAACATCATTTTGGTGCTTTCCGGATAATGCTGAACGTAATTCAAATTTTAAAAAGACTGTCAATGGGCGAAAATACCCATACAGCTTCAAGATAATTATAATTTTTTCACTTTCAAGAATATGATCATAATTTTTAAAAAATCAAATCGTCGTCTTTTCTACATCATAATGCATTTTTTTAATTTGTTTCCAAACAAATATAACATGTTTGAAAATGTTTTAAACAAATGGTTACCAAACAACAAATAACTTTTTAATAGTAGAACTTATTACTTAAGCTATAAGGTATAAGCCCTAAAGCTATAAGTTATATTTTCTACCGCAATCCCAAACATGCACTAAAGCTCTTAACATTTTATTCAGCCATTGTCCTTAATGTAAACAATGTGCATGATTTTTTATCATTAATTTAGTGCTCTTAGAATGTATTTAGGCGTTTTCTTTTGTATACTCCCTGTGTACATGGTTTATGCCTATTTTTCATTTATATCAATGAAACTTACTTCTTACTTATCAAAAAAAAAAAAAAAGCTCTTAACATTTTATAGAGAAATGATGTTCACTACGCGAGCTTGAAAAATCCATTTTTGATACAGACAAACTATTTGCATATATAAATGTCTTATTTGGAATATTGGTTATAGTCTATATTAATAGTCTTTCATTATTGGGAAGAGTGAAACGATCCGTTCATTGCCTTTATTTCAAGAAGTATAAGAATTGTTGTCCAAACAAAAATGGAGCTGTTATGCTTGTTACTTGATTGGCATAATAACACGTCCACTTTCTCATTTAGGGATGGGTTCCGCTCCAGATTGGAAAACATTGTTCGTGGCCAAGTAGGCAGCCATTCAGATACCCCATCTAACAATAACATTGATGATCCTAGAAATGATTGGACTCAAACAAATGCTTCACTGAATATCCAACTTGAAAATCATGAGCAATCTCAGTTTAGGCGTCCAGATAGTGATGTCAATCAGTTGCCTGATCAAACAAGGAACTTGGAAACCAACAGAGCTGTCGACAATATAGTTTGGCAAGGAACTGCTAATCAAGGAGGGGATTGGCAAGAACAAATAACTGAAGATGAGAGAGGTAACTGGCAACAGACAGCCTTTGGTCAATTTAATGGGTGGAGAGATGGCAATGTTGAAGATATGGATGCAAATTGGCAAGGCAATTCGATCAATGATTGGCCCCAAGAAACTTTGAGGAACATAAATGGGGAAGAGGGCCATTCCCAAGGAACCCGGGGGGTTTGGCGTGAGGATGGTTCTCGGGAGGCTGTTGAAAATTGGCCAGAGGGGCCTTCTGCTCCTCCAAGAATTCGTCGTGCTATTCCAGTTAGAAGGTTCAATAGATTTCATCCACCTGATGATGATAATGTGTACAGCATGGAACTCAGGGAACTTCTGAGCAGGTATTTGATAATTTTTAGAAGGCTTTATTTGGGTTAAGAACCGCATGGATGTTGGACCCTTGCTTTTGACATTCATATAATGATTCTTTTGTCTCTCTTATCTTGTAGGAGAAGCGTTTCTAATCTACTTCGTAGTGGTTTCCGTGAAAGTCTGGATCAATTAATACAGTCATATGTAGAAAGGCAGGGTCGTGCTCCCATTGACTGGGATTTGCATAGAAACTTGCCTACACCAACTCCTGCTTCACCTGACCAGGATCAGGATCAACAGAGGGATGAGCATAATGAGGATCAACGTGATGCCATTAACAGACCTTCACTTGTGTTACCATCTCCACCGGTGCCCCCTCCACAGCCACTTTGGCACCAGGACTTGCATCACACTGGCTGGTCTAGGCATAGCCTGCATCGCACAGAAATTGTGAGCCATCTTTCTTCTACAAATTGAGGAACTAAATATTACCATTGCATATAAACTCAAATTTCCCCCCGCATTCCCATGTCAGGCACTTCCTGGCTAAACAAAATATCTCTCATAGCTCCAGATGTGGGGTTATTGGAGGATTGGAACAATAATATTAGGGATTTAGGCTGGACTTCATCTCAGTATATTGTTACGATCACGTGAGATGGTGACTACCTTTTTCGGAAATGACTAATGTGAATTTATGCATAAGATTTTGATAAAAAAAAAAAGGAGGATTGGAACAATAATATTAGGGATTTAGGCTGGACTTCATCTCAGTATATTGTTACGATCACGTGAGATGGTGATGACCTTTTTCGGAAATGACTAATGTGAATTTATGCATAAGATTTTGATAAAAAAAAAAGGATTTTAAGAAAATTTATACATAAGATTATGGGTGCAACTTAATATTTCATGAGATGTCCTGATTAACCCCTAGGGATTAGCTCAAGTGGTAAAGGCCTTGGGCTTGGGGGTATGTCCCCCGCGCGCGCGCTCCCGGTCTAAGGTTCAAATCCTCTTGGGTGCAAACAATCTTTAGGGGCCATCGAATGGGGGATCTTTTCCTTGAATTACCCGAGGTGCACTTGCGGGAAATTCATTGCTGAGGGCTCATGCACCTCCGGGATAAGTCCTGACGCTGTTCTCACACCCGGTGCTAATAAAAAAAACTTAAAAGTTACTGATACAAAAAAAAAACTTTTAACAGTTTCATTGTGTGATTGCCTGGACTTCATCTGAGCTAGTTTTATAATAAAATGGAGTTTAGATCTGATTCTTACTGCCAATAGGACCTGTTCTACTGATGATTTTATGTTTTTCCTGGAAAATTCTACTGACGATTAGTGGGAAGTGGGCTTGCGATTATAAAATCCTCTTTTGCTTTTCGAACCTGTTAATGCTTGCATCTAATGTGAATATTGTTTTGGATCAGGAATGGGAGATGATTAATGATCTGAGAGCAGATATGGCTAGACTTCAGCAAGGAATGAGCCACATGCAGAGGATGTTGGAGGCCTGCATGGATATGCAACTAGAGTTGCAGCGCTCTGTGAGACAGGAAGTCTCTGCAGCTCTGAATCGATCGGCTGGTGAAAAAGGTTTCTTTACATTTTCAATGCAATTCATCATTGTCCTATATGCTTCAAAAATGTCCTTTTGCCTTTTCTTTTTTTTAGAACAGAATGATAGTGCAGGTCCTTCCATTCAAGCTACCTCCACCATTGGTTTTCTTTTGCTCATAGTCAAAAAGTAGTTTGTTGTTTATGCTTCTGTCTTTGTTATCATAAAATCTGACATGAAAAATACAACTATGATGCAGGCTTCGGCGCTGAGTCGTCAGAAGACGGGTCAAAATGGGGTCATGTGAGGAAAGGGACTTGCTGTGTTTGTTGTGATAGCCACATTGATTCACTCTTGTACAGGTATATTCAATATTCTTTTAACGACTTCCTTTAATTTGAAGTTTTTCTTTCTTGTTTTGGGGATACCCATTTTGTTATTGTTTGTGTCCGGGTTCCTCGCCCTCAGAAACTGTGAACTTTTTGCAGATGCGGGCACATGTGCACTTGTTCAAAATGTGCAAATGAGTTAGTTCGTGGTGGAGGAAAATGCCCATTGTGTAGAGCGCCAATCGTCGAGGTGATCCGAGCTTATTCCATACTGTAAAAAGGTGAAGTGTTAACAAAGAAAAAAGAAGAAAGAAATAAAATTATGTTTAGAATGGGCGGTAAAGATCTGAAGGAGGAAATATGGGGGTGGATCACTTGCATCAAATGGAAGCTCCCGAGGCTCCTGTGTGTAGAGTTAAGTAGAGTATTCAGTAGTTGCCAATGTTTTTCTGATTATATACTGAACATCTTGCATTGTATAATTGGAATAACAAATGGCACTGTTGATTCATCCATTCTTCCGTAAATAAAATATCTATCATTCGTTTATTTTTTTTGGCCCTTCCCCTTCCGTTATGGCTCTACTTGGGGCTCTGTCAGAAGGACTTTTGGAAGTATGTACTCCTTCATTCAGTGACTTTTGGTAAGAAGGCTATATGCACATGAGATTCTGTACCAATAAAATAAAGAAAAACATATGAAGAGAATACAAACAAGAACACTTAATTGTGGCATAACCATTGACCTTATATTGTACCCCTTGATTATAGATCAGTGATATATATACATATATACACGTGTATATGTATAGAGTGGAGGGTTTGGATCGTGCTTATGCACGCGTGGAAAATACGTACAGTACCAACTTTCATGGAATCTATGATCTGTCTGCACCCTCCCTTCAACTTTCATGAAGTCATTGATGACTCAGGACTAGCTCATGCAGGTTTCGAGTAATGCTACATACAGTCGTAGAATATGTAAGTGTTGTACAGTCGTTTTAAAAAAAGTTGAGTCCACTATAAAAAATTAATTTTTTTTCATGTAGATCTTATATTTATTCATTTTTTTTAAAATGAATGCGTAATGCTTGTACACTCACGATTGCAATTATCATTTATCAAACTAAAATTGTAAGAGCCAATAAGTACTCTATATATACTCAATATAGCCAAAGAGAAATGATACTTGCAGTCGTGAGTGTGCAAGCGCCGTGTAGTCGTTTTGAAAAAGTGAATAAATAAGGAACCCACATGAAAAGAAATTAATTTTTTAATAGTAAATTCTATTCTTTTTCAAAGCGACTGTACGGCATTTACGCATTCTACGACTGTATATATAATTACTCAGCCAAAATGGGTTAATGGATTCGATAAATAAAGGGTCTTGTCTGGATCGGACGTCTGCTCGGATCGAGGACCGAAAATGGAGCACTGAAACAAAAAAAGTCATCGTCAAAAGACATCACCGGTCCAAGTTTTTCTTGCTGAAATGGACTGGGGTGCCCATTCAAAGTCGTCACATCGATCATGGGTTGTTGATCAATCAATGGACAACAGTCATGTAATTTAAGTACTTGTAACTTAACTTACTGCATGACTTTGAAAATTTTGAATAAAGAGAGGCAGAAATTAGAGCCGTAGAGGCTACCTTTCAATGGTCTCCCAACAACAGCAAAGGTTAGTTTGTAATGTAGACAGAATTATTAACATCTGCTAAGTGCCAAAACTTAAGCTGGTACTAAAATAGCTAGGAATTAATTGGTTGGTTTGATTTACTTGCCAAAGAGAGCTACGTCCAGAAAACGAAATTAATTCCATGATGTCAATATCTTCGAACATGATCAATGTCATTTGCTAATGCATGCCGGCCTTAAATGACTGCAACCTCGACTCTAAATAGCTTGTTTTTCTAACTGAATTAATGCATTACATTTGCTTTGCTAGCTGATCATATTATATATATATATATATATATATATATATATATATCTATATAATATGGGTATGAAAGTATGATGAATTACCTTGTTTTTCTTCCAGTGTTTTCATAATTTTATATAAAAAAAAAAGGTGATAACGCGTGATGATCATGTACTTGATCGCCCGAACGAACGAACGAGGTCGTGTTTTTCGAGCTGCTCGATAATATATATGCACGAGAATATTCTTATCTTTGATTTAATAGGCCCAAAGATAATGACATGATCAGCTTATTAATCAAAATGGCGAAATTTATAAAAGGTCATGATCGATCAAGATCATCAACCCCCGGCCTTATTCTTATGTTCACAAAATCGATCTAGCTAGAAAGATGCGGTGTTAAAATTTTCGTTGTGGTGATCCACTTGATGAATTCGGTCAAATATGAAGAAAATAGTACAATTCACAAGGTACTGTTTTTTTTCTTGTTTGACCAAAAAAAGTCAAGAATTCTCTCTTACGAACTGGATCATAAATTTATTATCTGCTTATAAATTTATCGTACCATGATATTCAAAATTTAATAATAATAATCTATAATATTTTCTTCACATATTAATGCCAGTAATTCTTTCCTGAATTAATCTTATATTATATTATATATATGTTTCAAGAGTTACAAATAGTGCTTAATTCGAGACTTTTTCTAATTCTGAAAGATATATATATATATATATATGTATATATATATATATATATATGCGCTTATTCGATTAATAATTGGCTAGCTCGATTGATCATCAAGCCAATTTCCTAGACTCAAGGAAACTCTTTCTCTTGGGTTCACAGGAAGATAAATAGTCAAGAAAACTGGCGAAGTTTGTATCCTTGTAACGCCTCGGATTGGCTTCATCTATGAGTTTTGGTGATGGCTGAACCGTGCTATCGAATGGCAGGCTATGCAACGAAGCAACAGAAATTCGAGTTTTCGAGGAATTGACAAGAACCCGATGAAGTACGCTACTGTATCGACCATTGCTAAATATCTGCATAAAACGTCAAAAGAATAATTCAAATTTAAAAATTGACTAGCTCTCTCTCTCTCTCTCTCTCTCTCTCTCTCTCTCTATATATATATATATATATATATATATATATCATCATCATCTATACCTAACCATGACACATACATTCATGATACATAAATAGACACACATATATGTATATATACATACATGAAGCAGATCATGTTGCATGCGTTTCAAGGAAACCTAATATTTCATTTTGGCCAGATTGACGTACTGATCATACCATGTTCCACTTTGGAATATATCAGTTTATACAGAAAATTAATTTCTGGGTCACGTGTTAATTATGAAGTTCATTGACCTTATATATATATATATATATCTGCCTTAAAGTACTAATTATATTTCATCGAATTTGTACCTACGTATAACGTACACAGATCAACCAAATAATATTAATCATGCACTGTTAGTAGAAATTTGAAGAAAATCTAGAAATCTACATTCTAAGAAGATATTGTTCGTAAAGTTATGATGTTAAGCAGAATAATTAATTAATGGTGTATCCATGGCTTTTTATTGTTTTGATTAAATACTAACCTCAAGATGGTCTCCGACGTTGACAACAAATGAATCAGGGCGGGGTTCCACTGTTACCCATCTTCCTTCATGTTGTATCTGGAGACCCTCAACTTCATCCTGGAGAAGCAGTGTTAGGAAGCCATAGTCCGAATGGGGATGCATGCCTAATGTCAAATCAGGTTCAGGGCATTTTGGGTAGCAATTCAACACAAGGAGTTGGCTTCCGTTTTCGAATTCTCTTAACCCATCATTTTCGTTCTCATTTCTCGTTGTATCCACCAATCCTAGGCTCTCTAGGATGGCCTCCGTTAGCATCAGATACAATAATTTAGTGTTCTTTGAGTAGTTAACCACCGCTTGCCTGTTCAAACATTTAAATTCAAGATATTGATGCATGATAATTAACATAATTGACTCTTGCAAGAACATATTGGTTAACATATATATTTACGTACGTACGTGTCTAAGCTTAAATCCAGAGCCGATGGCAGAAATTATCAAGCTCAGCTAAAATTTTAAGTAAACAATAACTGGTGCGTGCATGTGTCTTTGTATGTGAGAGATCACAGAAAGAGAGAGAGGGAGAGTAGTGAGTAGAACTAATCACCTTAGGTCCGCAGGAGAAGAAGGCCAAAAGGGAAGAACGTCGGACAAGGGATGGCAGCTTAGCTTTAAGAAGTCTCTCCAACAAAAGACTTCATCTTTATTCTGGTTAAAACTAGTCCCATACCTGACCGGTGAACGCATCTCAGTTGACATGTACTTGGATCTCTCTTCGAATGGGAGGTCAAAGAACCTTTTACCAACATCAATCATATTTTCAATCACATCCCTTGGAATGTCGTGGTTTACTAACTGCACCAATTCAAATATTAAGAAGTTAAAGAGAAACCCCCAAACACAAAAGCTTCGTTTTTGGCATGCCAATTAGGAATAAATCTGTGAAGACTTACATGAAAAAACCCGAATTCTTCGCAGGCTTTTCTGAGGGAATTGACAGCATGAGATCTACTGGAGCCTTGCAACTCTGCAAAATCGATAACTGGTAACTTTAAATTCAGGTTGCTAGCACTACTGGAGCCTTTCGATGACTTTGGTTGGTCAGGGACGGGCAATATGTACTTGCTTGGAACTCCTGTTATTCCTTTCTCGCATAAATGTTTCACTCCTTTGTGCAATTCGCTTTCTGTCGAATCATTTCCCCCTTTGGTTTCGCTTGCAACTGCCAAATTTCTCATTGCAGGCGACATGATGGATGTAAGCTACTATCCTTAATAAGGCAGAAAATTTGCTATATATGGTTAAGATTTTAAGTGAATGATCTATGTGTATAAGAGAGACAGAAAAGGGGGTACTGATCAACGGCAAGAAATAATTAACTAATCTAGAGATAAAAAGGGCAAAGCTTAGGAAGCGCAACTTGACTGCTATATATGGGAGAGATCGAGAGATGAGGCCAGAGAGGGAGATAGATGAGGGTGAAGAAGAAGTTGAGGTGCGGTGGACTTATATAGGAGATGAGAGCTAGGGGACGGGGTGTACTTAGTAAGCGCTGCAGTGATAAGGTTTGGTGAATGTAAACGAAGTAGTACTCCTTCCAATATTGCATGCAAAATTAACCAGTAGTTGACCAAGTGTAGTCAAAACATGAGGCGGTGATCGATGAAGGAATTAGAAGTGGTATTTGCATGGCCCAACTAACAGGCCGGTGTTAAGTCATGCATCACCGTCATGCATGCATATGACTGACCCTGCACATGATCATGACGGCCTAGACTCGGGCGTGGATTAATTCTCATTGGTTTAATTGGGAGACATTATTTTTAGGTGACACGTACAATCAATATATATATATATATATATATATATATATATATATATAGGCACCTAAAGTACCGAAAAAATTCCCTCAAATTCACTTGGATATATAATATCGACTATGTATCTCTGTATTTTTTACTAGCTAGCTAATTAATTTCTCCGAATCATTTTGCTGGCCTGTTTGTTCAACGTACGTTTAATAATAGTACTATACACTTGAAACTTATATACGTACTACGTACGCAGCCGTCTGTCTTGAAAATTCTATTTCACTCGAAATGAAATGATCAGCTGTTCTAGATATATAGATGGATGAGTACTTCTGGCTGCAGTAATCACTGGAAATAATAAACCGAAATATTATTGTTGCTACACGCCATTTTCTTTAACATTAGATCACAATTAAGGTTTTCTCTTTAATTTGGTTATGGCTGTTGCTATATATAGATATTTCTATAGACAGCATCTACATATAATGGCGGTCATGAAAATTGGGTTTTCTATAAGAGTAATGCTACATACAGTCATGGAATGCACAAACGCCGTGCAGTCGCTTTGAAAAAGAGTGGAGTCTACTATTAAAAAATTAATTTATTTTCATGTGGGTCCCATATTTATTTACTTTTTTCAAAGCGACTGCATGGCGACTGCACACTCACGACTGCAAATATCATTTCTCTTTCAATAATATTCCTTAATTTTGAAGGTTGTAGATTATATATAATTGAGCATATATATATATATATATATGTGATTTAGGGTTCTTAAACTATTATAAATTATTGCTCGGGGATGGGATTTAAGATGGCTACAATTTGCCATCAAAGATCGCATTTGACCTTTCTTCTCCATTCATTTCGCTGCATGCTCTGTATCCACGTATACGTCTTTTCTCGGGTATGGTATTTTGGTTTTCTATTCGTATTTAATTAGTTGTCAACTATATACTTTTTTTCCAAATCAACTCCTTAGAGAATAGCTTAATTTTCTTAACTGTTTTTGAGACCTAAAAGTTCCTGCAGATCATGATTATACATATATGTATACCTCCAGCAGCATCTAGTTTTATATATATATATATATATATATATATATATATATATATGCTTGCTTCTGAAGTTAAACTCTCTCTCTCTCTCTCTCTCTCTAATCTCTCCCCCGGCCGCCAACAGTATCCAAATTGCCTTGAAGGCATCATGAGGTTGTAGTATTGCAAAATAAAGTAAGATCATCATGAGTTGACAAATCCAAGGGGCTGAGTCAATGCACGTAGGCGGACTCCGTCTGCACAAACTTAATTTTTTGTTAATTGATAATTAGAAGAAAAAGAGGAGTAGATTATTAGACCCGATCGACCCATCAAATATAAGTTCTAAGAGCATTAGTATACTCAATAAAGTTCGGTCAAAATTTAGTAATTAGAGAATTTACTTTTATAAATTTAACTAGTCACTTTTCAATAATATGTCCAAATAATAGACTTTCCAAATATATCATTATTTTATTAAAATATTAATTTTGACATTTTTATTTATTTTAATTCTAATTGTAGTTTAAATATTTATTCGTTATTAAAAAGTACACATTAATTTTCTAACTTTCATATTATTCCTAACAGATATAATTTTCTAACGGTTTTTTTTTTTTACAACGATCATATCATTTCAACTGGTATATTTTTCCAATAGTCATATATTTACAACAGATTTTTTTTTTGTAGCATTTTTGCGCGGGATAAACAATATTAGACAGTGGAAAGATAATTGTTTATGGTGAAAATAATATTTAGTCAGCCCCAGATTTGGCAAGTGAATAAATCTTGGGCTAAAATTACTGTTTATTTATTGAGTCCATTATAGTGAATTTTTGTGCAACCTATCTAAACTTTGGCCAAAATTTGGCTAAGTTGAGTCTACTACTAGTGCTCTAAGCAGCCTATATATATATACACACACACATATATAAAAGCTCTACATACTTTGCTTATCCTTAAAGAATACTCTATAATTATATAACTCGGCTGCGTTTGGTTCTAAAACTCAGCTGATTTCATTCTAATTTTAAGTTGAGTTTAACATCCAAACACACAACTCTCAAATTAAACTCATCTCAACTCAAAACCTCCTTACACGTGAAACCCATAACCTTTTTCAACTTAACACATCTTTATACGTGGAACCCACAACTTTTTTCAACTTCTCATAAAAATTATTAAACTTATCTTAACATTCAAATACACTTTAAACTCAGTTTAGATGGGTCTCACATAACTCTTTCTACTACTCAACTCACTATTATTCATAAACATAACGGTAGTACCATTCGTGTGCATGATTAATATTATGATGTTACGGCCTAATATATACATATATGTGTAGATATATGTAGTCGAATATAGATATCTATTTTTCCCATGTTATATATTAACTCTATATATAATATATATGATTTGCCAACAATCTTGACCATTAATTTGTTTTAAATAAAAGCTCAGATCTTGCCGCATTAGAAAATATCATATATAAAAAGAAGCAATTCTAACCTAAAATTTATTTATCGACTTGTGGTAATTTTAAGAAAAAGAAAAGAAAAGAAATCAGTGATATATGGCGTGACCTCCCTTCCTCTTCCCCTTTTCTTAAGCTTTTCGATTGGAAAATGTCAAAACTTATATTATTATCTTATCATTATCTTAATGATCTATTAACATTGTCATTTAATAATTAACTAGCTCTCAGAATCAAATTCTATTAAAACGGATAAAAAAATAATTTAATAATTACATCAACAAAATAAATCAGAATGATATAAAAAAATTTTTCAAATATAATTATTCATTAATTTAACTCATAATTAATCCGATCTGTATGTTTTAATTATGCCTCTAACAACCCAAAATTAAGGATAATCAAAACACAGAACTTGACGTACTTTGCGTCAAAAAAATCCAACTCAAACATGGTTTCACGCGAAATATTAAACAATGACTAATAGGAATATAAAAAATAAGTTGAAATAATTGTAAAATTCTATAATTCGATGTTCATGTACCCCTTTCGTCAAGTCAAGTTTTGGCAAGAAAAAAGATTATGGTTGATAGAGAGAAAATTATGGTTCAATTTCGATGTAAGAGAGAGAGATGTAGGTCGGTTGAATTTTTCCATCTTCATTGCATGCATCTCTTTAAAATTTCACATCGAACTGTCAACTCAAGCCAAGGCAATATGTCAATATCGGTCTTAAAAGTATAAATCTGCGTGAGAAGGGAAGGAAAAAGAAGGGCATGATGTGAGCTGTGCTTGAGTCAAGAAACAATTTTATAATTTTTTCGAAGTCACTGTGAGAAGAGGCTTGAGACGACTTTTTATTATTATTTTTAAAATCAGTTTCACATTTTTATTGAAGTCACAGAACAATCAAAATATGATTCTGATTAGGTAATGAGCTCTGCTGCGGTGACCGAAAAAGTGACTCGAAAATGTGTCCCTAACGTGTATTTTATTTTATATATTTTTTTAATCAATCATAAATATTTTAAAAAAAAAATAAAAAATTCACAGCATTATTAAAAAATATTTATTAAAAAAAAGGAATTCAGGATACAGTTTCGGGACCCAAATCATTTCTCTTAGGTAATTTTCTTAGTGCTCGTTTGAGAAGTTAGATGAAATGAGAATTTTATTAATAATAATAAGATAATTTGTGAATAATAATTAGATTTTGTAAAAGGAGAGAAAAAAAAAACTAAATAAAAAATATTATAAAGTTAAAATATTGTTATAATAATATAGTTTTATAATATTATTTTTGTTTGAAAATTTAAAAAAGATGAATTATTTTTTATTTTTGGTTGAAAGTTTAGGAAAATTGTAATGATTAGTTTGAAAATTTTGTATTTGAATTATGTTTAGGAAGGAGATGAGATTTATATCCAAACAAACCCTTAATCCCTACCCTCAAAGTAGGCGGGGCCACCCCCTCCCCACCCTCCCGGGCACCGCCAAATGGGCCATGGGCCCAGAAGCTGTTTCTGGGCAATTTTGAGCCCAACAATAAAAAAATGTATAATTTTTTAAATAGCAATAAATTGAATTTACAATAAAAAAAATACAAATTAAGAGAAAAAAGATTAAAGAAGTACTATTAATACTCCTAAGTTATTACAATTTACAATAATAGAATTTCTAATAAAACTATAATAACTAAACTATTACAATAATATAAATTAAGAGAAAACAATTAAAAAATTACAAACGTAAAAGGGACATTGTGATTGTATCAATATTACAAAGAACTAAATATGTAAAATCTAAATACAATTGAACATAAATGATAAAAGTAAGCAGTTTGAACTTTGAATTTTGACTTTGACATTTGGGGCGGGTGGCCAAGGGTGGAAATAAAATTAGTGCTGCCTGTAGCTGTGAGTCGTGAGATCATAAAATCTAAAACATTAACAATTAAATAGAAAGATAAATTAGAATTATAAACAAGAAACAAATTAAAAAATTACAAATTAAAATTTGACTAACCAAGATGAGATGGGGATCAAGATGCAACATTGGGAATATATCATTTAAATTTCGACTTGGAATTATGATTGAGGCTTGAGGTACGCATATGACAGTATTTGATTTAATTTTTTTTTTTTTTTTGGTGTTGTTTTTAGCTTGATCTAATTTTGGTTACATTTGTTAAGATTCGTGTGTTTAGTAAGATTACTTGTTTTTACCAAAAAAAAAAAACATGCATGACGGAAATATTTGATAGATTGAGTACCACAATTTTGAACATAAATCGGCTTTGAACCATTGAAATCCATTCATTTGTTAAGATTCATGTGTTTCGCAAGATTTTTTTTTCTCTCTCTAAAAAACATGCATGGGGAAGTATTTGATCGAGTCCCACAATTGACAATAATCAGCTTGGAATTTCTTTGAACACTGTAAGAGTATTTGATCGAGTCCCACAATTGACAATAATCAGCTTGGAATTTCTTTGAACACTGTAAGATGGGAGATAATATTTTTAGATCGAAAAGAATTCAATGGTTTAAATCCGTTGCTGTTTTATGGGTATTACATATTCAGCAAAAGAAAAAAAAAAAAGGTTTTACGGGTAGAGTAATTCTACATACAATCGTGAAGTGTGTAATCACCGCGTAATCGCTTTGAAAAAGAGTGGGATCCACTATTAAAAAATTAATTTTTTTCATGTGGGTCCTATGTTTTATTTATTTTTTTCAAAGCGATTACGCGGCGGTTACACAATTCACGTACGGGTATTATATGTCTTCTGTGTGTGTGGGTTTTTTTTTGTTTTTTTAAGGAACAACTAGCGCTTGTGCAGAATTCTTGAGTGGCATTTCTGAGAGAACTCGGGGGTGTCATGTCTTTATTATTATTTTTCTTTCTATCTTCTCTTTCTCCAGTCTCTTTATTGTGTCAATTTAATAATAAAAACTTAAGCTGCTGGGATATATAATTTAACCATCAATATTTAATCATGTCATATGGTTGAATGTCCATAACTTCCTTGTCTTTTATTGCCCTTCATCAACTCAACGTGCATGTGGATGTAAGAAAATCCTATTGAGTGTGTGTACTTGTACGTTTATGTTTCCTCTTTGCATATAATTCAAATGAAATAGGCATTGGTCGACCGTGATCAGTTTCTTTTGTTTACATTGGGAAGAAGCATATAGGGGGATCATTATTTCAGGAGTGGACTAGGGACCATGCATCAAAAACAGGATGTCACAAACCATCAAAACACAGTCTGCTTTCAACCTTGGTGGTGTGGTATTGGGCATGATCCCATTTCGGCAGATTTCTTCGGGAGAAACCACAGAAAGTTTATCTCCATCCAAAAATTCAAATGATAGTTTAGGGTCCAAAACCAGCAAATTAATGGTTGAGGATGGGCCGGATGAGGGAAATGATGTCAACAAAAAAATAGAAATTACTCTTGTATCACAAGCAGGTATATTATTTTTGGTAGTGTATGAGATAAATCTTAAATCTTTGAAACCCCTAAATTAATTTAGAATTTCGGAATGGAATCCTAAATTAACTTAGAGTTCTAATCCGAAACCATAAAGTCACAAAATCATTATCACACACAAAAATTAACACACATCAAAACACATACACAATCCCACCCTCCAGCTCCGATTAAATCTTATCCTTTCTCCAATCTTCATTTCATAACTCAATAAAAAATAAAATAAACATAATCAAGTTATCGGAGAGCTATCATATTCGATTCTTACTTTCGGTAACGGAGATGCAAACGGACGGTGACGACATAGTGCGTACGAAAACAACGTTGGAGAGAGAGAGAGAGAGAGAGAGAGAGAGAGAGAGAGAGAGAGTTTTCACAGACGTAGAAAGGGAGGAGTCGTAGGGGAGGGGGGCCTCTTAACCCACATACCATAACAATGCCGTTTTGTCCATGTTATTAAGTTTGGTCATATGTTATTAAATTATTTTATAAAACCCTCAGGTAAAAAACAACGATGTTTTGTGCCTGAGTGGTTTTTTTATATATAAATATATATTATATATTTATAATATATGCGAGGTTGGGAAAACTTTGAGCTGGGCTAGGCCCTCCATCCCCCGATGCTGGCGGGGCCACCCGACCCCGCATCTACAGCATGGAGCCCCTGCCCTCGCCATGGAAGGACAGGGGCAGGGCGGGGTTCAGAGACCCACTGCACACCCCTACCTCAAAGTCAAAACAATGTTATTAAAAAAACGCACACAAAAATCCAATTCAGTTAAATGAGAAAAAACTGAAAGTTCATTGATAAAAGTTTAAAACAATAAAATTGGGCCTTTCCTTTAGGGCCACAATTAGAGCCGCCCAAGCCACAACGTATAAAAGTTTAGAATAATTTTACTTAGCAATATTTTTTTCATAATAAGTATGTAATGTATGAATGTAAAATAATTTAATTTATTTATTAATAATAAAATAAAATAAAATATTAAAATATATATAACATGGGGTGTGCGATGAATAACAATAATACAAAATATAATCTTAATCATCTAGTACACCTAATTACCAATTAAACGGGCTAGGCTGCGTGCAGGATACAACATACACAACATACGACACCAGTTGTGTCTTTTAGTTCCAATCAAACTCGGGGATTTTTTTTTATTTTTATTATTGTTTTTTACTAAAGCCTCATTTGAATGTTTAAATTAGAAGAGATGATATAAGAAATTTATGAATAGTAATAAAATAGTTTTAAGTAAAAATATTTTATAAAGTTTTGAGAAATGAGAGAGAAAATGTTGAAGAAAAATATTAGAAAAATGCTACTTTGCCCACTCAACTTGTCCTCTCATTTTGACATCTCATGTATTTTAAATTTTTTTACTTAATAGTTAAGAAAGTGAAATAGTTAAGAAAGTGACTATTAGTGTATTGATATTTTTTTATATTTTTAATTTTTTTTAAATGATAAAAAAATGTGAATAAAAAAATTGGAAAAAAATAAAAAGGTGATTTTCGCCTAGCGGTAAGTTGCAGCGGGCTTATCTAAGCGGCATAGTAGCACCGCTCAAAATATTATAAGTTAAAATATTATTAGAATATAATTTTTTAAAATTATTTTTGTTTTGAGATTTGAAAAAGTTGATTTTTTTTAATAATGTTACATACAGTCGTAGAGTATGCAAGCGCCGCGCAATCGCTTTGAAAAATAATGTGGTCCACTATTAAAAAATTAATTTTTTTATGTGATTCTTGTGTTTACTCACTTTTTTCAAAATGGTTACGCAGCGTTTGTGCACTCCACGACTGCAAATATTATTATTTTTTATTTAGTAGTTTGAAAAGTTGTAATGATTATGTAATGATTAAATGAAAATGTTAAAAATTAAAAATTAAAAAATATTTATATTTGTGGTATTTAGATGTTGAGAGATGAAATGAAATAAGAACATCTTATAATCCAAACGGGACCTAAGTTTATGATTCAAGCCTTTAATTTAGTGAAGACCGGTCGTATATTATTTTTCTTTTACGAATTTATTAAGGATTACTTTCTGTTTAATGGGGGCCTTATCTAGTATTCCTCTCATCCCACTAATAACTCCTAAAAAGAAAAAGGAAAAATTATACATTTAGTAGTTGGAAGTTATTGTTCTTATTTAACGTCCATTATGGAATAGAATTTTGTCATGGAATAGAAAAGAGAGTAGGAGTAGTCGAAGTGACAGTAACACTGAATTAATAGTCCGAATGTCCTTGTATATAAATAACTTGCAAAAAGAAAGTTGAGGGAAACAAACACAAGAAGCAGCAGCTGGTAATTATTTAATTGAGACAGGAGCAAAGTACATGATAGTAGTTTAATAATCTGAACTAGATTTGCGAGCAGCTTCTAATTCTTGTTTCATATTAGTCTTGATGGCTGCAGCCAACTGATCGTAGGCTTCCCCCCACGCACTGTCCATTTCATCACTCCATTTCTCTCCTACTGCCTCTTTCACTGTTCTCATTAGCGCTTCTTTCACCACCTAATTAAATCCACCCATCGATCCATCCCAAAATTCATATATATATATAATCATCACTCAAATATTCAATTCCTCGATCCACTAACAGAGACAATGATGAGAATGTTGAGAAATAATCCCACATTGGCTGTGGACAAGGTCTTGGGCATGTTTATAAGCAATGAACAATCCTCTCTTGTAGAACCGGTTTTATGAGATGAGTTAGGCCCATGAATTTTTTCATGGTATCAGAGCCTGCCACAGGACGAATGGAGGCCCACACTACTTACCCCGTGACAAGGACAAGAAAAAATAATGGCCTGCACGTGAGGGAGGGTGTTGAGGAATAATCTCACATTGGCTGTGGATAAGGTCTTGGGCATGTTTATAAGCAATGAGCAATCCTCTCTTGTAGAACCGGTTTTATGAGATGAGTTAGGCCCATGAATTTCTTCAGAGAATACCTGAAAATGAGGATCGATGACTCCTTTCTCGATATGGACGGAACCCAAATACTTTAAAGTTGTATCAGTCACCACGACCTCTCCTTTCTCCCTCAGTTGAATTGCTGACTCGCATGTCTTCGATCATTTATATATCCAAATAGTGGGAATAAGCTAGAAGTACTAGTACTACTAGCATATATACTGGCATGCATGCATATATATATATATATATATATATATATATATATATATATATATATCTAGATCACTACGAAATTGTCGGGCAAATTGAAATACTTGGATCGGGTTGTTGAAATATTTTATCAGACAAAGAAATAAGTCTCTACCACAACGACGATCCTTAAAAAATACTAACCATCTTGAAGACCTTTACAGCGTGGGCTTTGAGCTTAGGATTATTTTGTGGTATTTCATCCGAGTCTTTCAGAAAGGAGAACATGTTCTTGACAGCCGGTGCGATCTCTAGGATTCTGGTTCATCATTAATCATACAATATTGTTATGTATGTGTGTGTGTCTATATATATATATATATATATATATATATATATATATATATATAATGGGCTTCACTAAAAAAAAAAAAAAATGAAAATAGTATCTTTGATATCTCTAGAGTACTCTACTTACAGGGTGAAGAAACGGAGGCTGTTCTCGGGAATATTTTGCTTCAAAACCTCCCAGGATTCTTTCACCAAAGCTTCTTGTTTCTCTGTGAAACCCATCTCTCTCTCTCTCTCGATGGCTAGCTGTTGTAACTATAAATGCTAGATTTTATTAATTAAATAAAATAAATTATTTTGAATATTTCAAATAATAATATAGTATACTTATTTCCTTTTATATATGTATATATATAATCATGTGCATGAATCAGCATATATTTAAAGCAAATCCAAATTAATTATGAAATATATATATATGGATCAGGAAGCATATAGTACTGTTAGTCCCATATTTATGATATAAAATATCGATTATATAGAATCATCCTCATTAGTCAATATATTATTGTCTTCCTCATTATTATTGTCAATAATAATAATAATAATAAGAGCTAATCTAATCATTCTTGAATACTCTACATTAATCTATAAAAATAATAAAAAAAAAGAACCAACCTAATTATACTGATCTGGAATTGATCTCTTTCGTTATAAAAAAATTTCAGTAACTACTTTTCTTTTTCTACCCGATCGTTTCGTCTGTTTCTATTTATAGATGAGATGAAATGAATTAAGATAAAAATTAAAAATTGAATAAAATATTATTAAAAAATATTTTTTAATATTATTTTTATTTTAAAATTTTAAAAATTAAATTATTTATTTTATTTTATGTAAAAATTTAAAAAAATTATAATGATTATAATAGATGAAATGAGAATATTTATAAAATATAAATCGATTGGACCGTACAAAAATGGCGTGTCTGGTACGTTAGTCTACATATATTATACATGGAAATTTGGAATGATCAAAATGGACAGGAAGTTGTGACCACCGGCCTTTTCCTCCAATCAAAATTGATATGTCCTTAATTAATTAATTAATTAATTGGCCCCTCATAGCAGCGAAGAGGCAAGCTTACGTGTAAGCTTGAGGATTAATTTTTTTCTACCATTCATTTCAAATTAGAACAATCTCCAATATCTATATATCTATTATATAAGTAAGGGCAGACGTTCAACGTGTACGACCAGTTGCAAAAATATGAGAAATAAAATTGAAAAAAATTAGAAATGAAAAAATAAAAATAAAAAATTCATACAAAATAAATAGAAGTCATGGATTTATACAAATTAAAGTAAACTTAATACAAAGTTAACAGAAGTACTGATAGATCCGGTTTGAACAAATATCAAGATCTATTTAAAAATTTTAATCCAAAAAAAAGATGCTTAAATTTAAAATTTAATGAAAGTTTAATTAATTAATAATGCAAATTCTAATACTAAAATTTCATTACAAATTAGAAAACGGTGATCAAAGTTTTTTAAAATAGAACCTTAATATGCCATATCTTCCTATATTCATGATACTGTGTCTACAAATATCTACATTATTAAAAACATATTTAAATAAAACAATTATAAGAGATGTTTATTACATTTTGAAAGTTAAAGTTAATGTTGATGATAATTTCGTTATATTTCTATATAAAAAAAAAAATGAGGGTGAATTCATGATATGGTTACAGGAAAAGACGTTTTTAGATTACGGACTATGCTAACATATTATTCAACAACATTTTTTTTAATATCATCTTTCTTATGAAAAGACAATTCCTTAGTAATTATTAAACCTTTATTTATAAATATGTTTATGAAAAAAAAAATCAATGTTATATAACTTTTCAGGAAATGAAAAGATCATATATGTCCTAGAAGAGTAATACTATATACAGTTGTGAAATGCGTAAATACCGTGCAGTCACTTTAAAAAAGAGTGGGATCCACTATTAAAAAATTAATTTATTTTCATGTGAGTCCCATATTTATTCACTTTTTTCAAAGCGACTGCACGGCGCTTGCACACTCACGACTGCAAGTATCATTTATCATCCTAAAATATATTAATATGTTCTAGACCATGTTATTTAGGGATGTTAAATCGTGTTAACGGGTTGTGTTCGTATCGTGTTAAGACATGTATATTATACTATATGGATCAATCCTAACCCGACCCGTTAAGCTTATCGTGTCAAAATCTCAAACTCTAACACGACCCATTAACATAACGGGTCGTGTCGTGTCAATCCGTTTATGTAAATTGGTTGAACAGACCCGAAATTAACTCGTTTGACCTAGTTAAGTTTAGCATAATTTTATATAAATGTTAAAATCTCAATATCTATAAAAAAAAATATAAAACTACGTACAAGTCCAAAATTACAATCCAAATAATAAAAATATCGAAATTAAAATCTCAATAATTTTATTTTTAGGTATAATTGTAATTTTAACTTTCTTAACGAGTCATAACGAGTTATAACGGGTTAAAACGGGTTGATCCGTTATCAATCTATTAAGCAATTGTGTCTTAACGGGTCAACCCATTTTGACTCAAATCCATTAAAGTTAAATTCTAACCCGCTTTTATTGTGTCGTGTTAAATTAACGGATCGTATCACATATTACCACTCTTAGTATTATTAAGAATTACATGAAACAACAATTTCATAATTACACAACTCGACAACCGGTTTAACTTTTCAAACCATATCATCTTTAACTTACTTCAGAATTTTTGAGAACATTCATTTTAGACGTTACTAAATCATGAATATATATACTTTTTAATTCAAAATTTGTAACCATTCACATGTAAAACAATCAAAAGTAAAAGCTATATAATGTCTATTAGAACGAAACAACTTTTTATTTATTTCATTCTTCAAAGACACTATAAGAAATAATAAAATGAAAAACATTAATTGATTTTACATTGTCACACTTCTCAAAGTAAAATAATAATAATTACATATTATTTATTTAGATTATCCAACAAGTTATAATTCATTTCTTTCTAAAAATTTATAATTATATTGTTTCACCTATTATTATTACTCTTAACAGTTAGAATCGAATTTGTATGTTATATATTAGTTATTTCTAGAATAAATATGTAATGTATCAATTTTAATAAAGTAAACTATAGTACTAAGTGTTAAATAATTTGACCATATAATTTATAATGTAAAGCCCATCTTTTACACGAAAACAAAGATGTTGTAAAAAATAATAAAATTAAATAGAAAAATTTTACACCCGTACACTTATGGAAGTAAAATATTAATGATGACATATTATATTTTTAAATTATTAACAAGTTATAATTTAATTCCTTGTGAAAATTTATAATTATACAATCTCACCTATTATTATTACTCTTAACAGTTTGAGTCGAATGCTTATGTTGTATGAGAATAACTTGTGGCCCGTCGGTTTGTTATCCTCCAAATAACAGCCCTCCAATGATTGAGTGCCAAATAGGCCTTCCATATCAGCTCTTATGTATCCGCACAACAGAGGATAAAGAAACAAAAAGCCTTCACCCTCTCCAGTAATCTTTCCCTTCTCCTCCCTCTCCAGAAATCTCGAGAGCCCCCTACACGGAAACAAAAACTCCATTTTCTAGGACCAAAACCTAAGACCATTTGAGATAGGTTCTTTCCCTTTCCCAGCCCACAACCACCATGAAAAATAGGTGAAAGAGTCTGTCATAGTTTGAGCCCAGCAATTGTTAGAAAGCATTTTTATTTTATAAATTAATGAACTCTTTGATGACAAAGATTTGTTGAAAAATAAGGAGAAACAACATGCAATTGGGAATAATTAGAAGTGGTGCTTGGATGTTACAATAACCACTCCGTTGGGCAAATATCAAATTCCTTAGTAGAGAGATAAAACCCATCAATCTCTATTGCCAATTTCAGAAAGGCCAAAGCTTCACAAAATCAAAAGCATGATTAAATGGATGCAAAATTTTCCATCATTTTGGGCGAGAATACAACGGGAATGGTAGACTTTGCATCAAGCTGAATATTTCCAAGGCTAAGTCGGACCGAGTTGTTTAATTATAAACATGAACACAAACACTCCTTTTGCAGCTGCAAACTGTTTCCCTCACATCAAGGTTGACCCTTTTGATCATGAACGAGTAGAAGAACAAGCTTTTGCACTTGCAAAAGAATCCCCTCGCGTCTGCAACATTTGCAATACAAAAATGCTGGAGACAAGCGGCATGCGAAACCGCTGCGCAAACGGTGCCTATATGGAAAATGAAACTATTCGTTTTGGGCTTGGATGAAACGGTTCGTTTTGGCTCTCATTCTCCCTCCCTCGTCTTCCCTATTCTCCCTCCCTCCACTTCCCATTCTCCCTCCCTCCTTTTTCATCATGCCCAGATTTATCGATGCATTTCAACCCACTGCAAAAGTCAAACAAGAGCCATTTTGGCACAAATCAATCCTCTTAAATTAGTGCTAAATCTGACAACATAAATTACTTGTTATTTTTTATACTTGCAAAACCAATCACTCATTCACTGGAAGGGCAAGTGTTTTATGATGATGCTGCCCCCTCCTGTTGGGAACATTGAAAATGTCATCCTGATAATTTGTTCACACTTCACTGGAGAGATACAAGGAAAAATAGAAGTCCATATCTGAAAGTTCATCACCAACTCAAAAGTTGATATTCATTTATTCAAAGATAAACCTGGATATACAAATCTGGATATCCAATGAACCTTGGATGAAGCTTCCTATGGAGAAGACCCACATGAAGCTCTTACCAGTGTGCACCAACTTTTCTGACAAGGAGAGATCTACCCAGTTTGGAAACAGATGATGCCGAAGACAAAGACGACTTCCAGATCCGATTTTTCTCTACTTTGTTTCAATGCACAATGTGAAGAACACACGAAGAAGACAACCACAGAGAAACACATGAAGCTAAAGCACAATGTGAACAAGTTCTAAATCTCTGTTTGAAGAATAAGCCTCAGACCACATTTCATCTACTTGAAGAACAAGCCAAAACCCACGGAGAATCTATTTTCAGATTTCTCTTTCCCGCATTTCTTCTCCTTTTTATTTTTATTTTTAAATGTAACGCATGTCAGCTACCAACTACCCACCGTTTGCACGACCCGACTGCCCCTAGAAGAACTGGGAATTATATGGAATTAGCTGAGGCCGGTTATATTTTAAGATCTGGCGTGGCAGGTTTTTATTAGAGGTTGTTAAAGCCTTAGTAATGGACGGACCGTTCCAAATCGTATTGATTATTTATAGAATAAACATATAATGTGTCAATTTTAAATATTCAAATTACAGTACTAAGTGTTAAATAATCTGACCATATAATTATAATGTAAAGACCCATCCTTTATACTAAAAAAAAAATAAAGCAACCTATAGTACAATCGAAACTGTAAATTTGCTTCAAACATCGTTATTAATTTGCGGTTAATAAACAAACATTCATTTCATAGGTGAATGAAGAAAAAATTTAACTTTCAAAATTATATATCTTAATATATGAATACGGAAAAATCATTACGAAATAGGAAAAAGAAAAACTATATAACCAACTACAGATTCATACTAAAATGTAACAATTCGATTCACAGAGTACAAAAAAAAAAAAAAAAAGGAAATAAAATGCTGCCCAACATTAAATCTTAATTATTCACGAGTTAAATTTTTTTTAATAAAAATTTTATGGAAAGTTAGATCTAATATTTTATGGCTAGATAAGATCATATCAGTACTTCTGACATTTTTGGGTGGTATCCCGTGCATGCACGGTATCTATATTTGAGTACTGTTTTATTCTAAATATTTTTTATTATTTAGAGAGAGAAATAAAATAAGATTCTATATTTATATTTAATGTTTATATATATTGCATGTTCGCTAATAGCATTTAATACGATAGAGTTTACATGTTGTATCTATCTCTTTTCAAACAATATGTTTAATTTAAACACTATGACTAAAATAGATCGAAGAACTGCAATTCTAAAAACTGTGAAACATTGGACAGTCATTTATATGGTTTCAATATAGTCGTTAACTGTTAGTTAAGTCGTTTTCTTAAAGTTTTTCAGCTGTTCCTAAAAAATGAGCACACGCAGCTACGACACCACCACTTCTTTGAGCAGCAAAACGTAAGGTCGTTTTTCATGTTTGGCGGCTCTCGTTACGTGCAGTACGACGCCCGTTCTTGGGCTTTTGTGGGATGGGATCAGATCGTTGGGCTTTTCTTATATGGATCTTTTTGAATTTTGGTAATTGGAAGCTCGTAGCCCATTGTTAATTGAAGCCTAAACTCCTCCAACTATTTCGAGTAAAACTTTAAAAACCGTGTTTTAGTTAACTACAACCACCGTATACGTAGGCCCAAAAAAAAAAAAAAAGAGTTAGATTTTTATAAAAAAATAAAGTTAAGATGTCAATACTTTTTTTTATGCTCATTGATGTTGCAGTCTTCTACATTAATAATATTGTGTTTAGTGTGTCAATAAATCTATATTATAAAAAATAAAAAAATAAAAAAATCGCTTAAGGCTTTGTAAATCACGATCCTGAGTCTTGTTTGCCGGAAAAAAACTTTGATTTTTTAGCCCTTGCGTGGCTAAATATTCATGTCCATTTCTATATTCATCATCGAAAATAAGACAATTTACACTAATGTTTATCAATTTCGACTGGTAGACAACGTCTTTTTGGGCCCTACCCCATCATGTCCTCCGTAATAATTATGTTATGTTGATGTTAGAGCGAGGCTGCTTAGTTTCAGCAGGTGGTGATATATTGTCTCTAGGCTCATGATTTCCACTCCCATGCAGCACCTTACTAAAATTTGAAACACTTAAATGATCGATCATGATGAATTTATTCATGTGAGGACCATATATGCGTTTGTCCTACGCCAGTCGGCAGCTCAGCTCCTTTTATATATATAGAAATTTTATACATCAATCATTATTCATTTTTAATCATACATATAATTTTTTCATAAGATATGGAGTGATTTTCATATATAAAAGATTAATGGTCACAAGCTACATCACGTGTGTCTTCTGTTTTCTTGTTTTGTCAGTCTCGGTATCCTGTGCCGTCAGCTTTTTGAAAGATGTTGGGAAGATGCCATGCATGTTGGGTATATATGGTACGCGTCAACAAAACGTACTACATATAAAACACGGTTGTGCTGTTACTGGTAAACGTTGTGGTACTCGATCGAGTGTGTGTTAGCAGCAAAAGATCATATGAATATTGAATCTTAATTTACCAATGAATGAGACATAGGAATTGATAAGGCTGTCTGTTTTAGGACATGAGTAGTAGTACTGTACGTTTAACCTCAAACTTGCGAATCAATTACGTACCTATTAACCAGTCATGTGGAGACAAGAAGAGGACCCTTCGTGTTTTGGCAGAGATCGATATTTTGTATATATACCTCGAATCACTCAATTAAATTATGTGTTTTTTTTCTCAGCCAATTAAATTATGTGTTAGATCTTCGTTACATAATATAAAGAGTAATGCTAGATAAAAAATTCAAATATATAAAGCTAGTCATTTATAAAAAAAAAAAAAAAAAAGTTCCAATATTAATACAGAATAATTTATATATATATATATATTTTTTTTGAAATCTACTTTTTTTTATAATAGCTTTTACGATTTATCTATTTCTAATCGGTACAAATCATTTCTAGCATATAAATACCGAGTGATGCTAGAGCTTTTTTTATGTGTTTTTTTTATAATTATTTTTATATAAATATTTTTAACAATTTTAAATATTTTTAAAAAATAAAATAAATTTATAATATTATTAAAAAACACTTCTTTAATCATAAAGTAAAAAAATTATTAAAAAATACTTCCTTAATCATGAAGTAAAATAAAAAAATAATTTTTTTTTACTTCATAATTAAGGAAGTATTTTTTAATAATATTATATTTTTTTATTTTTTTTTAATATTTAAAATTATTAAAAATATCTATATAAAAATAATTATAAAAAAACACATAAAAAAAATACATGATAGAGCTAGCGGTGACTCCGGCTCTATCATTTTCCATAAATACCTGATCACACCTGCGTTTTCTAGTACTGACTACTGATGCATGCATGAAGGATGCCGGTCGGGATGCAGTACCACTGCAGTTTCTGATGCATGCACGTACCTGATCACAAACGTATGGTCTGCTGGCGGCCACATAGATCACGAGATCAGTATTATGTACACGACTCCAGAACGGCATGCATTCAATGACGAGTGTAATAGCTAGGCAGTGCAGCTACTGAATACTAGTTAAAAATGGAGAGGAGCAATTTACTACTACAAATAAGAACAACAAATACTCTGCGGGATCGATGCTCTTCTATGATTCTATCCCCATCATCCTCTGTTCCTTTTTCTTCCTTTACTCTCCATATAATTAATATCTGTCGATAGTTTTCAGAAAAGTATAAAGATGATTAATAGACTAGTGAGACGAGCATAAAGAAACAGACAAAATTAAATATATAAATAAGAAAAATGTTTGGGAGATCGATAAACTGGCCATTTGGATCAATAAATGTTTTTTTTTTCCATTTAACAGTTAATATAAGTAAGTTATTATTAATGAAAATATTTTTAAAGATATTTAAAAAAATATATAAAAAAAAAAGTACAGTGATCGATCATTGAAAGTACTATTAATACCTTTCGTTAATCATATCGGTTCGGTAGTAGGACTTTATAAATAAAGCAGTACTATAAATTAAAAGTAAATTTTTTTCTAGGTCTAAGAATTAACTTGGTATCTCTCTCTCTATATATAAAACTGCTTTACCTCTCCATTTGGTTGTTAATCAGTTTTTTTTTTTACTTAATAATTAAAAAAATGATTTTAAGTGTATTGATATATTTTTTAATTTTTTAAAAATATTTGAATATATTAAAAAAATATGAAAAAAAAAGAAAAAAAAATCAAGAGTGGGGTGGCACAGTAACACTCGTATATATATATCCGGCCGCTTGTATCTGATTATTTGCATTTATTTGTTGGGCAGTGCTAGTCGGCCACCATGTTTGGACTTTCAGGTCAAAGGCTTAGATAATTTCTTCAGTGTGAACAAACATATTTGAAGAAACTCTGCGGACTTGTGTGGGCGAGTGTGGAAAGAAAGAAAACTGCCCACTTGCGTACGTTGAATTCTAGGATCAGGTGACAAAAAGAGAAGAACAAAGAAGAGGGGAGGAACTTGTATTCAGTTGGTGTAAGTAGATGTTTGGAAATAATTTATATCTGATCACATTTCATTTTTTCTTATTTTATTTCATTTTATCTCATTTTTTTCTTAAACATCATTTAAATACAAACATTTTCAAACTAATTATTATAATTTTTTAAAACTAATCATTATAATTTTTCTAAATTTTCAAACAAAAATAATTCAACTTTTCAAATCACAAAACAAAAACTATATTTTAACACTATTTTAACTTTATAATATTTTTTATTCAAGTTTTTATTTCTTCTTTTCCAAAATCTAATAAATACTTAACTCACTACTATTCACAAACTATCTTATTGTTATTTACAAAATTATCATTTTATCTCGATATTCGAACATCCTCTAAGGTGTATAGTGTATGCAATATTATTGGAAGTATAAAATATGACGTGTCTTCAACTATTAAAGAAAGACCATTGGACAAAATGGGGTGGAAAAAGATAACCACAAGGGCTATACCCCTCTCCATCAATAGGCATCGTGCCAACGAGTAATGCTAGATACAATCATGAGTTGTGCAAGCACCGCTGCACTCTTTTCAAAAAAAGTGCAGTCGTCTATTAAAAAATTAATTTTTTTATGTGAATTATATATTTACTCACTTTTTTCAAAATGAGTATACGACACTTGCGCATTCTATGACTGTAAAAATCATTTTTCCATGCAAATTAAAATACTCCAAAGATAATTCACATCATTTCATACCATATGTCACAGTAAGTTTAAGGGTCTAAGTGAGAAAGAGAGACAAAAAAGATTTCATGTCCTTGATGATTAAAAATGACACAACCCTAGGCATTATCAAAGCTTATTTACAGCATTTTGATTGGCTTAATCAAAGGTAAAGCTAAAATTACATGTTTTGACTTACCAATTCTATTTAAGAGAGATTATCATATTGAATTATCCATCTATTAACCAAAATAATAATAAAATATTATTAATTGAATATTTTTATAATTTTTTTATCTAATATTTTTCTTGTAGTTCGCAATTCAAATATATTTTAAATTATATGAACTTAAGCACCTATATATATATATAAATAATAATTAGTGGTGCAACTATTATGTAGCAACAAAATGAGAAATAAATTAATATAAATTATTCAATTGAGGGTGAATAGTAACCATACAAATATAGAGAGTTGCTTTAATTAGCTGGCAAGCAAAATATTTACCTTTTGCCTCTTCCAATGTAGACCATTTTAAGAGATTATTAATTAGATTTTAATTTGTACTTACATTTGGCTAAGCCAATGTGAATGCTCTTACAAATAAAATTATTCAACATTCAATTTCTAGACACAAGTTGCCACGTCAACACTTTCCTCGTAAGGTGGCCATGTTGGTACATATATATTATAATTTTTATATATTTAGTTTGGTTTTACAAACTCTTGAAACCATCTCATCCAATCTTGTCGCAATATTCAAATACTATTTAAATTCAATCATCTTTCAATTTCAAATTTTCAGAGTTTCAAAATTTTCATTTAATCATTACCTGATCATTACAACTTTTACTCCCAAACAAAACACAAAACACAATTCAACTTTTTCAAATCTCAAAAGAAAAATTATATTTTAACAGTATTTTAATTTTATAATTTTTTATTTCTTTTTTTCTCTCTCACTTCTCAAAATTCCATAAAATTTTTAACTAAAACTATTTTATTATTAAGCATAAATTAGCTCAGTACTACCATTTAGATATTTCTCATATTATCTTATCTATGTAATCAAACAAAGACTAAGGCCTAGTTTTTTTTCGTAGATGAGATGAGTTGAGATAAAAATTGAAAGTTGAATAAAATATTGTTAGAATTTTTTTTTCATATTATTTTTGTTTTAGAATTTGAGAAAATTGAATTGTTTATTTTATTTTGTGTCAGAATTTGAGAAAGTTATAATAATTAGAAGAGATGAGTTGAGAGGAGTTGTGAAAATAAAAGAGACCTAAAGTCTTCGTTTCATTGGGTTTCAGAAAAGCATAAAATATGACTAGACTAGTCAGACTTCTACGCAGAGAAAGACAAAACTTAATATATAAATGAGTTTCGCTACTCATTATCCATACACACCATACTTATTTTTATTTATATTTAAAATTGTTTTTGATTTTATTCTTCCTAAACTAATTGAGTTCTTTTATTCATTATTCATACACCACACATTTAGGAACAAAGAAAAATACAAAATACAAAATTATGTATGGTGATTAGGGTGTGGAGATGATGAGTATAATTTTTCTATATAAATATACTATATATAAAATCTAAAATTAATTTTTTTTATAGGTCTAAGAATTAATTCATAATCTATATATACGGCATGTCTCGGATTATCTTTAGTTATTTTTGCTTGCAGGGATTTTAATGGTTATTTGGATATTTCGAATATTTATAAATAATAATAAAATAATTAAATAAAGATATCATAAAGTTAAAAACTTGTTTCAATATAATTTTTATTTTGAGATTTTAGAAAGTTGTATTATTTTTTGTATTTTATTTACAAGTTTGGAAAAGTGGTAATGATGAGGTAATGATTAGAAAAATAATTTGAAGATTTGAAATTAAAAAGTATTTTGTGTTTGATTAATGTTTGAGAAAGATATATCTAAAATAACAAATAACAGATCTAGAAATTTACCAAAACAAAAAAATCAAAAATCAAAACTTCTACAAACGCAAATGTTCTACATATTTTCATATTACAACCAATAGAAATTATACAAAAAAAAAAAGAAAGAGAAATTGATATATGCACACCATCTCTTCAAATATGTGAAGATGTGTTGAGATCTATAAAAAAAAAAAAAAGCCAACATAAATTTACCAAAAAAAAAAAATCAAAACTTCTACAAATCCATAAATTTACCAGATCTAAAAATTTACCAAAAAAAAAAAGAGAATCAAAACTTCTACAAACGCAAAGGTTCTACATATTTTCAGATTACAAACTTCTACAAACGCAAATTTTCAAACAGAAAAAAATCTGGAGACAATATCTTCAAAGATATAAACATCTATTGAGGTTTATAGTAAAAAGAAAACAGAAAAAGACACAGTGAGAAAAAAAAGGAAAAACAAAGAAGAATAGAATCAAAGTAAAATAAAAATTTAGGCAATATCAGAAAAAAACAAAAAAAAATCAACTTCTTTGTTCATTTACCTACACATAAAGGATGGAAGAAAATGAAAGCACAAATAAAAGGAAAGCAAAAACAGAAAATAGAAACAAAAATTAAAATTGATGTGTTGAGATCTATAAAGGGAAAAAACCGACAGAAATTTACCAAAACAAAAAAAAAAAATCAAAACTTCTACAAATCCATAAATTTACTAGATCCAGTAATTTACCAAACAAAAATCAAAACTTCTACAAACACAAATGTTCTACATATTTTCAGATTACAAACTTTTACAAATGTAAATTTTCAAACAGAAAAAAATTTAGAGACAATATCTTCAAAGATATAAGCATCTGTTGAGGTTTATAGGAAAAAGAAAACAAAAAAAGACACAACAAACAAAAAAAAAAAGAAAAAACAAAGAAGAATAGAATCAAAGTAAAATAAAAATTTAGGCAATATCAGGAAAAAAAATCCAATTCTTTGTTCATTTCCTACACATAAAGGATGGAAGAAAAAAAAAATGAAAGCACACATAAAAGAAAAGTAAAAACAAAAAATAAAATTTAAAGATGGACCAACTTCAAAAAAAATTTACATGATTACATCTACTCCGATCTGTATGTACAAAGCATATATAAAACAGAAAAACTAAAGGTGAAAGAGAGAGAGATGACAGAAATTAAAGAGACGAAGAAATTAGGACCAAGAATGCAATCTTGGCACCGAGACTACACATCTGAGCAAAAAAAAAAAAAAAGGCCCATTTGGGGTTTTTGCAATCCAGATTCTTCAAAGAGGATGATAGCTTTTGAATAAATTTGAAGATTTTGATCAGGTCGACGCTAGGGTTTCCAGGAGTGTACCAAAACTGAGAGATATGGAAAAACTTTTTTTGAAATTAGATCTACATTAATGGATCCAAACATTCTATAAAACCTCAAAACATACGGAAAAAGTTAAAAAAAATCTCACATTTGGGGAGATCCATCACTGTTCTTGTTTTGGAGGTACTTCTGTTTGTCGTTCGGGTGTAGCATGGGGGTTCCTCGACATCCGTCTTCTTGGTCTTCGTCAAGCTGAGACTAAAAACAGGTGGGGCTGATAATAAAATGAAGGCAAACCGAGAAACAAAAAAATGGAGACGAAAGTAATCAGATTTAGACCCCCACGAAACTGAAGATGTCAGGCTGAGACCATAAGCAGGCGGGGCTAAGCATAAAATGAAGGCAAATCGAGAAACAAAAAAATGGAGACGAAAACAAAGATGCCTCCAAAACAAGAATCGTGATGGACGGAGAGAGCCGAATAGAGATAAAAGAGAAAGGGTCTGAATTGAAAGAGAGAACTCGGGAGGGAGAAAGCCGACAATGAGAGAGGATTTGAGAGAGCTGACACAAACAAATAAAACCATTCAGACAAATATATGACTAAAGTTGTTAACACCTGACACAGCTGAAGGAAAAGACCAAAAATACTTCGTATAAACGGACACAAAATAAGAGAATAGAATGTTAGAAAAGACACAATACGTTAAACACAAACTATCACACAGAAAAACAAGAATTTTGCTGTTCATTATTGTAGCGGCTTGATAGCCGCTTATATGATAGAGAATAGATATAGATCTAGGTCAGATAACACCGTTAATTTCGATACAAGAGACTAGATGGAATGTACCCTCTCTCTCTCTCTCTCTCTCTCTATATATATATATATATATATATATATATATGCTGCCTTCTAATAGTACTATGAAAAGGAAAAAATAAAGATTGACTTAATGATCTCATTGATTAGTTTATTATTTTTCAAAACTAAAAAAAAATAAAAGTTCAAGATAAGGAATGAAGCAAGGAAGCTAATTGGATGTCTCGTTTCATAATCTGATCTATATATATGGCCTAGCTTGTTTCTTTAATCTTGATCCAAAACCAATTAGTTACAAGAACTTCCACATCACACTTTCCTGCAATTAGCCAATGCGCTATTCCAAATCCCGGCCAGAAATTTCTGTTTTCTGGCCCGCGGTATGATTTCCATGACATGAAGTACAAAGGTTAAAAACCTCGGTTCCCGAGAAATATTTAGATTCCTGCTTCAAACATACTGTTTCTCTAAGAACAATTCTCATACACTACCTCAACGGATAAAAAGTACGCTAGCTAGCTTCTCTCTTAGCTCACGAGACAAAAAGGCCGTTCCGAGTGCGAAATGCTAGTTGTTGGGATCCCTTTTCTAACTTTTCCGTGATTTTCTTTTACCTTCGGTACTGTTCTAATCTGGCTTGTATTAATCTCCCCTTTTACTTTGTTGTCCCCTTACCATATTTTCCTGAGATTTCAATTTTTTTATTTTTCCTTTCGGTAGCAGTAAAGAAAACAACACGTAAGAGAGACGGTGGAACTTGAAAGGATCAGATATAATATATCTACTAAAAAGATTAACAAACGGCTTTCACATCACGTTTTGGACGGCAGACCCCAGCCTTATCGTAGATACATCTCGATCTCGCGCATATGGAGATTGTTGGTGTCCAGGTACTGATCTAAAGTCTCTACGTACCCCATGAATGCTGCATCCCCAAATAAAATGCCAAACACGCTTTCGAAACACATTTTTCTACAAATATTTCTGAAAAAACAAAACTAATTAAGCCAGCGGCCCTGAAGTCTCTATGTGTGTGTGTGTGTGTCTATATACATATATATCATAGTAAATTCACCGTAAATTATAAGAAGTATTTGGTATAAAAAGGAGAAAAGAAGAGTGATACTTTAGTAAGAGTAGTACTACAGCGCTTTCAGATATTGTCCTTATATTGGTTTTCCTCATCGATCCCCTCCTTGACATTGACGCTTCCTAAGCTTGTGATTGGATAGTGTTTCCACCAAGCTTTTAAGACCATCTAAAAGTAGCAATCCCACTTTTAATCTTATTCTTACCATCTCCTCTTTCTTTCTCTTGGGTGTTTTTTTAATGCTTAATTACCATCTTTTTACATCTCTCTCTCTCTCTCTCTCTCTCTTCTGCAGTCAGCCTGCATGCAGCTAGCATGTTCTTTATTTTATTTATTCCTTCAAAATTAAGATACGAAGAGTGGCTTATGATCTAAGCTCTCTCCCAAGTCCCAAAGCCTTGTGATTAATATTCCTGGTCGACGATGACTAATCTTCCTTATTTTAGTCTAAACCCACTTTTGCGATGCGTCAAAGACACGTAAAAAGGAAGCCAACCACAGAACTGGCCAAAAAAAATTTAATTAAATGTATTCTATATGCATGAAGTATGAACGAGCTGTTGCATGGCCTTAATTTTCCATCCATCAGTTTCAATTTGTTTGCCGACTGATTTGGCTCGGGAAGGGGCCTCTTTTATTCGCTATTTATTATCAAGTACTGCCAGTTGCTATATGAGGGCGATGCTAAACAAGTGGTTGATGGGGTTAATGGGAACACAGATGATTTTTCTTCGGAGGGCCAACTGATTGAGGACATACAGGTTTTATTAATTTTCTACTCAAGTTGGAAGGAAATTATGCTGTACTAGAAGATGCAGCAATCAGGCTGCTCACAATGCTCACATATATATATATATATATATATATATATATATATGCGCGCGCGCGCTACATATGTGCGATATCTAGGTTCATATATTATATGAAATATTATTATATTTCTAATCATCTCAGAGCTAGAGACTTATAAATTGATATTTTTCTAGATAGGAATGAAAATCAAGTGCTTTTCATGTATATAAACACATTAATTTTGTGGTTTTTACTTTTTATTTTCCTCTAATTTCGGTCAGGCATGATTTAAATTCATAAACAACTAATTATATTAATAGGATCTATTTTTAATGTATAGACACTTAAATTTGAATTCATGAACTAGTAGATCAGATTAACTACTTGTAATAGGATCTATTTTGGATGTATCGACCATCATGTACAGATCGATTTGGATTCTAATGTGGTACAAATTAAACAGGGTAACGTTTTGGACTATATAAAATATTGCATGCATATGTGTCTTACATTATGGTGCAATTAACTTTTCACCATCCTGACGGTGGAAAATTTAAGTAGTGGAGAGAATAAATTAAGTGGATCTGGCCTGGCCCGATTTGGGTGGTTGAGGGATGTTATTAAATATTATTTAAGAATATTAGATGCTATTCTAAAAGATTTCCAGAACACACATTAATTATCTAGTCATATTGACTAGATGATTGCCCTTTTTTCCTTTGGTACTTCATGAAGGCCGGGGGATCATGGCCTTTGATTGAGCTTCTGCCTTCTCCTGCAATACACTAAATTGACCGTACTGTTAAATATTAGAAAATTAATAAGTTCTTTTGGAATATTATAAATGACGTGCATGGTACTATATAATATATAATATTCCTATCTTATGATCAGAAGAAAATGTCATTAGAATTACTTATAAAGCCACTAATTATAATTTTGTATGATATAACATATCATATATATATTTATATAATAAGATCAATATATTAGTACGTGTACATATGTATTCTGAGATCATTACTTAATTAGGCAGAGACGTACGGACATAGTACCATTATGCATATATAAATTAATCCTAAAAGTTGCCCAATTGGTCAATTCCATATTTCAGTTGTGATCTTGCTATAAAACCAGTTAAAATAATCCTACATTTATATATTAATTATTTGGTAAATTAAAGATTCCTAGCTAGCTAGGGTCAGGTGAATTATTATAATTTCTAATAAAATTTAATTGCAGCCATATATATATATATATATATATGCTCATTTTGGAGGTGGCCTAAAGAAAATTACCATTGATGATCAACAGCCAGCCAGGGTACTTAATAAAATTAGAACTATGATTAGGTTTTGACGCACGAAAAATCTAGTTGCAAGCTGTTTGTTGATTAGCAATTTACATACCAAATACATCATGACTTGAATGGAAGCCTTTTTTTTTTAATCAAAAAGTGAAAAAAAATATTGATATTGTTACGATGTTTTCTTTTACTAATTGTAATCGATCTCAAACTAAATTATGCATTTATACTGGTTTGTATGTACCAAAAATATTTAATGGAAAGATGTGTATATCGTTATATATAATACCTTACATTGTTTTGTATTTTGGTCGGTTTATTGAAGATATGTATATATATATATATATATATATATATATACATGATATCTAATATTCATTAGGATAATGCATATATATATATATAATGAATAATATCAGTAGTGCATGACATAGCACGTTGCATCATGGTGTTGGTTTTTTTCTTTTTTTAAATAATAATAATAATTATTATTATTATTATTTTGTGGCTATCAATACGTGCAACCCTCTCTCTCTTTGTTTGAAAATCAAGTTGATGAATACAAAGCCGTGTCAATCACTCAACATTAGTATTTCAAACGCGAGACGGATCAACCATCTTAACCAACTACCAGTGAAATAATGCACATCGAAATTCATCATTTTCCTTAAGAAAATAATAAAATAACAAGAGCAAGCAACCCCTCATCTATATACCAAATCATCAGCTGATCTTTCTCTACGTACAAAAACTTACTTTCAGTATATATATTAACCTTTCTAATCACTTTTAGGCCTTGCTCGTTTATTTTAACAAATCATCTTATCTCATATAATCATTACAATTTTTATAAACTTACACACAGAATATAATTAACAATTTAGTTTTATCAAGTCTCAAAACAAAAATAATTTAAAAAAATTATATTCTAATAATATTTTATTCAACTTTCAACTCGCCACAAACAAGGCCAATTCGTGAAAATCCAGCCAAATATTACAAAAAAAAAAAAAAGAGAAAAAAAAGTGATAAAAATATATCCAACTAAAAAAACAAACAAGCATATATAACTCAAGTGCAACTTAGAAATTCATTCGGATGTGAATTCATTGATTTATAACCAAGGTTCAGATCCCAAATTGTCCGAGATTTCAGACACTTACAAGGACCCTTAAATCCAATCTCGTACAGAGTGGGATATATGAACGTAGCATCCGGCCATATCCAGACAGCTTACAAATTATATATCGAAAACAACAAATTAAAGAAAAGAAAAATAAATAAATAAATAAACATGAATAGTCGTGTAAAATTTTCAACCTTGGCAGGCAGCGTGCGAGATCATTTACATGGGCACCAGCTCCGCCTCTTGACGGACGTAATAGCAGATACGTTCTCAAAGCTCGATCTGAAAAACGCATCGACCTCTTCAGGGTTCACGATCTCGAAGAACTTTAGCTCGGATAGTTTTCTTTTGCACGAGGGTACCCTTCTGGGTTTCCGAGGCGCCGGGGGACAATCTAGGATCTCGGGAATTCTATGTTCCTTGGATGTCGGGGTCCGGCAGCACTCGTTGTCGTCCTCCTTTTCTGGTTCAACGAGTACGCCAGTACCAATATCGTCGGCGATATCGTTGGATGCTCGTGCCGTCGTTTTAGTCTCCAACGTGAGTCGTGGTATTTTCGACAAGTCGTGTAAGAATTCTAGATCGGTGGACATGGTAGTCGATCGTCTTCGTCGTCTTCTTTTTTTTTTTGTGCGTGTTGGAAGAACTGGAAATGGAGATGATAGGTGTGGGCTATAAGCTATTTATGTAGGAAAAAGAGTTGGAAGGCGTGCGTTATAAGGCAATAGACATACACAGAGAGAGAGAGAGAGAGTGAGAGAGATCGACGTTGGTGATTCCTTTATTTCGACGTTGGTGTTGGTGTGGGTGTGTGACCGATCGATATATATATTAACAGTGAGCTTGGACCCGGCGGGTATGATTTGGCATTTTTACAAGTAACAATTAAAGGTAGGAAGCAGCTCGGCAGCTGTGGGGTTTGGCTTAGCTATATATGCCCGTCCACTATAGTACTTACTTTTGGCATTTTTTGTATATATGTTGTAATTTTCACTCTGTCATTAATAATAAACTGTCATCATGTCAAAAAAAAAAAAACTTTGTCATGTTTTGGTTTGCACTACTTATTGTTTTACCATATTTTTTCATGGTAATTAACTTATAATTATGTCCAATTTCTATCTTTTTTAATTTGTTTATTATTATGGTATGTTGCTTTGCTAGCTAATTTGCTATTAATTATAGAGCAATTAAGTGAGTTAAAGGTTTTTTATTGCATTGTTTTGATGGCGACCGGCTATACTCTCCGCACATTTTTGGTCGATCTATGTTGGAGCTACAGTATTTAGACCTGATCGGCCTTGTGAATTTTGATAAGAGTAATGATTTTTACAAGTTTTAAATAGATAAATTCGGCACAGTCCGTTCCTAAAAAGTGTATTCCACTTATATGAAAAATTAAAAAAAAAAAACATATTATTTTTAGTGGGATTCACTTTTTAAAAAATGACATGTATAAGCTTATCTATTTAGAACTTATACCATTACTCTTATTATAAAGATCCAACCAACCAAGTTATGAGATAGATTGCATGTTCAATAAATCATAGTACTTAAATTGAAAAATAAAAAAGCTATTAAAGTAAGGAAAATCACAGATAAGTGACAAAAATTAACAGAATAAACCAAGTAATTAGTCATTCGTGGAGTGAGAATTGTGTCCAAAACATATCGAGATAGCAATATTTCTTAATAAAAAAATCATTTTCAAATTCACTTATCGACATATAAAATAAATCACTGATTACATAAAATATTACTTATATTTTAAATGATTTATAATGATAAAACTGTTATAATAAGTTAAATGTTTAGGCAGATTGTAATTGATGAGACAAAAGTAGTTACCAATGGACTACGTGGCAATGCTACGTTTTCAGGAATAAGTGAGCACGACCGCAGGGGATAAAAAACAAGGCCTTGCACGATCTGGATTAGTGGGCCTTTTGCTTTTCTGGGTTGAGTCATGTGGAACGTAAAACTTACGTTAGAGGCAAAAGGAAGTAACTTTGCAGCCACTACATTCCATCCCACGCGATCCCAAGGACCTCCTTCAACATTTTAAAATAAAAAATATATTCAAAAAATTATATTTTAAAAAATTGATTGGGTTATAGACATATTACAAGAAAAAATATATTAATAAGAGTTATGCTATAGCGACCGAAAAAGTGGCCAAACAAGTGTCCTGATTAGTGTATTTTATTTTTTTATTTTTTTTTATTTTCATATATTTTTTTAATCATCATAAATATTTTTTAAAAAAATAAAAATTCATAACATCATTAAAAAATATTTTTTTAATCAATAAGTAAAAAAAAAAAAACACATTCGGGATACAAATTCAGGACCCAAAGCATTTCTGATAAAAAACGATTATTAATACTTTTATCCATGTAAATAAATTAGATAAGAGATTTACTCTCTTAATTACTAGCATATGATCTATGGAGAACAATTACTAAAAATTGCATGTAAGTTTCTCACGTAAACAAGCAAGGTGGGGCACTCTAATAACTTACAAAATATTATAAATTTAATTTCATAATTAAGGAAATTAAGCAACAATTATATATAGAATAAATGAAATGGCGATCCTTATATAGATGATTTTATAATTGAATTAATTGGAGGGTGACATTCAATCCCATAAGATGAGAGTGGTGGTAGTAATGATCTCTCTGGAAAACGGCACATCTCCATGCATAGGATACCATGTTAGAGCCTTCAATACGCCCATCTACCAGATCTCTCTCTCTCTCTCTCTCTCTCTGTATGTATATATATATATATATATTATATATACATATAGAAATAATTAAAAAATAGCCAAAGAGAAAGTTGGTTTGGGATTGGGTTTACCAAATAGATACCAAACCATTATCGAAAATGAATCTTTGCACGTGAAGTGTCTGATGGTAACCAACCCAACCCCTACCACCTTTGCTTGGTTTTCACCGCTAATCATCAGCTTAATTATCGAAGGTCAAATCTCCATTTTCTCCCTTTGAATATTCATAGTCTTAGCATCGAAGGAATACTATGTAGCAACCATTGTCCCCACCCACGGCATTACACCTTCTGCATGCACTATTTTTATTTTTATTTTCTTCTTAAAAAAAAAATTATTCTTTTTATTTTTTCAACGAACAAGTAAATCACTATAAATAAAAAACAAATTGTCATAAACGACTTTTTCTTGTTAATTATTATTATCATCTTGAGACGTACAACATGATTTTGTCGGAACTCCGTGCACTCTGAGGTAACGGTAGCGTGAACTTCAAAGCAATAAGCTTTGTAGGCGAGCCAGATCACAACGACATTCCAAATCTTACCTCGTTAACCACCACTTTATTCCTCATCTCAAGGTTTCTTAACAACTATAACCTCTTCTTCTCTCAATCTTATTGTTTTTTCATTCTTTTAAAAAATAAAAATAAAACAAAACAAAGAAGACAACCAGCCGGCAGCCAGATCCAAAGGAAGGAAAAAAAAAAAAATTCTTTAACAAGTTATAATATTTATACTGCATATTCTCTTTAAAAAAAGATAAGAAACTATCATTAAAAATAATAATTTTTTAACGTGCATATTTAATTTATTCATATTTTTTAAAGAGAGTGCGTGAGATTTGCACACCTTAAAACTATAAATATCATTTTTCAGAACGAAAAAGATTATCGGAGAGATCAAAATATTTTGTTCGTATTGATGTTTGACTGGATCAGAAGTTTAAGTGATTATTAATTTACGAGTATTTAATTTGCCATTGTAATTAAAAAGGCAGCATATGTATCACATGCCTTGGAAAAAAAAAATTGTTTCAGTTCAATTGTAGATCAGCATAATTATAAAGTACTAGTCGACCATGAAAAGACGTATGATATTCATGCATTCATTCATAAAGCAGCAGACAGTTCTACAGATCAGGAGATAATTTTATTCCATGTTCTTTGCTTGTTAGCCTAATGAACATATATTACATGTTCTCCATCCAGCTGTATTATTCTTCCGATCGAACAGTACTACTTGGACTTATTTAAATCGATTATTTTATGTATGTAATATTAGAATAAGATGATCGATGATGCATGGAACACATGCACTAGCGGCCGCGCGCGTTCATCATGTTCTACTGCCAACTTAATTTCATGTTAAATTTTCAAAATGTGACCTCTAACTATATATAAGACATGTATACTTTTTGCGACATTGTTTTTAAGGATTATTTATATATATATATATATATATATATTCATGGGCCGTTCATACCATGCAATATGATGAGGAGTACTACTCATCCAACAAATTTCTTTGAGCATTTAGAGTAGTACTGCAACCTGCATATATATATATATATATATATATATATATGTACGTACGTTCACATTAATTTACATATATATATATATATATGTACGTACGTTCACATTAATTTACATGTACACTAGTATCATCATGCATGTACGTACAGCTTTTAATTTCATTGTCAAGGAAAGGAAACATATATTATAACCATTAGGTGAGTCGGCCGTGTTGCATCATGATCAGCTAGCCTATATAGGTGAGTACTCACCTATGGGGTGGGGGGGGGGGCATCAACCATCTACTTCTGCTTGCTCTTAATTTGCTCTTTTAAAACACATGTGCGAGGTAGCCAGTAGTACTGATATTTTGATGATCTGCAGGGCTCTGGAGTAGTACTAATGAAATTACGTACACGTACGCTCGCAATACGGGGTACAAACACCTAGCTAGCTAGCTAGCCTATTAATTAATTTATTGGTACGTAGATGTTTATGAGCGATAAATAGACTGTTGGATCAAATCATTAACGTTTAGAAAGCTGGCATCACCTGATCCTCAACTTCACCAAAGTTTATATTAATTGGTTTGTTTCAAAGTTTTTGTACTCAAAATAAAGCCTCTCGGCCCGTACGTGCATGGAGTTTGATGGTACATAAAGCCTCCATGGTTAATATTTGAGTAGATACTAAAGTTAATTAAGCAGTTGATTTATTAGTTCTCGAGGTATGAGGTATGGAATTAGAAATATGAATATTTATTAATATCAAGATTATATATAATATTACTCATGAAATTAATATGAAAATCGCACTAATTTAATTTACGACCATGTAAGATTAGTGTGCTAAAATTTATCTGGCCAGCATGGATGAGGTCAGACAGGCAATTGAACATTGATGGCATGAAGTATCTGGTGATTAATGTGTATCTACTGAATTTATAAAGAACTTCATACTGATAATTAATGTGTATCTACTGAATTTATAAAGACAATAATAGCAACAGCTAAAAGAAAGGCGTAATAAGTACCGCGAAAGTCACGGCCACAACGTGAGCTTCTTTCTAAGTAGAAGTAGTTCTGCAAAAGGGCACAAAATCACACAAGTGGTCTGATCTTACTTTAAAAGCCACAGACAGGTTGAAGTACTAATTAATGTGCATTTAAGAAACCGTTCCTTTTTCCCTTAGCATTCTCGAAATTACATTTAAGTAAAATTGGTTATATATATTTATATATATATATATATATATGGAAAATACTAAATGTACTTAAAAAAAAAACTTACTTCTTCACATGTCAGTTATTGATACGTTAAAAATCATGAATTTTAAAATTTAAAATTTGAATTTTTTAAAAAAATAAACTAACAAAATGAGTCCTGTAAGTAAAACTATAAGTACATGTAGTACTACTATATAATTTTTGTAAGTAAAACTATTATTCATCTTTCAGTCAATAATTTTTGTTTTGTCTCTTCAAGGATATCTCTGTCTATATGGTACGGAAAAGATTAACATGATAATCTCACTTAAGAATTCACAAGCAAGAGTACAAGAGAGCAGAGGATGGGAGAGAGAGACATGTCCTTGAGTGTCCATGCAAGTACCTTCAACTAGATCCTCCCAAAAAGAGGAAGAAGAAACAACCACGCAATTTAACATAAGAACTCCCCCAAGACATCAGCCACTATCTGGCTGGTATATAGCTCTCTATATCCATAAAGCAATTTTGGCGCAAAATAAAAACTACAGTCTCCAAGCATTTTACTCAGTCCAAAATTTTATAAAGGCGACTACAAATGCTTTAATAGTGTCCAGAAGAGGATTATTTTCTGGTTTTCCGGATCTTCTGGTTGTTTTCCAAGATTCACTGCACAAATAAACAGAGCAAAAGAGTTATAAATGAGCTCTACATGAACCAACATAAATGCTCCACATTTGTGAATGATAGAGCACCACAAATTAAGTGCCGAATTCGGGATGGAGTTGCTAACTAGAGATACTTACAGATTTATTCTATCTAACGTCCGGTTGCTTCCTTTCTGGGAGTTGCCACTGCACTGAACATCAGCTTTAGGTTGGTTCACACTCATCCTGGGGACGTTTACCTCACCACTACTACTGCCAGTATAAGTGCCATTAAGAATATTGGTATGGACGTTATTTGGAGCACTTAAGGCCTGCAAAAGAACAGTGGCAACAGTTCCCGACATAAGTTCTGCCAGCAAATGTTTTTTATGAGCCATACATAGCTAGCAAACTACTTAGGTGCATCACCACTAACTGAATAAATTAGTTTCAGCAAAAGAATACCAATGAGTCAATTTTGATCATAATACCAACAGCTGGCAATTTATATGCTATGTTCTCAGAGTGTGCCGAAAACATTATACTTTTTCCCCAGTCGTGTTTCATTTATATACCCAATAGAAAGTAAACAATATTAGAAAATCTGACTTCATTCACCAACAATAAAATTTCTAAACAGAGAATTCTGAAAGGAAAATACTTTAGTCACAAAGAGATTTCACAAAAGTAAACCCATAAACTGATGTGATTTGATGTCGTACGTCAGATTGTAAAGTTACTTTTATTATAAAGTAGATCTAACGGATTCCATAAAGTCACACCAGTTTGGAGATTTATTTTGTGTAATCACTTTGTGTCTGTAGTAGTTCTCATTCTGAAAATGTTCACATGAGTTTGCATGCATAGACGCACAAGTTTCAACAAGAAACTCACCTCGGCTTCAGCAAGTTCCTGGCCTTTCTCAAGCGGTTGAGGTGTTCCAACATCATTGCAATATACTTTAGCTTCAAACACTTTGACATCGTGACTATCATCCTTAATGCCTTCTCCAGGGGCTGAGCAATTTGAGTCTTCAAATGATGGCTCTACAAGGTCTTCTACTACTTCCTTGTCCACTGAACCTGAAAGGTTTGCCACAGATTTATCATCCCCCAAATTAGAACTCTTCACGGAATTCATTCCATCAGATAGAAAACTACCATTGCCTGGTTCCAACTCCACCTTTTCAATCTCTTTTTCTTCCAAAGGATTATTCAAATCTCTTGCTTCGCCTAAACTACTTCCATTCAAGTTATCGACTGTTACAGTGACAGGCAGTAATGGAAACACTTCTACCATGACATCCGCTGCAGTGGGATTTACATTTGCCTCAGGTGCTGACAGTTTTTCCTCAATATTCCCCTCTGATTCTGAAGGTTTACTGACTTGGTACTCAGTACATGTCAGTTTGGCAGAATTGACGCTTTGCCCATTGTCAGGCACCTGATATTCTGATACATTCCCATCAGAGACTAAGACTTGCTCTTCCTCTGCAGTTGTAAGAGTCAATTTCTCCATTGATGCTGCCCATTCTTCCTCAAGATGTTTCTCTGCTCCTGTGAGTTCACTTACTTGCAACTCTAAATAAGGCAGTCCATCAGATTTTCGGTTTGTCAATTCTACCTGGTTTCCATTTACAATTCGCCCATTTTCAAACACCTGATAGTCAGGTCCAGTATTATGCCCATCAGAACCTAATACCAGTTCTTCACTTGTTCCCTGCTGATGATTAAATATAAGATGAGTTTCATCGGATTTTAAAAACAAAGTTTGAGGTTCAGTGGCAATTGAACACAATGGGTCTTGTACCAAGAAATGATCATTGCTCCGTTGTTCCAAGAACTGATCACTGCCCTGTTCCTCAGGACTCAACTTAGCAGGGCCCAGCACTCTATTTTCCTGGATTATGTCTCTAACAATCTCCCGCACTGTGTAGAAAGACCCACCGACTTCCTTGTGTGTGAGATTAAGTGATGGGAAATTCCCACTGTTTGACTTCTGATATCTGAAAGCAAGATTTCCAAATAAATGGTATATTAAGGTTTCAAAAATCCATTTTCATGAGAATATGGCAACCAGGACGTTAAAGTGGTTGGCAATGGTATTGCACCTTTATCTTACAAATAATCCTTCTAAAAGAAAAAAAATGTATATGTTTGACCAGATATACACCTAATGAAAATTAGTACCACAAAACAATTTATTTATTATTTATATATATATATATAAGTAGTACCACAAAACAATTGATTATAGACTAATATCTTTTTTAACTGGTAATTGATTATAGACTAATATAATAGGCAATTTTCCATTTAGTTATATAACACACCACATTATGAATCGATTCAAATTAACTTTTTTTTGTTTTTATTGGCACCATGTGCCCGGGAACAACATCCCGACTAATCCCGGAGATGCACAAGCCCTCGGCAAGGAGTTTCTCGCAAGTGCACCTCGGGTAATTGAAGAGAAAAATCCCTCAGTCCGATGGCTCCTAGAGATTGTTTGCACCCAGTGGAATTCGAACCTTGGACCTTAGAGGGAGCATACCACCAAGACCAAGGCTTTTACCACTTGAGCCAACCCTAGGCCTTCCAATTAACTTAAAATGGGCTTTGTCACTACAATGGAGTTGCTAATGTCTTTGCATTGCATGCATCAACTCACTATATAAATAAGCCAGGAGAGTAGAGTCACAGGCTTGATCCCATAAGTTAATGACAATAGTTTATAGCTTCTCACATGATATTAAAAGTTTTCATTCAAACTGGACATGAATGTAAAGTGAACAACTCGCAGCATTTTGTGTTTATGTATCCATATAGTTTTCTATAAGATATATCTATATAATTTGATGTTAGTTAAAACATAATAAAAGTACCAACTTTTTTTTTAAACGTAAACATAATAAAAGTACCAACTAATCCACTGAAACCTAATTTCCGAAAATTCCCTGAAATTTATTTAGCAGTTGGTTAGAGTCAATCCCCAAGCTGGCTTACCATGTTAAAGGATCAAGGCAACGACTTACAACTCAAATTGTCTGTAACACGTCACATCATTCTCAATAACATAATATACTACAATTAAAAGAAGATAATTCAAAAGAGAGGCTGCTTGGTAAATATGTTACAGCATGAGAGAAAAACGTCAAGAAAAGAGAATACACACGAGATTCAATTTTGAAGGAATAGAGGGAGACGTGGGAATGATCAGGGATGATAGGTATGATTAGAAAATGCCTTTACACCACCTAAGCAGGGCATCTAATATCAGTGACTCAAATAAAACCACAACTTTTTTATAGATAATTTATGAATAAAGAAAGCTGTAATGCAATTACTTCTTTATAAAGGATTCAACCATTGCCTTCCTCTCCTCCTTTGAACGCCGAATCCGAGACTTCCTCCCTTCAGAGTCATTCCTTCTAGCCAGGGCAAATGTTTGACCAACCCAGCCACCCTTCACAGCATACATAATGTTTATAAGCTCACCACCTTTAGAATGCAAACCTAAAAGTAACACAAAAAACATCAGAGAATTCTTGTTCTAAAAATCCTCCATTCCGAGCATGTGTAAGCTAAAGTACCAGAAATCAGACAAGAAGGATCTTCTAAACAAAACCAACATGGGAAATTTACATTCGTGAAAATTTACGGTAAGAGTTTTAGAAGGCCCTGTGCATGGCCTCTTTGTAACCAATTATCATTGAAATGAAAACGCTACGAGACGAAATTCTTATAGGTCAACATTGGTAACCATCATGTGGAATTAAAAAGCATAGTCGCGTACAGTGGTTGAATCCCATACAGGATTCGAACCAAAACAACAGAGGTACTAATAAAAGAAAACCCAAAAATCAAAGCAATAATGTAATGATTCCAATGCTTGGAAGTTTACTTGCGGCAGAAAATTTTGAGGAGATGGTGACAGAATCAAGCAAAAGTATAGAGCTTGGGAGTGACAGGATCAATTCCAGACAGGAATACACTCAAAAACAAGTTATAAGGACCACATACATGAACAATCCACCACAAAATGAGGTAAAAGATAGAAAACCCAGCAATCGAAAGCAACGAAAAAAATTAATTCATGCACAAATTGGTTTCAACTGAAAAAAAAAAAGGAAAAAAAGGAAATGATAACGGAATTGAAGCAATGTGCTTGAGAGTCGGAGCATCACCTGGACACGAGAGAGAGAAGAGAGAGATTAGGCTTTATCGTTGGGGGGGGTTTTAAAAACCCTACTGCCAGCACAGTAAGATGGTAGAGAGATTCGTGCTGCAACCCATAAGCACTCTGCACTCCTATTGGTCAAGAGGAGGGCGGGAGTTTGGGGGATAAAGAAGGAAAGTGGGCTGCTTATATTGGGCTTGAATAAGATTTAGTTTAGCCCAATTGACAGTCGCATTATCAGCCCAACTTGGGTTATGGCGTTGAGAAGCTCGGATTTGCATAATTTTTACCTATGATGATGATGAATTTTGCAGAATAGAGCGCGTCACAAACTAATGCAGAATTTTGCACTTTTTGCATTTGCGCTCTGCATATTTGCTAGAGTGATTCCATGATTTGCATAGGTAGAAATGATTTGTATAAGTCTTAAATAGATAAATCTCGCGTAGTTCATTTGTAAAAAAGTCAAATCTCATCTCAAAAAATGTAAAAAAGCTAATTCTTTTTTAGTGAAGTCCACTTTTTTACAAAGAAGACTTGTTTATTTGGAATTTGTATTTAACATTACTATTTGCATGTCATGACATGCTCATGAATGCATATGGCATAAAAAAAAAAAAAAAAAAGAAAAAAGGTATGGGTATGCAATGCACAAGAGGAAGACGTGGTTGGAGGAAAAACCAACTACCATCCATCTCAAGCTAAAAAGGGACAACATGAAATTGAAATCGATCAACTTGTTACTACTTCTGGATATTGTTATTTGTTGGTGGTTTTAGAGACATGAGAGGGAGAGAGACAGCTAGAAATCGTAGTAGTAGTAGTAGTCATCCTCACTTTGGAACTTCTATTTAGAAAAAAGAAAGGCCCCATCTTTGGACCCAAGTTAGTCACCTTCCGTACACAATACAAATATAACCCAGCACACTGTCGATGTGCGGGAAAAGAAAATTATTTTAAGATAACCAGTTCAAAGCATAAAAGCAGCCACCGTTGTTCTTATCAAAATTGCCATTGCTTTCGTAGAATGAATATACATTAACGAAAGAAATGCAGCTTTTTACTCTCTAAATTGAATATTCTAAAACAGAAACAAAAAAGTTCCAAGGGATGTTGGGTACTTATCAAAACCCAATGTTCAATGGTGCTGCTTGAAATGACCGAGTAAAAAGGCCTCAGAAGGCTAGCGAGCTGCTCTTTCTGGGAAGTTCCTTATTTCTCCCCTCCAATTCACTAGTGTATGTGTGTTTAGTAAAACCGAGAAAAACTCGATCTGTCATTTTTGTTATGAACAACCTTGATGCTGTTAGAAAGAATTATGCTTTTCCTCAATCTGCAAGGGCGTTTTCCAGTTTGCAAGCTGCGAAAAATGGGTTCAGTGACCATTTTAGGAGTCGAGTGTTGCTAAAGTAGACGAGTGGTTCAGATAATATGCTTTCTATTTTCCAAGTGGCTTCTGTTTGTAACCATGCTTCATCCTTTTGAACAGTTTCTCTTTTGTTTTTCGCTTCTTGTCCATCTTCAGCCTATATCTTTCTTCCCTCTCCCTTTCATATATCCCTTGCCAATGCACTTCCCCTGTCAATGGCCACAACCACATGTTGCGTGGATGGTCTTCATCGTCTGCCGCCTCTGCTAATTCCTCATCCATACTCTTCAACAACGTAAAATTAAAGTATTTTGCCCACATGAATCCCTTTCGTTGTTCAACTGGGTGCTGCTCCTCCAGTGAACCAACGCGTGGATCTATGTAAACCATCTTCCTGGCACTATGATAAGCCCAAACATTGACCAGGAGTTCCAGTACACGACAGTAACAGTGCCTTTTCTGTTTTGATAATTAAACAAGCAAAAGTTAGGACAATAAAGCTCCCACTGGAACCTGAAAATCAACCAAATCCATACCCATCCTACTTGCCTCAAGCTCTGAAGATCCCAGTAAGCACATACTGATTTTACTGGAATTGATGTGCAAGGCATCAAGAGAATCAGCAAACATCCTGCAGTTCAATGAGAAATTCACTAGGTTTCGTCTACAATTGACCACGAGTGCCTTCAATGCAATGTGCCATGTGAAAATAAAATTAAAAACTGTAAAGGCCAAATGTCACAAATTCAGATTCTCCGCAAATTACCGTGAAAACATTATGAACTCCAGAAAGGAAGGGGTTGGCATCACCCAGCTATGCAAAGCAGACCAGTGGCCACCATCTTCTGGCATGGGTGGAAGAGCTTCTAGATACAGTGGCAATGCGTACATCCGGCGGAATGCATCTTCAAAAGCAGACCTATAAGCATTTTAATTTAAACAGAGTCAAATCCAAAATAACATTCATCTTGATAAACACACGCAGAGACCCACAATTGGGGTACACAATAACCAAAATTCCTAGTCCAATCACAATGGGTTTGCGGAAAGGGCAACCTTTCATACTCAAACTGAGTACTATAAAAGCGAACGTGGAACCTGTCTTTTCCATGCATGCTTAGAACTACTGTAGTGTTTAATGGTCCGAGAGTCTGCACCTTTATCAACTCCAATGGCAACTCAAAACCATTCTATCAAATTGGTTCCAAGTACAGCAGTCATTTTTTTTATAAGTAATAGTACAGCAGTCGTTACTTTCACTATTAGAAAGATCACCTACATAAATACAAGAAGATGTACATAGCCACACCCTTCCCGCACAATGATATAGACATGAGCAGAACAGAGAACTTCTAGACTTATCTGTGCGTAACAATAACATTACAACTAATGCTCAAAACATGCCTGCAGTGTCCTCCATTTAAGATGTCACACATGGACCAAAACGTGAGTGCATCATAGCTTCTAGTGACTCCATCCATGTCCATGCGCGCCCAAAAGTATATTACATCTCCTTTAGTGTTCTCTTGTATTGTTTCTTCCAAAACCTTTTCAGCTTTTAAGGACAGTGAAGCCTGCTTAAGGAAATGGGGGCTGAGCAATAATTGCAGATTATAAAAAGAAGTCGGAAGTGAAAAAATTTCAAGCAGAATATACCAAGGTTCAGCAGCATTTTTGAAAAAATATTTTAAATTCTTTTCCCTACAAAAGTCTTTTTCTTCTGTTGAAACTTGAAAGGCTCACTTCTGATGCCAAAAATTATTTCATGCACATAACTAGGAAAAATTAAATACTTAAAAGTAAACTCAACCAACACACGAAATACCTTCCTACCAGCAGCACGCCAAGATTGGAATCCAATCCAAGGTCTTCCGTGAATGTTATCCACCCTATTTGCAATAGAGAACATTCCCCCAGCCTCACAGAGAATATCCTGATAGTAAGAGTCATTCAAAATGGGAAGTCGCCCAACTGCATCAATATCATCTGATCTCAACCTCCGAGCTCTTGAAGACTGCCAGATTCAATGTTAGATGATTTGAATATAAATGAGTACGAAATAAGTCCTTCAAAACAAATTACCATTTTCAAGTTTAGCTTATATTTGAAAGAAAATAACAAACAAGCAGGTTTCATCAAACCATACAAACTAGAGCACTTGAATGATAAACAAAATCAACATATCAAAACTATAGATACAAATGAAAACTGCAGTATCAAGAATTATTTGTATAAAAATGATTGGATCTCCAGGAAGTGATAGCAGGAGGAAAAAGAAAACAGGAATATTGACCAGTAAAATATATTAACATAAAGATAAAGGAACTCACGAGGCTTAAACCACGGTACAAAGAACCATGGTGCAAGAATGGCCAGGACCCAGCTCCACTGTAAATCTCATAAATGCACACCGGCTGACCCATCCTCTCAAGCTCTCCCTCATCCCTTTCATTTGCTTCAAACTTGAGTTTTTCAGATTTTCGAGCGTTACGATAAATCTCATCCCAATCACCAAGGTTTCTCTCCATTCTTTTGTCGAGCTATAGATCAAGAAAATAACTCTGTTTCAGCTGTCTTTAAAACAAAAGGACAAAATGACTTCAAATACAGAATATTTGGAGTGAGAGGGGGGCGGAGAGGAGAACATGGAAGGCACAGTAATTATAACAGAATGTCATACCTCCTCCATTTCTACCCTCTCATTTTCTTCAGAAATTTCTATTTCTCTCAAAACATCCCAATCAAGTTTAGTGGGGATATCTTGCGGCAGAGTCTCAGTTCCATTCTCAGCGTAGGTTGGTAACTTAGTAAAATTGATGAACTCTTCTTCAAGGGCACGAACAACACTAAACATCCCCATTGAAGTAGCCTTCTCGTCACTGTTTCGCTTGGCCCCATTTTTTAGTTCTATTTCCCCCCTGAGCAGATTCCACTCCCATGCCTCCTGCTGAAGCAGAGAAATAGGACCTGGCAGCATGGCATCTGATGGGAAATTGAGTACATTTTCCAGTAACCTCCCATAACCAGTTATGCATTCTGATGCCAGCATATTCTTAGCAAGCAGTCTTCCAGAGGAAGCAACTGCTTGAGCGAACTTAGAGAGTTTTCCACTCGAAATAAGGAGGGAGAAAGCCCTCATCAAAGCATCAGGGTTATGCTTTGGAAACAATAAGCCATGAACCCCATCAACAATCTGTAAATTCAAAGACCACTTTGCAAATGTAAGAAAGAGAACTGAAGACATCCCCCACAAACTAAAGCGATCATTGAACCATGTGAAAAATAAGTAGCATGAACTCACATATTTTTTGAAGATGGGAACATCAGGTGCGATAACGGGGATTCTAAAGGTCATGGCTCGGATAAGCAAAGAAGGAAAATTTTGTCCATCTTGGTCGGAACCATAGAGGACAATATCAGCCATTAATAACACACTGTTCACATCACTATTCAAGCTATAGTGCCTTACAGAACCAGGAAGAAGTCCTAGACGTGAATCCACTTCCTACACATAAAAAAAAAATAAATAATAACCAATTCACAATACATAAAGATACTCAAGCATCATGGGCCGGGTTGAACACATAAAAAGATTTCCTATATGCAATGTAAATCAATAAACCATCTTCATCTTTCTACAGCTTCAATAAATTACTTTCCTTTCTAGTATATTTCTCAGAACACAAAAGAAAATAATAATATTTGTGAATGTGCATGAGTGTAAGTTAATTAAGGAACTGCAAATGGTGAGTTTGTATAACCAAAGGAATCCAAAATTCTTCAATAAGCTTTGAAAAAAGGAAAGATCAAGCTTTTTAGTTTCACAATTCATGACAAACATTACAACCAAATCACCTGAACTAGAAAGTACATTTAAGGACAAAATTGCATTTACATTGTGATGATTTCATAAGCTAGTTGGAATGCATCTCATCCATTTTAAAAGTTGAGCCATACTTCTTTATGCCATTATGATGCAGTCATTTAATTTATCAGACATTTGCCAGCCATTATGTTGGAAGGTAAAAGTATGACATTAATAGCAGAAAGAGCATAATCTATCACAATGCACCAATAAGCAACTGACTACCTGTAAAGCATCATCATATCCATCGGTGGAATTACCACATAGAAACACAAATTTAAAGGAGCCTCCCGAATCTGTCCTCTTTGCATATTTTATTAGCAGTGGTTCTATGGCATGCATTGCTACAGCATATTCCCATGATATGTCATTGTAGAAGAAGGAGCTTCCAATAACTAGGACCAGCATATCATCTGTACTAAATCCGTTGTTCTTCCTTAATTGGTATTTGGAGTGGGTATTGCTGTAGCTTTCAGCAGCCCAGACGTCTACTGGTGATCCAGGAATCACAAAGAAGTTCCCAGCATCAAGAACACTATATAACATCTGATACAAGAAGGAACAAAATTGAGAAGCGGAAATTGACAGTCCAATTCAAATCCCTTCAGAAACAAAGTGTGGTAGGAAGATATTGTGTACATTAGTTCACAGATTACCGGCAGAGTGAACTCTGGAAACACGACGACACTAGCTCTACTAAAAGCAGTTTTCCAATGGGAAACAAGATACTTCCAGCCCATTTCCTCATATGCTGAAAGACGATTTGCAAGTGTATCTTCTTGAATTATCCATACAAGTGGTACTGAACAAAAAGGCTCCTGCATAAGGCTGCATGCAGATAAAACTCACTAATTATAACATCTCAAACTAAAGTAACACTAGCTATATTTCTTTTGTTTCTATAAAACTGGAGAGAGAGAGAGAGAGAGAGATAGATGTCTGCAAAAGCAAATGGTATATTGCCAAAGCACATCAAGCATTATACAATGTGTCATCAAAGAGAACTACTGTCAATCATGGTTATAAGCCTTAGTGAGCTACATGGAGATGCTCAACAAACCCCGAAATGGCCTCTTTCGCTTCAAGAGAATCAACAATGATGCCTTCAAAACTGTAGAAAAGAAAAGATCTTCAGTAATCCATACACAAGTAGACTAGTTAAAAATAATAGAAAAAAGTCTGATTAAGAATAAATTGCACTCCAAATAGAGTTCCCCCCTTCCCCCACCACCAAAAAAGAAACAAGAATGCATAACCCCACCCCCCCCCCCCCCAAAAAAAAAAAAAAAGAATAAAAATCAAACATACATTGACCAATCTATATGGCCATATTGCTCAGGACCTAATATTGAAAGCCGGCCACCTATTTGCTCCCACATTGAACGTGCTTTTCCATCATCCAGTGCAAAAATCTGTTGGATAAGCATTGTGAGAATGCATAAGCTTTTCAGAACCGGCAGTTCAAAATACTGTTCAGCACTTTAAAAAGCTAGGTGCCCCAATTTTATTATAAATGACATATTTCCATGAGGATCAATATATGAACTTGTATCAACATGCCCTTTTATACCCAACCGACGTGGTTTTTCTCATAAAATGGAGAAACAATTGCAACTACCTACAACAGTGGTAATAGATATTTCACAGAAATGTAAGAGCCACTCACCTTAAGCACATATCCCAGTTTCTGTAAATTCTTCATCGCTGTAATCAACATCAATGATTGTGGACTTTTCTTCATGTTTCCTAGAATCTGACAATCATCCAAAGAACGTGCAAACCATTCTAATGTCGGAAACAAAACAAATCAAATAAGAGATAGCATGAACTTTTATTATCAATGAAGTGGCCTCCACATTGATACTAATGCACTTGGCCTCCACTTTCTTATCAATTAATTGCAAGCACTCAACTAACCATGAACTCTTATTATCATCTACTTCTAAACCTCAAGAAATTGAGTTAATTAGTTCACCGAGGTCTTCTATAAGAGATAGCATTACAACCACAGAGACCATAGGCACAGGCTAGTTCCATAATTTAAAACTTGAAGAAATAGTGCTATCATATAAGGGTTTTTATTACTTATAAAAAAAATATATATCTATGCCTAATAGCATGAATTAGGCATAATATTGTCACTTGACCTCCACTTAGGTGTTTTCTCTTATATACTTCCTATGTACTTGGGTTATGCCTAATTACGTGGTTTTTAATAAATTTCTTACTTATCAAAAAAAATAGCAGGGTTTTTATTCATAAGTATGGAGGTCAAGTGACAATATTATTTAAATGAAAAATTCTACTCAGCAGCCCTACACCACATACCTGCTGAGGGAAAAAAATAAAAAGATAAAAAATAAAGACTCACATCAGCAGGTGTGTGGTGTAAGGCTGCTAAGTAGAAGAACTCTATTTAAATATAAGAAATATCCATTGTTCCACTAGCAGATACATTGCCAATAGAAAACACTTTAAAATTTGCTCAAACTTCCAAAAACCTTCATGACTTTCCACTTCCATTCAAACAATGAATCACTGGAACATTAGATCCAGTTAACCTCTGCTGTAAACAGGAAAATCAGGTTATGGAGGATTTAAATTGACTTCAAATTTTAGTTAGATTAGTTTTTACCAGTCTCACAAAGTAAGCTCTCTCTAGTCACCAAGCCTCGTGCAATTAGGGGAGCATGTGGCATTATCTTGGAAGACAGCCAAACTGTCTACCATCAGTTTTTAATTGCATCAAAGCATCATCTCAAGGATCATGCTTTACTCTAATGGCCTTTAAAAGAGCATGCTAATAGTGAGTAAGTTTTTATTTCAATTGACTTGCCATCAAATTTGATATTCAGTCAAAGGAGAAAAATATTAACTTTTTGGTTAAATTTTTCTATGGAATTGGTCATTTCGACACTAATCTATGGTGTCAAGTTCGCTCTGTCATTTTTTGTTCTCTGCAGAACAATGTGCCATTTTTCTGCTCACTGTAACTGCATCCAATTATTGAACTCCTAAGAGCCCAAGCGGTCTTTACAATGTTCACATCTCCTAACTAGAAAATAAGTACATACCGTCCGGTTGATACTTTAAAAACCATAACATCATGAGACTTGAAGTTAAAATTTCAATGTTTTCCCTAGTCTTCAGTTTTTACAGAAACTAAACTCAGCATCAATGCGGGTTTTGAAATTCCAATGCACTAAATAACCAAATTCCGCTCTAGGACTGAAGCCACGACTAGCTGTCTATCATTTCCATTCATATAAATGCTTAAACAAATTAGTGACTGCATTGCGCTTATAAGTCAACTTTGCTAGTTCCAAAGAAGTAAACAAAATTCGCCTCAAAGAATGCAAACAATCTCAACGCCAAATATAAATGAAAATAACATTCAAAACAGAACTTACAAGAGCGAGTCTCGGTGCCCTAACCCCAATCCTCGGCTTCGATCGCAATGGATCGAGCCTATCTCTCCGAGAAACCATAGCCGGCACGAACTTCAACGTGCTCCCAAACCTCAATCCCTCCCTCAGTGACCTCCCTCTCTCGCTACCCTGCCTGAGCACCGACGTGATCGAGCTCTGCAACACCATGGACGCCATCGCGAACAGGAACACTGCGAGGATCACCACGGAGTAGAAAGCCGACTTTCCCTTCAGCCAGAGTAAGCCCTTGCGGTTGAAGCGGCTGTAATGAGATCGGCCGCGGTGAAGCGGCGAATTATCCGAGTCAGCCTTGGCTCGGTTGCGGTAATGGCTAAGGTTTCGTTTGAGGGGAAAACGGTCGCGGATCGAGTGGAACCCCAGATCATTGCCGGAGCCAGCAAGACCGCCTCCATTGTCGAGGGACTCGGGTGGAGATGTGTTGCGGCCCATGCGGGACTTTCTCGGGAAAATGATGGAAACTTGGAAGGTTAGCGACGCAAATTGGAAGAGAAAGTTGACAGACGAAGTGTAGGAGTAGGCAACTGAGGATGGAGGAGTTCGCCAACGTGCATGAACGAGTAACCTTTCCAAATTAAATTTTTTATTCTCGTTTGCTGCGCTTTCCCACGCGTCAATTGGAAACAAGCTCGAACGTTGCGCGGCAGTTTCTTATATCGTTATTATTATTGAGTTTGTTTTATCTTTGGAAAGAAATTATTTACAAATCTTATTTTTTAGGCCCCAGTTCACTACTAGAATAAAGTCAAACAAAAGAGGCATGACAACTTAGCCGCTTCCAACTATAACAACTTAACTTATTCCCATGTATTTTGAGAGGATAAAGTTAAAGAGTAATTATACATATAATTGTGAAGTATGTAACTGTTACGTAATCACTTTGAAAAAAAGTGAGATCTACTATTAAAAAAATAATTTTTTTCATGTAGATCACATGTTTTATTTATTTTTTTCAAAGCGATTACGCAGCGGTTGCACAATTTACGATTGTAAATATATTTTCTCTAAAGCTAAAGCACCCGGTCCCGGTCCCGCTACATTTTTTTAATTTTTTTAATATTTTTTTTTTACTTAGTGATTAAGTAAATATTTTTTAATGATATTATAAGTTTTTTATTTTTTTAAAAAATATTTTACAATGTTAAAAAAATACATGTACAAAAAAGTGAAATAAAAAAATACAAAATTTTACACTGAGCGGGACAGGGACCGGGAGCGGTAGAGGCATCCATTTTGAAACAAAAACTATTCTCATCAGTCACTATTTACTATCACATACCTTACACCTTATAAAAAATACTCCACACCCTATGAAAACAAAAAACTATAAATGTAAAGTGTAAGAATGAAGGGTAACTGATGCATAACATTCCTGAATCATGTTTGACTGGCAATTCAAATGAATTTCGAGATTTTTTTTTTTAAGAAAAAAAATGAAATTCATTATTTAGACCAACTACCACGCAATTATTTATTTCTTAAAAGGAGTTTTTTCTTTTTCTTTTTTTGTATTTAAGTGCCATTTGTTTTGCTTAGAAAATAAACAATATTGAATCTGAAATTCGATTTTTTTTTTCCAATCAAATATCTCTTACGATATTTTAATGAAACAACATTAACAGGATAATCTTTGGTTGCGAGAGATACTTCCACTCTGCACACAAATGACATGCCCAAAACTATTTTCTTTTACTAAAATATATCATCTTCAAACTTTTATTTATTGTGAGACAGAGGGTATTCATGCTGTTATTAGTAACAATTCGTACATTTATGTTATACCGACCACTTGAATCTACCTTCACCATCTACTGTTCATCATCAGGAAAAGCTTCAAGAAACTGTCTTACTTTCAGTCGTTCATCCTTTGTGAGATCAGGATCATCACCAGTCAATCTCTTCCTCAGGACTGCACTAAGACTATCTAGATTATCATCAAGAACCTGCAAGGGGGAGAAACCGAGAGCACTACTGAAGAAGCACTATACTAACTTCTCATGCATCATGCAGGGATTTTGAGAATGAAGACTCTGTCCAAAACCTAATCTGCCCTACCAGGGCTGGATCATGAATAAGCTCCAAGGATCAATATCAACTCAAACTAGAAAATACTGAACATAAATTACCCACCAACTAAATTTAGCCTGATATGCCAACAGTCATCGGTTTCTTTTCTCACACAAGAGGTTATTTACAAAAGAAAATCCACTTCCACAGCAAAGTAATCAATCATTATATTTTCATTACCAACTACTTCAACTCCCTTCAACGGAAAATGTCTCTTAGCAACCCACAGGACAGAAAAAAAAATGTGAGTAAGGAGATCTCAATTCGGATTATTGGTGTATAACTAACTTTCCCCCCTTTGAGGTAGAAAACGTTTTCTCCTTCTCTTTTTTTTTTTACTTTTTAGGTGTCGTGCTAGAAATTTTGAACCTTACTTCAACATAATTGTTGATGTGGCCATCTTTGTCAACGGAGGTTACAAGCTCATGCTTATTGAACGTCCATTCACCATCCACGATGTATTTGTACTCGTAGCGTCCTTCCTGATAAAGCACTAGTTAGTACATTTATTGCTCATTCGCATGGATTTCCATTCCTAGAAACTGTTCAGTGCAGTGCAGCATTTTATATTGAGAGCTAGAAGAGATCCTTTCTGGAGTATCCAAGAATGAGTTTGTGACATCTCCAGAAAGCATCCTGAACCTTTTTGAGTCCATGATAAAAATATATTTGTTTCAGTCAAGTCTCCAATATGATTAACACGATCTGTTCACAAAAAGATAGTGTCTTTCGAAGGGCGTGTATCAGAGACATGCAACATCGGCAGTCAAGAGGTTAAACCGGTACGATACAAGTGCAATTCTAGGTGCTTTTATTTTCTTGGGCACAAATATCATAATGATGTCATTCCATAGCTATTGATTCTTAAAGTTAAACATGTGTATTGCTGGATGATCACAGCATTATTTCCTAAAAATATGAAAATAAAATGGAAAGGCAATAAAGTTTGATGAGTGAAGTTTTAGTCAGTAGAAAGCACAACAATTGTCAACATGAGAAATTTGAGTCAAGAAGGCAAGAACGTAAAGATGAGGACTTGGGAAGTTTTCACTTATATATGAACAGAAATAAGGTCCATAATGCAACACACTTACTGGCAATTCCCTCCTAAGAATCCACAAACCCTGTTCCTCATCAAATTTCAAAGGTATTCTCTGCAAAGGTTCACAAGACAAAAGGATGAATAAAAAAAGCATGGATTTGTAATCCTATAAGCTTTAACATGGAACAGATGATGAGTCCAATGCACATCCTGATGGCTTCGTACAAGACCTTTCTCCATTTATCTTTCCTATTGGCTAGACAGAATAAATGAAAATCTGTACCTTAATACCAGATAAGCTTTACCAGTTGCCCAGACTGGGAGGACACCAGCACCATTTGATGCATGCTGGGCTAGAACTCAGCTATTAACTGACATCAACTCATCTAACTTCTTAAAAGTCCAATATGTCTTGCAAATACATCAATTCTCTCAATAAGTGCCCTTCGTGTAATTGCAATGAGCCAAAATGTCATTTCATGTTCTTAAAAGAGTGACATCCAGGTGTGAGTCACTCACAGGTTGAGAAAACTCTGTATTTTCCAAATTTTTACAATTGCCACAAGTGACAAGCTACACGAGTCATTTTTTAATGCTTTCATAAAGCATTCAAGAGAACTGTTGAAATCACAAAGCTGATTGTAAGTAGATGATCATTACCTGGCCCCATCCAATATCAAGTCCAGAAACCTCCACTGTTGAGTAATTTAGATCTTCCCACATCAGAGTGACAAGCTTCTTCCTGAGGCCTGTAAGCTTTTAAGATGAATGAGCATGTAAACATCAAGAGCAAAAATAAAAGATTTGAATTAAGAAAAATGTTTAAAATTATTGAAAATGAATAGTGCAGAATCTACTTTAAGATTTGCATTCATTTGGCCAGCACTGCAAAAAACCGTATCAAGTGAAAATCCAACCTAAAGCAAGTGAGCTGTTTGATAAGAACAATAACAAGGCAAAAAGTCCAGATATGGGAGGAGAAAGCCAGACAATAATATTTAGGGTTACCACTGCACCCAATAATATATGAGAAAAGAAACATGACTCACAATATCAGCAGTCGTACTTTTTATAGCATCCAGGTTTGGGGAGCATGAGCGTTTGCTCTGTGAGTAAGAAACAATGAGATATTTCAGAACATGGTGAAGATAGACTATGGGCCTTTGGCCCTTTTTATCATTAATCTTCAATAGTAATTAACATCAGATTCTTGAAAAGATTTTGTCTTTTTGATAATACAGAACTTACAAGTCCAGAAAACTTACGGATAATTAATGAAGTTACTGACATCAATAACTCAATAAAAACTTCATCAACTCAAAAGTTGTTGAGTTTGGTTATTGAACTTATTAACTTAAAAGTTTGTAATATTCTTGGCGTAAGTGCATACCGTTTGTTGCAGCTAAAAGATGCACGAAAGATTTTAAAATAAATCAAATAAAGAAGCATTTACCAGCAGCAATTGGTGAGCTTCACCAAGTCTATAGTCCTGAACCCAGAACATGTATGCCAACTGAAATCCAAAACCATTTTTCAGAATGTTAGGAATGAAAAATCAAACATAGACCAGTATGAATATGATTTAATATGAGTATCCCTCTTAATGAATATGATTGTGAGTATTTAAAATTTAACATTAGAAGCACCCCTTAACATCAACAATCATTCTAGAATATGAAAGAGACTAGAGCTAAAGAAGAAAAACTGGTCAGAATGAAATCATAAATAAGGAATGAAACTGACATACAGCAACTGCAGGAGCTCTTCCAATTCCAGCAGTGCAATGTATATATGTTACGCCTCCATTTTGATTTATGGCCTTGTCTAATTTGCTAACAACAGCTGGAAGCCGTTTCCGTAAATCAAATGCATCAAAGTCCCTGCCACATCAAACATTAGGCCACTGTAGATGTGCTTGCATGTGCACACACATGTACACAAGTGCAAAAAGTAATAATTTGCTACATGCACTGTTGCACACACATACAGGGAATGAATTAACATAATCAATTATTCTGGTAATGTGTGTAGAAACTCAACAATCTAGCAAATTTTGTCATCATTCATGTTCTTTAATAAATGTTTTAACACCAAGCCGGCACATTGCACTATATCCATTTTGGACAGCTCAACAAATAATATCAGTTTTGAGCTAAAAGAAGGCAAATTTATAGGATAAACTTTAAGGAATGGGCTAGCAGTTGCTGTTCCAATGCTGAAGCTGTTACACAATAAAGATATGGTCGGACAAAAGTATACTTTTCAATAATGTTAACCAAGTAACCATCTTTCAATATAGGTATTTAAAATATCAGCACAATGACGATCAACTTATTATGGGTATGGCTACTATCTCGCCACAACTAACCTTATCTCAGCACGCAAGTGTGTGATGTCATCATACGTCTTAGCATAATCTCGAATGGCATTGATGTCAACCCCAAAATATCTGGATGCGCTAGTGAAGGAATTCAAAGCATGTTTTCTTGCTTAATCAAACTTGCCAGGGGCTACCTCGCACTCAATCGTTACAAATTTAGCAATAAACATCCCATGTAAAAAGAAGATAAAGAAAACAATTATAAGCTCGAATGGGAATTTAGCAAGAAAATTGTTTTGGATACTCCAAGTCTGAATCTTGCTGCAAGCAAAAAATGGTTTTCACTCCAATACTACGAAGCTTGTCAACATCTTCAGGAGTCTGTCAATTAGCAGTGGGAAGATGCAAAAATGATATAGTCCTATGATAAAAGGCAGAATCTATTCACATTGTGAAATTTAAGAAGAAGGATCACCTGTAGGCATGATCCCACAATCAAGTCCGGATTAATGAAGTTGTAGTTCATTCCTAGTTCATGCCTATAGGTCAAGGCTGTAGCAGACTGTGTTAGAAAGAAATGATGAGGTGTGCTAAAGACTCGGGGAGAGAGGGAGAGAGGGAGAGAGAGAGAGAGAGAGAGCAAGAACCCCAAGGTTAAGCCAATCTGTAGCTTAGCCATGAAGATCATATGCACCTAGTGTGATACCCCATATGATAAGGATAAGGGTAGGTGGTGTATGAGATACCACATTGCTTGGGAATGAGAAGTTCTTGCTCTTTATAAGGTTCCAATGGGGCTCCCAATTGTATCATTGACTAGTCCTTTTGGAGTATAGGCCATGTGGTTTGGATCTTCCATTGGGGCATTACAAATGGTATCAGAGCCTATTTATTTCAGAAATGTGGGACTTGAGCCGTGTCACCTACGATGGACTAGCCCGACGAGGACGTCAGGAATTTAAGGGGGGGAGATTGTGATATCCCATATGATAAGGATAAGGGTAGGTAGTGTATGGGATCCCGCATTGCTTGGAAATGATAAGTTCTTGCTCTTTATAATGTTCCAATGGGGCTCCAATTGTATCATTGACTAGTCTTTTTGGAGTATAGGCCATGTGGTTTGGGCCTTCCATTGGGACGTTACACCTAGACTGCCAGAATATCTTAAGACAACCCGAGCATGATTCCACTGATCACAAAAAGTATGTTCATCTGGTGTCAAATTTTTCAGCACCCCTAGCCCAAAACTTCTAGTGTGCAAAATCAATAAGCAGCCTCTAACATGTAAAGACAATATATGATGACCAAGTTCTCCTTCACATCCTCATGCTAAAGCTAGAAAAAAGACCAAACCGAACGTACCAGCACCCATAGCTTCTGTCATATTGTTACTGTATATCTCGGACTTTTCCTCCTTCAAATTGGCACCACTTGCCTCAGCACTGGACGTGGGACCTGAAATTGCCTACAAACAAACATGCCAATTTTCTTCTCTATGAAAAGCTTGAATGATATCAAGCAACATGTTGACTGAAATCTCAAAATCATTACTTTCTCGCTGAAATGCAAATTACGTTCTTAAAACCATAGATACGAGCTTATAACAACTACCTGCTACAATTGAGACAAAGCAACGCCAATACATGACTGATTCAAATGAGCATTTTGAAGTTTCCTTGCACGAGTCGCTACTATTGTAGCAAATTGTGATGCAGGATGGACAATTCGATACTGTTATCACAAAAGCCATATTTCTACAGTATCTTTTTTTTTTCCGTATTTCCAGCCTTTTTTGCCTCCTTTGAAATAAAGAAAGTAAAGTGGAAACTAATTTCCATTTAAAGAACGCATCCTTCTTCTAACAAAGAAGCCTATAGAAGTTCAAATAAGACTAACCCCTTAAATGCTCCATATACCACAGGGATTTGTGTCCCAAGTTATACAGGGCAAAAAAAATGTACAATGGATTGTTAATCCCCTCCCTATAAAGGGTGGCAGACTCCAAAGTAAACATGATTTTATTGGCTTGCCGTGTATTTCACCATAAAACTTACCATGTTATGAAGGCTGCAGACTGTTGTAGATGCACTATATAATGGATAAATATCCAGGGAAAACAAAATATTAATTCTTTGGAAATTTGGAATTTTGGCCCCATCGGAATCAGCATCAGGATTAGCTAACTGTAAAGCACAAGAAAAGAAGCATTGCTCTTTATCTATATAGTGTGCGCGCGTGTGTGTGTGGACAAAATGTTCGAAAAGAATAAGATAATGAATTTTAGAAGATTAAATCATATGCAAACATAATTACAGACGGAAACCACGGAATATTCGACCACATCAGAGATGCCCAATATATTTCAAACAAGAAATACAAGACTTACAAAAATAACTAATACCACGTTAAACAACGTCATCTATATCTCAAACCAAAAAGGGGAAAAAGGAGTAAAAGTCCAAGCAATAAATAGAAGGCATACAGATTACAAAATCAAAACTCGGAAAATATATTCAGAAGCTACGGTTTCTCATGTTACCTTGAGCGCCATGCTTCGTCGTAGTTGTAGACCAGCACTACTTATCACTCCCTGCATTAAATCCTAAAATCTTGTCAAATTACGTACACGCATGAATAAATACATAAACACACTCATATAAATACATCCATCTACTTATAAGCACACGAAGAGAGTAGAAGATGAGTGCACCAGTGCGTTGACAAAGGAGGAAGGATTTCGCTGATGGCTTTTGAAGCTTTGCAGAGGCAAGGCAGGGGCTCTGAAATTGGAAAAATAAATAATATTACATTATGAAGAAAATTAACTGGTAAGATAATTAAAAGGAAAAAAAAAATCAGAGTGAAAGAAATGTTGAATCAGACCTCGGAAGATTCTGAAGACAGTTCATATCTGATCGGAGAGGAAGAAAAAATATCTGCAGATAATAGAGAGACCTGTGTACCGGATTTGCTCTATTCGATATGATATTTTCCCTTCGTCGGTTTTTATACAGGCGTTGGGTCTTCGTTGGCTAAAAAATGGAATAACAATGCTACTTGTTTGATCTCAGCAACTGTTTGGATGGAAGATTTCTATTATTTATTATTATTTATAAATATTAACTCATAAATTTTATTACTATTTATAAACTATCTTAATTCATTTATTTTAAATTCAAATACTTCATGATACGGCCCATATATCATTCTTATTATTGATATAATATTTTTTTAAATAATTTAATAATAATATATTTATAAGAATTAAATAGATTGAATGTAATATATTACATTAATAAAAAAAATTATTTTATAATTTAATATAACATATCAAAGTCATCTTAATTTATAATCTTTTTTAATTTATTTATAAATTAATCATTTATCCTTAAAAAACAAATACTTGCCTTATAGCCTGTATTCTCCAAAATGACGTTGTTACATTCACAGAGAAAAGCCACCTAGCTTTTGTACGATATTGTTAAAGTATTTTATATTTTTTTTACAGTATTTTTTTTAAAAAAATATAAAGATATAAAAAATAAACAAATATAAATATTAAATATTTAAAAAAATACACATTTCTGTAAGAAAAATCGGTAAACTCCCTCGATGAATCTATCATTTTCCTCTCCAAAAAGCCATTCGGCCCATTCCCTTTTCGGTCTTTTCTGTAGGTTTTTTAATGATCTTTCATTATAGCTTTTAATTTGAATATCAACCACGTTACTGTTAGCACACATGGTTGATTGTTACGAATAAGAATATATATAATTTTAGGGTATACTAGTCTCACATCTCCTATTTAAAAAAAGTAAAGTATATTGTTAAAAAATAACTTTTTTAACTTAAATTTTAAATTCAATTACTTTTTAAAAAAAAAAATGTGTGAAACTTACATATTCTAAGATTGTAAATACCACTTCTTTTTTATTTATAGATCGATTTACATGAGTTTGCATTGTTGATGTGATCAATTTGGACAGGTTTTTAAGTCGAAACTATTTGGATCAGTTAGAACATATAAGAGCCCTTATACATGAATATTTTAAATTAGTTCTACAATTTGATATTCTATTTTATCTATCTTTTTGCATGAATAAAGGATCTTCGTAAAATCACGCGATCTCATATAATACACCAACCAATTATAGACATCGAGGAAAATATGACAACTAAATTATATAAATAAAAAACAAAAAAACATTCGAGGGTAAAATGTTTTACATTACATCTTTGGAGTTTTATTCGATCCCTCCCACGATTACATATAGTTTAGTACATTTTGGATGACAAACAAAAGTTCATATTTACATGCCTTGATTAAGTATATTCATAACTATATTACAAGAACAACATAAGCCCAACATAAAACAGGGTTCCTATAACTTACATGCATCCACAAAAGTCCTCGAGGCTTCTTGGCCCGGGCAACTCTATACCTTGCCGCATATCGATGAAACAAGACAAGTGCTTACATCGGTTTAGGCAGCACTAACCCAAGTCTCAACGTCACTTATGTGCCAAAATAAATCATCTCCTACTGGTTCATGCCCCAAGCGATGGAGCTCTATGATAGATTGGCTAATTTGTTCCACACTATCGTTGATTTCCGCCAAGCAATCTTTCACAGCTTGGTATCCCTTGGCCTTGCTTGCCTCGAGTTCTTTGGCCGCTTTCAACATGTATGCTTTTGTATACAAAGCACGGTAGAGGCTTACAGACAAAGCTAGGAGAGCCAATTGCTCTGGACATTGTATGTTAGCATTAGCATAACCACAGAGGTATTTGATACAAAGAGTAGTATAGCGGGTGGTGCGGCATGAGGCCTCGATGTACGCTCTTGATCGGGAACGTCTAGCAAAGGCTGATTCCGCCATGACAGACAGAGAAAAGAGACAGAAAAAGAAAAGTCAGGTTGTGCCATTTTAGTTGAGGAAATGACATGGGTTTTGGGAAGCTTTTATATAGGGACTGTAAGTTTGTAACGTGCAGTTTACGTGCATTAAGCACAAATAATGGAGTATTGGGGTAAGATCACAAAATGAAATAGTATTATCTTATTTGCAACTGGTCGGTGAAATTAAAAGCATCAAGCATGTATTGCATGGTATCTTAGGAGTGAAGACCCTCAGAAGACGCTTTAATTAGCTGGACTTACCCTGATTTGATCATACCCATCCTCGACATCATTGACAAGGCACGTGGGAAAATACCACTCAAATGTCTGTAATTATATTTTACTTATAATTCGTTGTACGACTTTCCAACTTGAGAAGATGATCATCACGAATATTACACGAACACGTTCCTCTAATGCTTAACGTGAAATAAAGGAAACTTTTTTTTGTTGCTTTTTGTAAATTGTGTTGACTTTTGAACAAGA